>OZ010574.1:7313902-7356402 GCA_963932145.1 Acanthosepion lycidas | reverse complement strand
CACAGACACATACATACATACACACGTAGAAGTATATCTGGCCATTCCTATTCGAGGTTACAGTCTACTAGGTATCTTCTAGGCAGTCCCTATTGCTGGCGCTTGCTCGGGCACATTTGTGTTTATTCAATTTTCACAGAGCCCACCTGTTAATATTTTATTCTCGAACTTCTCACTTGCAGAAGAATTTTTCGGCTTCTTGCTTTCCAGTTAAATTTGATCCTTAAAAATTTAAATGCTATATCAATTATTATCGTGTTTCTTTTATTGTTCTCTCTCCTTAATAATATTTGTCTTTTTTTTATATTCTTTCACACACACTAACCGTCCTTGAGTGTTGGTGGCTTTATTGCCTTGCTTAGGATGAAATGATTAAAAAAAAAAAAACACACACAAAAATTTACGCATATATATATATATATATATATATATATATATATATATATATATATCCTTGTGCAGGTATGCAGAAAATAGAAAAGAACACGTTGGGTGCATAATCCGGGGTTCCTTAGTATTTTTGTTTTTATTTTTAAAAAACAGTGCTCCATACAGAAGTAGAGCTTATATTATAATAATATTTTTTGTTTAAAAATATGATTCCTTCGCCACATAAGAGTTCTCATGTTTCAAAAACGTGAGCCGAAATCATCCTAATAATTAATAAAATTAAGTTGGATTGAGGTGTTTAGTCACGTTTCATCTTCAACAAGCGAAATTTTAGGAATAAGCTATCTCTCGGTTTACGTGTATTTTTACAGAATTTGTTATTGTGGGAGTGGCTATACTATTTTCCTTCTTTAAGTGGTCAGGGAGTTAATTCTTATCAGTAGATTCATCATCCTCTGAGAGGTTTTGTTGAGGTTGGGTAGGGTATCTATTTCAAGGCTAATGTTTACGGTCATCCTTTAGTTGGTTCCCAGTGAAGGATATTTTTATGGCGCGCCTACAGTCGTTCTGTGTCTGGAGAATTGTCTTTTATTCTTGTCTATCTGATTATCTATTTATTTATTTGTTTATTTAAGTGGGTGTTTAATATACAGATCGCTTTGCATTGAATTTCGGTTTGTTTTTTTAGTTTTTTTGACGACGACAAAAAGGGGTTTTTCTATTTAAGGGTTTGGCTGAGCTTTTTAGAATTTTACTTAGCTATGTTTTTTTTTTTTTTTTTTTTTTTATGCTAATTATCTAATGCGAAAGTCTGTTGATGTCGGCAAAAAACCGTTAACTCCTGCCTATGGTTTAATAATTTTTCATTATTTAGGAATTTAATGATGTGTAGTTTTTCCTGTAAGCATAAGAGGCATGGGTCATCCCAGGTTCTACAGGTTCTTGCTCTATTTACTATTTTCCATTTTACTTTTGGTGTTTTATTCGTTTCCTTTAGATGCCAGAAATATTGGGATAGAGATGTCTGATTTCTATTTTGAATATTGTTGAAAGAGCTCTTGTGTTGTCTCCATCTAATTTTAAAATTATTCTTTGTTGATCCTATGTATATCCTATCAGTGTTAGGGCTCTCAATGGATGAGATAGTGCATTGGTATACCACGGATTTTGTGAGGCATTTGTTTTCCAACGGGCAGTTTTTAGGGTTTCTACAATCGCATAATTTTTCGTTATTTTTATCTAGTTTTAGTTTATGTGTTTTATTACTGTTTTGGTATGCGTGTTTTTCTAGGATTTTCTTATTGTGTCTTTTTATGATTCTTTCTATATTTTCAGTGCAGCTGTAACTCAGTTTCAATGTGTTTTTGTTAAAGATGTTGCTAAGTTTGCTATTTGTGGGAAAGTGCTTTTCAATTAAAGCTAGGAACTTATGGCCTAGTTTGGTGCTGACCATTTGGTTGTACGGTGGGGTATACCAGATGATTTTTCTTTTCCTGTTTCTCCTATTATTGGTACTAACGTTTCTATAGGTTATGTCAAAGTTTTTGTATCCGCTGTTTTTCAGGGCTGTGTTGTAAAAACTACTGTGCTGTTGGAATATTTCTTTATTTGCTGAGTTCATACTTATTCTTTTCTCTATTGATGTGGGTATATGCTTAATTATAGATGGGGGGTGGTTTGACTTAGGATGTACGTACAAGGGATTAGTGTTAGGTTTTCTGTAAGGTAGGTGAACGTTGTTAGTTAAGTCTAGGGTTACGTCTAGGAAGTTTACTTTTTTTAATTTAGTGTTGACTATTGTTTTTAAATTTAGTTTCCCGAATTCATTGTAAATTGCCTTTCTAATTTTCTCTGTTTTAAAGCTTGTGGAGCTCCTCACTACCATGAGCCCGTCATCTCTGTACAGCCCGATGTCCCCCACGTCCAGTTCACGGTGGGCGGTTAGGTTGTACAGTATAAATAGACCGACAAGGTCCGAAGATTCTGCAGAGTCTAGAGATCCCATGGTAATGTCAAAGTTGTCATTGGTGTTTTTATCCACTGGTCCCCATTATGGATGAGGACAGATTTCTTTGCATTGAGAATAATGTTTGTTTCTTCTTCAGTTAAGTCTGTATATACCGTAGCAAACTCCAGGGCAGTCGTGAAGAGGTCTTTTGATATTGACTGGTAGTAATCGACAATATCGAACTGGATTAGGGTGCATTCGGTCTTATTTTCGATGTTGGTAAACCAGTTTATGACTTCTTTGGTGTTAATCCAGAGTGTTAATCCAAGTTGTTTTTTAATTTGGCTAGTGATCCTTTCCAGGATTTTTTTGCTTATCTTTCCTATGTTGGGTCTAGTAGGGTTTATCTTTCTGGTAGTGGGGTCTTCCTCAAAACCGTGTTTGTGGTCCTTAAGGGTGATGTAGCACTCTTTTTCGGCCAGTTTGCCTACTCTATCACTTATTTTTAATTTATCAGTAATCATTTTACTTGTTCTATTGATACTGTCAACCATATTTATATTGTTATTCTGGGCTTTTTTATAAGTCTTCGTTAAGTTTTTTTTAATTAATTTGTTGTAGTCGTCAGCCGTTAATTTGTAAAAGTTTCCCGTCTTATCGGATTTAACTAGTATTTTGTCGCTGTCGTTTATGGTTTTGACTATTTTGTCCAGACGTTTCTGGAAGTTGTTTTTCTTTTCCTGAAAGGAAATATTGTTGATTATATTTAGTAGGTCCTTTTCGAATTCCTGTAGGTTTTTGTTGTATGGTGCTACTTTCTTGCTTTTAAATCCGTAAACCTCGTGCTCTTTTTCTGTTAGGTTATTCCCTCGTAGGAAGAAGAATGCTTTCCATCTCATTCTTCTAATTAATTCCTCTGTTTTTTGTAAAAGTTTGATGAAGTATAAATATGGTTGACAGTATCAATAGAACAAGTAAAATGATTACTGATAAATTAAAAATAAGTGATAGAGTAGGCAAACTGGCCGAAAAAGAGTGCTACATCACCCTTAAGGACCACAAACACGGTTTTGAGGAAGACCCCACTACCAGAATGATAAACCCTACTAGACCCAACATAGGAAAGATAAGCAAAAAAATCCTGGAAAGGATCACTAGCCAAATTAAAAAACAACTTGGATTAACACTCTGGATTAACACCAAAGAAGTCATAAACTGGTTTACCAACATCGAAAATAAGACCGAATGCACCCTAATCCAGTTCGATATTGTCGATTACTACCAGTCAATATCAAAAGACCTCTTCACGACTGCCCTGGAGTTTGCTACGGTATATACAGACTTAACTGAAGAAGAAACAAACATTATTCTCAATGCAAAGAAATCTGTCCTCATCCATAATGGGGACCAGTGGATAAAAACACCAATGACAACTTTGACATTACCATGGGATCTCTAGACTCTGCAGAATCTTCGGACATTGTCGGTCTATTTATACTGTACAACCTAACCGCCCACCGTGAACTGGACGTGGGGGACATCGGGCTGTACAGAGATGACGGGCTCATGGTAGTGAGGAGCTCCACAAGCTTTAAAACAGAGAAAATTAGAAAGGCAATTTACAATGAATTCGGGAAACTAAATTTAAAAACAATAGTCAACACTAAATTAAAAAAAGTAAACTTCCTAGACGTAACCCTAGACTTAACTAACAACGTTCACCTACCTTACAGAAAACCTAACACTAATCCCTTGTACGTACATCCTAAGTCAAACCACCCCCCATCTATAATTAAGCATATACCCACATCAATAGAGAAAAGAATAAGTATGAACTCAGCAAATAAAGAAATATTCCAACAGCACAGTAGTTTTTACAACACAGCCCTGAAAAACAGCGGATACAAAAACTTTGACATAACCTATAGAAACGTTAGTACCAATAATAGGAGAAACAGGAAAAGAAAAATCATCTGGTATACCCCACCGTACAACCAAATGGTCAGCACCAAACTAGGCCATAAGTTCCTAGCTTTAATTGAAAAGCACTTTCCCACAAATAGCAAACTTAGCAACATCTTTAACAAAAACACATTGAAACTGAGTTACAGCTGCACTGAAAATATAGAAAGAATCATAAAAAGACACAATAAGAAAATCCTAGAAAAACACGCATACCAAAACAGTAATAAAACACATAAACTAAAACTAGATAAAAATAACGAAAAATTATGCGATTGTAGAAACCCTAAAAACTGCCCGTTGGAAAACAAATGCCTCACAAAATCCGTGGTATACCAATGCACTATCTCATCCATTGAGAGCCCTAACACTGATAGGATATACATAGGATCAACAAAGAATAATTTTAAAATTAGATGGAGACAACACAAGAGCTCTTTCAACAATATTCAAAATAGAAATCAGACATCTCTATCCCAATATTTCTGGCATCTAAAGGAAACGAATAAAACACCAAAAGTAAAATGGAAAATAGTAAATAGAGCAAGAACCTGTAGAACCTGGGATGACACATGCCTCTTATGCTTACAGGAAAAACTACACATCATTAAATTCCTAAATAATGAAAAATTATTAAACCATAGGCAGGAGTTAACGGTTTTTTGCCGACATCAACAGACTTTCGCATTAGATAATTAGCATAAAAAAAAAAAAAAAAAAAACATAGCTAAGTAAAATTCTAAAAAGCTCAGCCAAACCCTTAAATAGAAAAACCCCTTTTTGTCGTCGTCAAAAAAACTAAAAAAACAAACCGAAATTCAATGCAAAGCGATCTGTATATTAAACACCCACTTAAATAAACAAATAAATAAATAGATAATCAGATAGACAAGAATAAAAGACAATTCTCCAGACACAGAACGACTGTAGGCGCGCCATAAAAATATCCTTCACTGGGAACCAACTAAAGGATGACCGTAAACATTAGCCTTGAAATAGATACCCTACCCAACCTCAGCAAAACCTCTCAGAGGATGATGAATCTACTGATAAGAATTAACTCCCTGACCACTTAAAGAAGGAAAATAGTATAGCCACTCCCACAATAACAAATTCTGTAAAAATACACGTAAACCGAGAGATAGCTTATTCCTAAAATTTCGCATGAAGATGAAACGTGACTAAACACCTCAATCCAACTTAATTTTATTAATTATTAGGATGATTTCGGCTCACGTTTTTGAAACATGAGAACTCTTATGTAGCGAAGGAATCATATTTTTAAACAAAAATATTATTATAATATATATATATATATATATATATATATATATGAAGAAATATAGTTTTAAGGTGTGCTGTATTTATGGATAAGGTGCTCAATATCAGAGATAGATCGTAAGTAAATATATATATATATATAATATATATATATATATAATAACTGGCCACTCGTATTCGAGGATACGCGTCTAGTAGGGCGGCTAGCCAATCCCTATTGCAGACGCTCACTCAGGCACATTTGTGTTTGCTCAACATCCACAGGGACCCCTTGTGGTTTATACTGAAACTATGCTGAACCTCGGCCACGGTGACTTGTGACTTCTATCGACAGCGCGTCAACTTATTTTTACTCACAAGGCTCAACCCGGGGTATGGATTTTAAAGGTGCCCCTCCAGTCCGAGAACACCAGGAAGTCTGCTTCCTGGCAAATAGACCATGATGAGATTCGAACCCGGATCTCATGATCAGAACTTTCTAACCACTCGGCCACATACACACACACACATACATACATACATACATACATGATGTATATACATGTGTGTGTGTGTCTATACGGGAAATTGGCTGATGGAAAAAGACCGGCGTACAAACCTAAATTGGGATCTAAAAATTGCATCTAATGAACCCATTGAAAATAAGGTCAACATCATTCTGAAAAACTATTTGTAAGTGCCTCGAGGTTAATTTTCATGAATACATTGTCTCAGAATTTCATCTAACCTTTAATGAATGGGGTTGTGTCTGACTCAGTAGGGTTGGTCTATAAATAATCAAAGACGCCATATACAGAGATAAGTCATTTATTACACGTGATGCAACACTTTTGTAACAAACCGCTGTAAATGACATTGTTGCCGCATGTAAGGCCGCAGCAGGAGTAAAATGCTACATCCGTGCTCCCCATATTTAAGGATGGCTGAAGGGACGATATTGTTCAAAATCGAGTCACAACCATCATATATATATATATATATATATATATATATATATATATACAAAGAAATAATCACACATAGAATCAATCAGGAATATTAATGCCATTAATGGTGACATCCGTCACTAGAAACATAATATATGCATTAAAATACTGTTAATCCATAGAATGAAGTGATCCTCGTCGAAACCATAGATGTCGGTAGTTTTCAGTTTATTTGATGTTAAAATGTTGGTACTTACGAATAGTCCTCTATTCATCATCAGGCATGTGTTTTTTTTTCCCTTATAAAATCAAAAACTTAAAGACGAAATACTTGTTTGTCGACCGAAAAATGTTTTTTGAATATTTGCTATTAATGACGGTTAGGAACAATCTCGGAACGTGCAAAGACGCAACGCTAATTTTTTCAAAATTTTAAGTGAGAATTTTATTTAAATATTTCTTGTGATGTGTTAAATCCACGAATTCTATTTTACAAGTGTATTCAGTTTATATGGCATGAACTAAGCATATAGTTCAATTATGTAGTGTAATGTCTTAGTAGTATTTTTTTTTTTTTTTTTTTTACAGGAATTTTTCTGTACTGCGGATCAATAAAAAAAAAAACAAAAAAAATTTTTTCAGCAAAAGAAGAATTATTACTGGTCAATCTGCAAAAGCCTCAACATATTCGAGGAATGGTGCTCCTTTCATTGGATCGATGTGGACACAAGATCTCCCCGAAGATCAACAGCCTGCACATAACAGGAGTGGGCAACTCGGGGAAATCTTACGTCTTGAGATCAATAAAAAACGCCCTGATGAATTGCGGACGAACGAGGTGCCAGGCGTCTGACAACTTCACTTTCGGTAGTTGCGTGGCCAAAACGCTGACCTACACGGACGAGATGTGGTTTACGCCGAATGACATACAGGAGGCTAAATGCTTCCTCGAAGGCACCGAGACATATGTGAACGTCAAACATCAGAACGAAAGGATCTTAAGACGAACACCTTGCATCAGCACGTCGAACGAGGAGCCTTGGCGACACGTCCTGGGAGACAAGCAGGCCTTTTTAAACCATATGCACCACTACGAAACGAGGAGCCCCATGATACAACGTAAAGAATGGGGCAAAATCGAGCTCAACCCGCTCATGAGGCTAACGATCGGAAAGAGGCACATAAACGCCTTTTCTACAGGTTACTTCTGAGAAATTTTCATATATATATATATGAAAATATATATATGTGAGAAATTTTCATATATATATATATATATATATATGAGAAATTTTCATATATATATATATATATATATATATATATATATATATATATATATATATATATATGAGAAATATATATATATGAGAAATTTTCATATATATATATATATATATATATATGAAGAAAAATATTTGGAAAAAACAAGCAAAAATCCTTAAATGCAATTATGTTGTTTTAATATGAATGAAATGTCAACGTCTGACGTTTCGGTTTAATAAACCTTCTTCAGGACAATATTCATTAAAATACAATTAACATAATCAGTTCAACATGACAATTAATTGTATTTTAATGAATATTGTCCTGAAGAAGGTTTATTAAACCGAAACGTCACACGTTGACATTTAATTCATATTAAAACAACACAATTGCATTTAAGGATTTTTTTTGTTTTTTCCAAATATTTTTCTTCATTCTGTCGGATTTATATCCATTTATATTTGCTTATAAATATATATATATATATGAAAATGCTAATATATATATATATATATATATATATATATATGAAAATATATAAATAAAAAGAAAGAACAGTAAGATATATAATCCGGTGTTCATATAGATATTTTTATTTTTACAAAATAGTGCTCAATGTAAATTTACAGAGCATTAATATTATAAAGTAATTCATTTAAAATATATATATATATATATATATATATATATATATATCCCGTGCTATGTAATATATATGCTATATGTGCTATGTTATATATATATATATATATATATATATATATATATATATATATATATATGCCGTGCTATGTTCTTTGTGCACATAGGCATTTATGTTCCTCTTCCAGATCGTTAGCCACATGAGCGAGTTGAGCTCACTCCTCCTCCCCCAATACTAAGTATGATTGAGAGAATTGTTAAATTAAAACCTCCCTAAACTCTACCATATCTCTCTAACCACTCCTTATTACCCTCTCTGTTAAATTACAAAAACTTTGACTATCCATCAATTTTCATTTCATTTTTCGTTTCATTTTTGGAAGTGCTATCTGATGATCCGGCGTCCTTTAAAAGGGATCCGGTGAAATAAACTATTATAATAGAAACTTAAAGTGGTCTGTATTTCTTTAATATATATATATATATATATATATATATATATATATATATATATATATATATATATATAATACTGTTATGGGTAGGTGGCCGAGTGATTAGAACGTTCGCTTTCGGAGACTTGGTTTCGAAACTCACCCTGGTTGGTTTGTCAGGAAGTAGATTTACTGATGTTACCGGACTGGATCGAGTGCGGTGCCTTTGGAAAGTGCCTGAAAACCATACCACAGGTTGAGACAAGCGTTGTGAATAAAATTGAGAAGATGGTAACCTTTCGGGGGGGGGGGCTATTGATGACTGTGCTAGCACGATGTCACAAGTCATCGTGCCCGAGGATTTGAGCGTGCTAGCCTGGAACAGATTGTTGATCACGCGAGATAACATGCTCTTTCCCAGAAACTGTAACTAAAGTCTGCTGAGCATAGTCGCAGTATAAACAACAGGTGGTTTATATATATATATATATATATATATATATATATATATATATATATATATAACCTTGTGCCAATTGATTGAAATAAAACGAATAATTCCGTTATTATTTACTTGTTTTTCGTATTTTTCCAATGAAACCTGACCCAGTGCACATGTTAGTACTTCGTATGTCCATTCCACGAAGTCGTTTCTTGCAGATTGACTACAGATTCTCGAATGGATTTTAATCAGGAGAGTTTCCGGGTAAGTCTATATTACTTTGATTTGTTCACTGGTAAGGCTTGTCATTGTGTTTGTGCAGCGTTACAATTTTCGTACGCTTCCTTGGGGTAAAATCCATTACAGAAAATGTCCGTAGGACAACTAATCGACAGTCAAAACAATAGTGTCTGGGCGTGATGAAAATCTGATGCAATCACGGATGACGCAATAATTTTTAAGGCCAAATAAATTTCATACATCCCGAAAATAAATTCATATTACTGCACACAACTGCAAATGACCTAATCTAAGGAAAAAATAGAAATCGATTACACCGTGTCACTCCACTGACCGATTAGTGAAAGAAAGGAAACTAAAGAGGTTGTTTCAATTAATTTGCACAACTTTGTATCTATCTATCTATCTATCTATCTATCTATCTATCTATCTATCTATCTATCTATCTATCTATCTATCTATCTAGTTAGGTAGATAGCTAGATAGATAGATAGATACAAGGTGTATCTCTTAAGTCTCTCTCTTTATATCTATCTATCTATCTGTTTATCTATAGATAGATTTAAAGAGAGATTTAAGAGATACACCTTGTTTCATCACAAGAGATATTTTAATTATTCCAAAATTGTTTAACTTTCGGATATGACACAGGGTGTCTTTTACCAAACAAAAGCGTGGCGGCATTTTAAATGAGCAGAGACAATCTGACGAGAAAGATGATTCTACCCACCTCCCGCCCCCCCAAATCAATATATCGAACTGACACTCACCGAATTATGTCCTGAAGAAACAATGAATCTATATCTGTGTAAATTTGGATGTGAATGTGTGTCGTCTGTGAGAGTGTGAGGGAAAATCTGATGTGATTATTTGTCTGAGTTTCACCCGACAGACAGGCATGTCGCGTGGTTAGGTTGACATATGACTGCAAATTTGACCGTTCAAGCGAAATAGGGATTGGGAGCGGGCGCCGTAGAAATATATAGAGAGAGAAAGAGTGAGATAAGAGAAAGTGAGGGAGTGGAAATAGAGAGAAAGAAAGGATCTTGTCAAATATATTTAGAGTCAGTTAATGTTCACTGATTAAATCGGTAGAAATTAACAGAGATTTATTGGAAGATATAAATCGCCATGAATAAAAACAGATACATACATACATACATATATATATATATATATATATATATATATATATATATATATATATATATATATGCACACACAGGCACACACACACACAGATATACATATATATATATTTAACACATTTTTCATTTATGTTTATAAAAAAATGTCTTAAAAATAATTGTCGGACTTTGTCCATTTCATAATATATATATATATATATATATATATATATATATATATATATATACTTAAAAATGTAAAAGACAATGGGAAAACTGTAATAGTTGCCGACGCGTTTTGTCCGATGTTGAAACGAGAAGCTATAAATAATAATAATAATAATAATAATAATAAACATCAGTGATTATCTTTCTATCTTTCTCCTTTCCTTTCTCTCACCCGTCAAACTTTAAATTCACCCCTGAAGAAGCTGTTATCATAATTTGCATTCGTATACATATATAGATATACTTTTTATTTTAGGATATTATATCAAAACATGTGAATGACGTTACACAAATGCAAAATGAGTAGACAATTTATTAACATTTAAAACAGCATACGAGTTCTTTTCTCGTACTATGTAGTGATGATGAGATGGGTGCCTGCATTTGTGTAGCGTTATTCACGTATTTTGATATAATATCCTAAAATAAAGAATATTGCTCTACTATAGTATTGAATCTTCTTTTAAATTAAATCTTACAAACGTCGAGACCTTTTAAAGAACGCTGGATCCAGCGTCCTTTAAAAGGTCTCTGGTGAAATAAACTATTACAATGGACCCTCAAAGTGGTCTGTTTTTCTTTAATTGAGCGCTAATTTTCTTTAATTTAAGCTCTGAATTTACATTGAGCTCACAGGATTTCATCCTCCTTGGAACTACCCATACGGATTACCAAGTTTTTCGTAACTTGTGATTTGTCATTATTGTCATATATTGAGCTCTCTAATAAAAGTTTTACCTGGATATTCATTTCTTAGGAACTCCTCGGGTTTATCCACATAACCAAAGGATTATATATATATATATATATATATATATATATATATATATATATATATATATATATTTCTGAGATGATGTATACTATTTACACTATTCAGACTATTGTCCTCATCTTTGTTGCCATATTCCCATACAACGTTTCAGCCGTTGGATGCTCCGGCCTTCTTCAGGTGGCTTAAAGAAGAAGATAAAGCTATAATATTAAATAAAGTAGCAAAAGTTCAAATGGCTTATCTCATAGACTTTTGAATCGGTCTAACAGGTAAGTCACTCACATTTAATATCGAATATAAGTCTTGTAAGGTAAATATAAATTAATAGGTAAATAGATATAGTTCCACTATTTGCATTATTCGGACTATTGTCCTCATCTTTGTCAAGTTGGAATGTCGAACTGAACCCTTTATTTCGCTCACTGGGGTAGACTGTTCTAGTTCCACGTGCCATGTCTAATGGATGTCAGTTATCAGTTATCTCCTGTTAATTCCCCTCTCCAAGTTCTCCACCGCCCTAACTAGGTATTGATCTCCCACTCTTTGGGTCATGTCTCTGGATCTAACTAACAGGAGATAACCGATAACTGACATCCAACCGTTCAAGTGACTTACTTGTTAGACCGATTCAAAACTTTTGATAATTTATTTAATATTATAGCTTTAATCATCTTCTTCTTGAAGCGCCGTATCTTTTCAGGGCGTAGATTAATATGGCTCTTCATGACTTCCTGTTTCTGTCCTTTTTAGTTCTTAACAAAATTTATCTTTTTGTTATTTTGAATCGAACCCAGAAAGGAGGAAATGGAAGAAATTTTCAGTGACTTTTTTGAGCAGCCAATCTATGTGAATGTTTGCATGTCAGTCCATTTCATGAAATAAACACGGGAAGAATGTCTAAACAAACGTCATCGAACTAATCTTCAGAAACGACAACATTCAGATTGACTATTCTGGGTTGGGTTCAAAATTCAAATAAATATCACCTGAAGAGCTCCGCAGCGTACAAAGGGTCGAAACGTTGTGCATGTGACAATAAAGATGAGGACAACATTCGCACATTGCAATTCGTATATATATATATATATATATATATATATATATATATATATATATATATATATATATATATATATATATGTAATGAAAAACAAACCACTTTAATGTACCATTACGATAATTTATTTCACCTAAATCCTTTTTTAAGGATTCAGGATCATCAGGTAAAACTTCCAACAACGAATTGAGAAAAAAATGGGATTAGAAATTGGTGGGTAGTGTAATTTTTGTAATTTAATAGAGGGGGTTGAGAGTGGTAGTTAAACAGACAATATAAAGTATAGGGAGGGGTTAATTTTATATCTCTCTTAAGTATGTTTTAAATATATATATATATATAAATATATACACACACACACACACACACACATATATATATATATATTATAATTATTTTTTTTAAATATGATTGCTTCGCTACATAAGAGTTCTCATGTTTAAAAACAGGAGCCAAAAATTCAATACAATTATTAAAATTAAATTAAAATAAAGTATCAATTTTTGGAATAACCAATCTTTAGTTTATGCATCTTTATAAACAGATTCATTCGTAAAATTAATTACTATGGAAACGCCTGAAGCAATTATTTCAATAAGGGGCGTAAGGGTTAACAATTTGTATCAACATATTAATTACTTTCGGAAAGAGGTCAAGTGAAGGTAGGGTTGGGGTGTCTATTTTAAAGCGAATGATGACATTCATTAGACGCATACTATCTAGTCTGTTTTAGTGACAGAGAGATATTGGCATTATTGTTACGCCATTAAATGTCTAAAGATTTTTTTTATAAAAGGGTTTATATATATATATATATATATATATATATATATATATATATATATATATATGAGTTTGATTACAAAAACTATTTAATTTTGGGATAAGGTGTTGTTTATTGTACTCACCAAAAACCGATGCTTTGTCTGTGTGGTAGCTATGTCTGCTTTGTCTGCATCCTGGTAGGTGAGAAGTGAAAGAAAAGCAACTATGAAAATAGAATTTGCAGTTCCCTCCAGCTAATTGAACAATAAAACGATGAGACCTAATTGCCAAACCAGTTAGTATGCTTAAATTGAAGCATTCGAGATTCCAAGAAAGAAAAACTCTTCAGAACAATTGCCATGGAAATATTTGTAGAGGCAGAGGGAAGCCACATGAAAGTCAAGATGACCTGGTCAGGATCGATTACATTACCGATGCTTCTTGGGATTTTGTCGAGTATCTCGAAATATAGAGCAGGGGCACCAGACCAGATACAGTAGCAGTATTCAATACCCGGATGAATGGTAGATTTATAAACGTGCAAAATCGATTCTGACGAGAAAAATTGTCTGGCACGACACAGTCACAGTGCACCAACTTTCCTAGCCACAGTCCTTGCAAATGATTCAGTAGTATCACTCCTCTTAATGTCAGTGAGAAATGTTTGTCCAAGAAGACACAAATTATTGCATTTCTTGAGCTTAGCATCAACTAGGGTTTTTGACGGTAGTTAAAAGAGAGAGAGAGAGAGAGAGAGAGAGAGAGAGAGAGAGAGAGAGAGAGAGAGAGAGAGAGAGAGAGAGCTTTGTTTAGGAGGCGTTAAAACTTAGAAACCATTTCTTGCCCTAGTTAACAATTGACTGGAGGACATTTTCAAGAAAATTTATTATATGCTTTCTTTGTAACCTAGGAAAGGTTACTGAATGAGGAATAACCAAAACGGAGGTTGGAATTGAAATGGTAATCTTTATAACATCAACAAAATCCAATACTCGCCAGCGACGTGAAGTAGGTAAACCACTGCTAGTGGTGGACTATTTAGACAGCATATTACCCCCACTCACTACTTACAATAATATCCAACAGATTTATGAGGATTTGGACATACCAATTAGTGTTTATAGGTTCAGTATATAACAGCTTTCACTTATCGGTTCTATTTACTTCTTTTTTCCATTAAATTGTTTTACTTGTTTATTTTAACGTTGCATTAGGATTTATTAGTTCCAGTCTGTTGTTTCAATGAAACCATATCATATGTCATCATTTATTCCTTTTAGGTTCCAATAGGTATGGCCGACAGTAATCATTTCTTAGCTGCATGTAATTGATGTTTGAAAAGGAAACTTACTTATTAGAGGCTGGAATAGACATTATTGGCAGCCTGTATTTCTTGAGTACATACCGTTGTTGGTTCAATGAAACCTTCTTCGAAAACTGACCATAGTCAATTTGAAGTTGCTATAGGCTTTATATGCTGTCTTTTTAATTGGCTGCCTGACGTTGCTCACAATACAAAGCCTTAAGTGCCAATTAAGCTACAGGTTTACTGAACTGGGATGTTGCAAGGACGAGAATAAGGAGAGAGGAAATGGTTGCATATTATCAGGATATGTAGGATAGATAACGTTCGACCGTCGACTTGACAAGATTAAAATTTTAGTCATCGACGAATTATCCCCTCGGGAGTCCGTTCCACATTGCAATGATCCTGGGAAAGAATTTGTCTGAATGGAACTTAATCTTTACCAGTGGAAAAGAAAGGGAACAAGAATCGGTTGACTCAGTGTATGTGGCATGGTGTATTCTATCTGTATATATTCTGGACAAGTGGAAAGTAAAGCTTGGATAGTTCCGGCCCAGATGTGGCAGTAATACTCCATTTTTGGTATGACCTGTTTCTTGTAGAAGTAGAGCATGACAGAAGAAGTCAGCTTTCTGGGACGGTATAGGGAGCCGGCCATTTTCCCAGCCTCTTTAGTGATGGATCGTATATAGGACTTCCATTTGTGAGGTGGAGGCCCAATAGACGTTGCAGGCGAGGAGCATCCTTGAAAATACAGTTTTAATTGCTGCATTATTGAAACTATTCAAATGTTTTATTTTATTCTATTATGGTGGAATATGTTTTATTGGTGCATTTAAATATTTGGATGTATTTTCAACAAAGCCTTTCTGTACTACTTATCTTATTCCTTAAAGCATGCATTATTCTTTATTGTCTTCCCTCCACATGTTGACTTTATTTTGTTAATGTTTCAATGACATCTTCTAAGACTCTATATTTTATTCCTTAAAAACGGAATATACTTCATCATTAACTGTTAAGTTTATTTGTTTTCTTGTACACTGAAACCTTCCCAGAATCCTTAAAATATTTTCATAGATCTTCGGATGGGGTTTATTGGATTCTTTTGCTTTTGATTGCATTTTTTATTGAATTAAATCTCTGATGACATATTTCATTTATGCTTTCATTATAATTTGCAATGAATTTATTGGCTGCTTCGGATATTTGTTGCTTCAATGGAACCCATAACTTATTCTCATTTTTCAAAGAGACAGCTGATTGGCTACTTAAATGTTGATCATTTTCCCAACCTACCCACCGACTATTTAAATGTTCATTTTTTCAAACCTTCCTAATATTATTCCAGAACTCTTGTCTATTTTATTTTTCACTTTTTGTCCCATCTGTTTCAACAAAGTCATACTCTCTTTTTATTTTGTTTTAAAAAATTGAATTAATTTTCAACCTAATCATTTATTTCGAACTCAAGAATATTTGCTTCTTGAGAAATTGCAATTTTATTGGTTTCTAATAGCGATTTACTAAGTATGACTTGACGTGGTAGAAAAGCTGCAAGTATGGAGAAGTCAATGTAGATCTAATTCCTTACTTAGTCGTAATTGATCTACGTCAAAGTACCCACATCGCCTGCATTTGTAGGATATGAGGTGTATTGCAGAGACTTAATTATCGGTATATTACACTCTTTAAACTAATTAAAAGTATTTTATTTCTCGCATCCCCCATAGCTGAGAAATGAAAAAACGTAAAGTCATTGCTAACGTTCTGAAGGTTGCAAGATTTTCGTAGATAAAGTTTGGATTAATTTCGAAGCCACTGGCAGGAATGTTTCAGTTGTATCAAAGAAATAAAAACAAAACATTCTAAACGTTCAGGTATTATTAAAAAAAAAAAAGGAAAACCTTTCTCTCTCTCTCTGTGGAAGAATGCGTAATTCACATGACAGATGAGTTTCAGTCACTGTACTTCTCCATGGGCCGCTTGATCCAGGCTTGCTGGTAAATGTATGATTATATCGTCACCATTTCTAGAATTTTTGCTAGACAAGGCTTTAGAACCCCCACAGCTATGTGTTAATATTAAGCCTTGTATCACTAAATATCATTGTTTCAAAAAAAAAAAAAAAAAAAAAAAAAAAACTTACAATGTAAAAAAATATCTTATAGAGGGTTGATAAACCGTAATAAACGAGCCCGCCAATTCTTGATCTGAACGATTCTTTTTTTCCTATTTCAGATTCATTTCACCCGTATATTATTTCCTCTTCATAAATATAACAAAAAAATGTCATCATCAAGATGTTGACATTCCACACTACTTCATATAAAAGGTTAGAAAGGAAACCCTCATCAATAAAATAAAGATCGATAACAGCTAATGGCCTTGAGAAATCTATTGTCATGAAAACTGTTTTAAGAGAAAGGTTTTATGAATTTCAACCTAAAGAAGTAATGGCTGCTCGCTCGCTCACTGAATGCCGAATGTTTCCTTATAAGGAAACGGCAATATTACCGTAACCATTCAGTTCAAACCAAGATAGGAACGTTTAATAGGTGGGAAAATAAAAGCATCTTTTCGACATCAAAGCACGATCTTTGCTCGCTTTTCATTATTGCCTTTAGAAGATGACGAATCCATGTTTGTTTATATTAAAGTTCAGTAAAAACAATTCTAAAGTGCCACTCAAGGTAGAGGACTACTGTTAAAATGGCGTTATCGTTTCGCAAGGATTATCAAAATAATATACATTTGTAGATACATGATCACAAATGTCTAAATGGATTAGTCTCTTAAATATGTGGAGAAGACGGTGCGTTGCAGAGATCAATAAATGGTTGTCAGTATTAAGAACACATCGAAAGCTGAGTTTTTGTGTAAACAATGTCTGTTACTTTCTCGTCTCGTAAACATGTCCACTGTTATTTATAAGCTGTTTAAAAAATATTGTCTAATAAAATTATGAAACAATAATCAATAATCGATTATGTAATTTCCCTGAACAATGAAGAAATAAGGGATCTTTTTTGAATCTTAATAGGTTTAGTATTCATATGTGAATTTTATATTCTGGCCATTTCTCGTTTGGTGTCTTTTCTCTGTATCTACACACATTTCACTGTATCCAAAGAAGAATCTGTAATATTATCGGGTTTGAGTTGTGACAATTTCTCACCGCCATAACTTAGCTTACCTGTCTCTTTTCTAGAAAATATTACCATGTCAATTGTTCTGAGGAGTTTTCCACTGGTAAACCTCGATTTACTGAATTTAAACGTAGAACTAGATTGGCAGCTATTTACCCTTAAAATTGCTTCTTGTAAGCATAAGTTCGATTTTAAAATTTTATTTTCTCACACTTCTCCCTGGTGAACGTCTTTTCCGGCTTCTTGCTTTTCTGTCAACGACGATCTTCAAAAATTTAAATATAACATCGTTCGTGTCTCTTTAAACCCTGTTCTTTTATTGTTCTTTCTCCTCAATAAGGTTTCCTATGTTTTATTCTCGTTAACTGAATTGCATCGTAGTGGCTTTAGTGCCTTGCTCGGGGTGAAATAGAAAGCACAACAGTCGAAAATTGTGTCTATGATAAGCTGGATACATATTCTGGTTTGAATGCCCATGCAGATAATAACGAACAATTTATTCAATCTACAGGAATAAATTATTATTCCAGAATTGGAAGAAGACCCGAGAATACAACGGCCTATATGAGCGCATGCAAAACAGTGTATAAAACAAAATAGATGAGGTTTCCATGTCAGCCAAAGCAAAGTACTTCTATCCTTGACTTTGAGGCAAGAGGACATAGAATAAGATTATGTTTTGCCTATGGAAATACTTAAACATTCTCTCCATAAAAATGCCATTCTTGTTATTAGAAAGGTTTCAACCAGGAATTGTGTTTTCTAACTGCGTAGAAAGACTGGCTTAGAGAGACTGTCTTGACTTCCTTTCAATCTCCGACGCGTTTTTGTTTCAGTCAGCCTTACTCCTGATAAAAGATAAAATGAACAACTGTGCCGCCATTTTCTAGTCGTTGTCAACCTTCAAAAAGAACAGCAAGGAGACCATAGGAAGGTGTCAGACATAATTTCATCATTATTTTCCCGGTTGCAGCCTTTGGAGATAGAATAAGAACGCCTATCGGTGACAAATTGGATAAGATCTGTCTCTTTCTACGATACGTCTGGCATTTAATATTTAGCCTTTTTTTTTTATCTACACACATTGTCTGTCTCATGAATTTTGATAAATAGGAAAATTTAATCTCAGCAATATCTACGAATTTTATCCAAACAATTGTTTTGGTGAATAATAATAATAATAATAATAATAATAATAATAATAATAATAATAATAATAATAATAACGTGTGTGATCTTACGTTATTTTTTATTTTATTTTTTTACAAAAAATGTTTATTGTAAAATATCATGATGCCATTTCTGGCCTTAGGTCTCTGGTTGGAACCCGGAAAGAAATGAATAATAATAATAATAATAATAATAATAATAATAATAATAATAATAATAATAATAATAATAATAATTTGGATCTTCTTCGAGAATCGTCCTAAAGCTGGTAATTTGAACATAATTACCTCTTAGCGGTCAAGGTTAAAACGCATATCTCTACCAATTTCAATGAATACGAATAAAATTTCATACCGGATCGGCCGTCACCCGGGACAACAAGGGCCGCGTCTCTCAGAGAGGAACCAGTCTGAGGACAAAAATCTGTCACTGGAACAAACTCATATATAAACGAAGAAACACTAGGTCCCCAAACCCGAATTATTTCCAACCTTGGACCAAGTATCGTGAAGAGTATTAACGAGTCAAGACGTCCTTCTTCATTGCACTCGAAAACCCAGCAAAGACCACCACCAATTAAATATACCAAATATGGAGAAGTATGATGTAATTTTTTTTTTTTTTGTCAGTGGAAAATGTCATGATGCCATTTCTAACCTTTTGTCCCTGGGTGGGACCCGGAAAGAAATGAGTACACATCAGAAATCAAAGGAAATATAATAATAATAATAATAATAATAATAATAATAATAATAATAATAACAATAATAATAATAATAATAACAATAATAATAATAACAATAATAATAATAATAACAATAATAATAATAACAATAATAATAATAATAATAATAACAATAATAACAATAACAATAATAATAATAATAATAATAATAATAATAATAATAATAATAATAATAATATGTAGATTTTTAAATTTTTTATTGTTTTAGAATATATTTTAAGTTAAGCTTAATTAAATGTTAAACTTAATACAAGACAAAATAATAAACAAAAAAGAAGGAATTGACCCTAAATTGCAGCGTACAACTCGACCTTAAAATTTTTAACTCAAAGTTAGGATTATACTTATCGTATAGGTCGACCCCCGCCAAACATAAGGTAGGCTACAATTAGCCTAAAACTTACACCCACTTGTAAATGAATTTAGCCTACAGTATACGTTAAACTGTACTCAGACTACGAAAGATCACGCCAGTTACCTGTATATTGAGAGAATAATCGTAATATATTTCTATATGCATTGTATAAAAAACAAGCTACAATACACACCTGGAATTAAACGATATTGCATCAGTATAACTTAGCGAACATTTAAAATTCCTCATGTCTACTGATAATCATATTTAAAATCAACATCAATTACTATAAAATATTAATACCGTAGATTACACATCATACCATTTTTTTAATAGTACTGCAACGTATCGTATGTTATTGTAAAACACAGTCTCACTCATCCGCCATTTTTATCTGTGAGGTAAACAAACAGCCTGTGACTCCTCCTCCAATCTCACACGACAAACTGCAAAACTGTTTTAATACTCCAAATATGTTCGCCAAAAACGAATTTTAGTTAGATTCTCCTACAGAAGGTAGCGACGGAGAGTGAAAAGAAAAGACTAAGCATAAACTTCAAGAAGACAGAATCCATGATCATCGGTAAGAGGATGAGCCCGAAATACGATTTGAAGGTCGGGAACACTAGACTCAAGCAGACGCGGAAGTTTAAATATCTGGGAGGGTCTTGACACTGAGATCCGTAGACATACTGAGATGGCCAAGGATACATTCCAAAAGCTGGGCAGAGTATTACGAGACAACAGGATTTCTTTGGTAACAAAGAAAAGAATGCTGAGATGTTACGTGAAATCTGTCCTTCTATAAGGCAGCAAATGTTGGACGCTTTCCTCAAAGATGAAGAAGAGACTCGAGGCGACGTAAATGTGGTTTTACAGAAGGATGCTATGCACATCATTGACCGAGCGTGTGAGCAATGATGAGGTCTTAGAGAGGATGCAAACAAGGAGGAGGCTTATACTTAACATCAGGAAGAGACAACTGAAGTTTCTGGGACACATAATGAGGAAAGAATGCCTGGAGAATCTAGTACTCACAGGTTGAATAGAGAGAAAGAGAGACAAAGGGAAACAACGCATGACATATCTGGCGGACTTTAGCAAGTGGATGACAACGTGGTATGGGGGAGCAAGCAGAGGGAAAGAACTTGTTGAGAGCTGCAAGGGATAGAGGTGGTGGAGAGTCATGATCGCCTACGTTCTGAAAGGTACGCTAAGTGGTATACAGTAATTGTTAGTAGTGCTGTCCCATTAGTTTACAACTCGTTGGTAACGATTTGTATTTTATGCTCGCCATATAAGTCGACCCCTAGTTTTAGAAATATGTTTTTAGGTTTGGAAACGCGACTCGTACGCCGCAATTTACGGTACTCTATCAGTGGCAATGATTGTCACAAAAGGAAACTTCAAGATTTCTGAATAATCGGTTATATGAACATAAAAGGGAAATTTTACAAAACACCACATTAAATACATTAGTTAATAACCGTAATGAGTCTTACCACAATTTCGATTTAAAAACACTACTCTAAATAAATGAGAAAATAATTTACTAAGACGAAAATGTATAGAAAATACTTTCATCACAAAATCGTGCATGCTAGATTTGCGTCCAGGTTCTTACATCCCCCCCTTTCCTGACACATCTTCTCTTATCGCAGTATGAGATATTTAATAACAAAAGTGATGAAAATCTAAAAAAGAAACTAAATGAAATCTCCTAGACTATATGCCCAAACTTTTCATGCGCATGCGTAGTTAATTTAGTTTGAAACGTGCAGCACGAAAATCTTTTCCAGAGGGTCATATTTTCCCCCTAAATTGAATATATATATATATATATATATATATATATATATATATATATATATATATATATATATATATATATATGAATGAATGATATTTCTGTGTACATATGTATTAAAACGGAAATATGTATGTGCATATGTAAATTATATTTATGGCTTATATTGTAGAGTATTCGTGTATAGATATGTTTAACGCTACATGGCAATAGGTCTCCACCTATCGTAGACTTACGTTAAGGTTAATAGTACATGTTTATGCAGGCCTTTGTCCTTGTTTTGGTGTCAGGAATCAGCCCGCAAAGTTCGTAAAAATATTTCTGAAACACACACACTACACACACACACAATATATATATATATATATATATATATATATATATATATATGATTTATTTTTATATATATTTTACTTATATTTTTTATATATTTTTATATATATTTTTATATATATTTTTATATACATTATATATATATATATATATATATATATATATATATATATATATATATATATATATATATATATATATATATATAGCCTTGGCCAAAATTATGGAGCACCAGTGAAAAATCGAAATTATGATTCAAACTTATATATTTAAAGGTTAAGAATAGTGGAGTAAACATTAATAACAACAATTAATATTTGGTATGTCCTCCTTTTGTCTTTATAACAGCTTTTATTCGTTTTTGCATATTATTGATGCAGGTGGTAGGATCTATTTTCTGCCAATCTTCATGAAGTTTGACCTCTAATTCTTTTTTTGATGAACATTTGTGCATTCTCACTCTTTTCCCTAAATGGGACCACAAAGTTTCAATGGGATTTAGGTCTGGGGATTGAGGGGGCCACTTCATCACTGTAATCCCTTTTTTCTTAAACCAACCGATTGAAACTTTTGACGTATGGCATGGAGCATTGTCTTGTTGGAAGATTACATCACTTGGAATGTTATTATTAAATATTTTAGTCAAAGAGGTTCGGTAAACCTGGTCCAGCATGTTAGTATAAATTGTGGAGTTCATTCTGCCCTCACATGTGTACAACATTCCAGTGCCTGAAGAAACCATGCAGCCCCAAACCATTACGCTTCCTCCTCGAAATTTTACAGTTGGAACCACACAATCAGGATGAAATGCTTCTCCTTCCCTACGGCGAACATAAACCGTTCTGATGAAAAAAAAAAGAATTTGTTACAATTTTTGAATAAATGTTATGGATGTGTATTCACATAAAAATTTCAATTATTACATCCAAAGTTTAGGAAATAGAAGCTATTAACTTACCTCAAAGTTACTTTCGTCAGACCAAACAATTTTGCCCCAATCATCAGGTGTCCAATTTTCATGGTTTTTTGCAAATTCTAGTCGTTTTTTCTTGTTGGCCTGAGACAAGTATGGCTTCTTCCTGGCTTTGCATCCTTTTAATCCCACTTCTAATAACCTTCTTCTCACTGTTCGAGCTGATATGTTTTTTTTGCATCATCCCTAAGTTCAGCAGCAAGCTCTGAAGAACTTTCCCTCCTATCTGCAAGGGATGCTCTTTTCAAAGATCTGTCTTCCCTGGCGGTTGTAGACTTTTTACGGCCTTGTCCTTGTCTGTTTTTGAAAGACTTTGTTTCCTTGTGCCTTTTAATCGTTGTTTGAACCCCCTTCCTTGAACATTCCATCTTCCTGGAAATTTCTACCTGAGAATATCCTTCACCAGATAAGGCAACAATTTGTGCCCTTTTACTCTCTGAAAGCTGCTTCTTTGGAGGCATTTTCAATTAAATATACACTGGTAGGAATCAAATATTACCCGAAAATTACGAAACAACCTTTAGTATGACAATAAATCATTTTGAATATTGGAATGAATTTAGTACGAAACTCAGCTAAAGCTCTTGAGAGAGGCTTCAAAGCAAAAAAAAAAAAAAAATTATACAATCTACTGTTAAATATTTTACATTTGCTCTCAATTGTTCACTGTACGATTCTTAACCTTGAAATACGTAGGTTTAAACTATTAACTCAAATTTTTATAGGTGCTCCATACTTTTGCCCATGGCTGTATATATATATATATATATATATATATATATATATATATATATATATATATTATTTATATATATATCAAAATTTCGTTTCACCATTGAAAGTGAAGTCTGAAGATCCAGAGAAAAATAAAATTCTCTAGTGAAATAAATTATAAAACTATTGAGCCTTAAAGTGGTCAGTTTTTCTTTAAATTAAATTATTCGCTCTGACTTAACATTGAGCTCTTACGATTTCATCCTCCTTGAGATTATCCATACAGATTACTAAGATTTTCGTTACTTAACTATATATATATATATATATATATATATATATATATATATATATATATATATATATATATATACACAGTGTATATATATATATACAGTGTATATATATATATATATATATATATATATATATACGGAGTGTGATAGGTAGGTTTTCCGCATGCGCGTTGTTTGCTTTTGATTTTGTCGACTGCACATTATAGTAGGGTTGGACATCGTCTGTGAGAAAAAGGGCACCATGGCACAATTCCCCAAGCCAGCATTCTGGAAATGGCATGCTGTACTAAGTGGCATTCGCACCGAAAGATTCAATGGTCATATTTGGGTATTTGGGTGTCAGTCTGCGAACAGTGCTGAACAATCGGAAAGAGTTGGTGATTACGAAGGTGTTTGGAGTGATGGCGAAGTTATGCCTCTATACATCTTCCCAAAAGGCCTCACTCAACACGGAGGTTTACATCAAGTGCCTTGAGGAGGTAGTGCTGGCCTTGTTCAAGAGCATCGCTGCTAGAAGACCCTATGCCTGACAACAGGACACTGCACCATGCGACCCAAGCAGGAGAACAAATTCATGATTGTCAGACAGTTTCTGCGACCCCTTACATCTGACTGCCTGACTCCCTAGACTACAACCCGTTTGATTATTATGTGTGGGGTGCAGTTGAGCGAGAGACTAACAAAACTCCTTGTAGAACACCAAAGATGAAATGAAGGCAATTATTAGTTTTTATTTTTTGGGGCCATAAATACTGTTTACTTGTTATTCAACATTTAGTACTTTCGGCTATTTTTTAGTCGTTATCAAGGATGTTTTTTTTCTTTTTAATTTTTAACTGTGTATTTTCATTTATATATATATATATATATATATATATATATATATATGTATCTATAGCGATAGGAATGTTGTCAGCACGTTCTTGTCATGGTCATTATTGATATTGAATGTTGGCTGTTTTAGACTTTTTTACGCGTGGGTGAGACTATTGTATTTATGCTGCGTACGAAATTTGGTAGTTTTCCAGGTATATTCAAATGGACCCTAATTGAGTTATGGCCCGAGAGATGTAATGTGAGTCTTCATGAAAATTATGTAGTGGAATGTCCAATGTAATTATTCATGAGTTTGCTTTAAAGTGCATGTAATTACAAAAGTAATATTGTTCCTCTGTGTGTGCGTATATATATATATATCTATATATCTATATATATATATAAGTGAAAATTGAAGTCACCACTTAGAGGCAACAGGGGGTTTCAGGTTAGACGCAATCGTCAGGCCACGAGTGCTGATGATTGCTTCTAGCATGAAACAGCCTGTCGTCTCTAAGTGTTGACTTCAATGTTGACTTTTATATTTACACACGCTTTATCCCATGAATATAGCACACCTTAAGAGTATATTTCTTCATATATATATATATATATATATATATATATATATATATATATAATATAAAAGTGAACATTGAAGTCGACATTCAGAGGCGACAGACTGTTTCATGCTAGACGCAATAATCAGGTCTGAAGATTGCATTTAGCATGAAACTGTCTGTCGCCTCTGAGTGTTGGCTTCAGTGCTTACTTTTATATTTACATACGCTCTATCTCTGATATTGGGCATTTTATCCAGTATATATAGAATGCCTAAAAACTATATTTCTTCATATATATATATTTCATTAAATAATATAGACAGGATTTGTCTATTTATTTTAAGTAAGTTCCTTACATATTGTCTGATAACCTTAATAACATTAAGCAGACTATCATTATTGTTTTGTCCGTGTATTGTTTGATATATTGAAAAGTAATTGTCGTCTTTGATAATGGCTTGTGTAAGCCGAAAGCTTAGATTGGATTTAAACATGTATCAATATGGTGATTGCCTTTCGTCTTTCAATCATAATCTTATTAAGCTTATCAGACAATATGAAAGAAACTTACTTAAAATAAAGGACAAAATTTGTCTATATTATTCAATGAAACATGTATCAATGAAAAATTGCTGCCTAAATACACACACACACACACACACACACACACACACACACACACATATATATATATATATATATATATATATATATATATATATATATATATATATATATATATTGCAATTCTTTTTTTTCTTGTAGCCCATTATGAATGCTAAGTTTTATTAAAATCATTTTTTCATATTGACGTTAGAGATTTTTATTTCTTTTCGTTCGTTTCTGTTTTTTTTTACAGTAACGTTCGCCCTTTAAAAGGCCCGGGGGCCACTCGAGGTAGAGAGTTAAGATTGTGGTGATAGGGGATACATCCTCTTGGGTGTCGGTTCCACAGAGCAGTGGTTTGTGGGAAGAAGCTACTCAAGTGGAACTTCACACCGATCGAATACGGGGGGAATGTGGTTGGTTTGTTACTATGGAAGTGGCATGGCGTCTTATTGCTGTGTTTGTTTAACGGCATATCAACCCTTTTATGGGTCATTTAATGCCGAAATTTCATTTTCTTGGGAGCATTGTGTAAATTCTTCTTTTAAGAAAAATCTATAGCTGGTAATTTTTTTTTTACAAAAATCTTTAACAGATAATTTATTTCTTTTTTTTAAAATGTATATTTCCAGTTTTTTGACACCAGAATCCCTTTCGTAAAAAAATGTTATATTACTCGCCAAATGACCTTATAAATAAAAGAAATACTTTTTCCTTTTCGAACCACCGTCTGTGTTTTCATTGTTGATCAATATTTCCTTGAAACGAAGAATCTTGTTTACAATTTCTTTTAATGCAACAAAAAGGACAGTTTTTTTTTTCTTTAAATCTGCAAAAAATCCATGAAGTTATTTGTTGACATAAGCGGCCCCCTCGCCACATCAGCAGAAACGACGAAGAAATAAATTAGCGGATTTACGGGGAAACATTAATCTTATTTAAATTTGTAGCTTAATAATAAAAAACAAGATTGAATCGAAAAGGCAAGAAGGACAGCAACTAAAGTCTTCAAAGTAATGCAGCTGTAATATTTATTCTGTGCCCTTCAGCGCGTGGGTGATAATGGCACTCCACAACTTCCAATAATTCGTAAGTATTAACAATGTTAGTTTTTAATTATACCTCCA
Organism: Acanthosepion lycidas; assembly: GCA_963932145.1. Classification (NCBI taxonomy): domain Eukaryota; kingdom Metazoa; phylum Mollusca; class Cephalopoda; order Sepiida; family Sepiidae; genus Acanthosepion; species Acanthosepion lycidas. The sequence continues at coordinate 7,328,959 of OZ010574.1, read as the reverse complement.
ACGCCGTGTTCTGCCATTCATTTACACAAGCGCATTAAGTACGTTGATCATGACTCTCCACTACTTCCTATCCTTTGTAGCTCTAATCAATATTTGTCCTCTTACTACCCCTTCCAGTGCCTGTTCTTCCATCCATTTACACAAGCGCATTAAGTACGTTGGTCATAGCTCTTCACTACTTCCTATCCTTTTCAGCACTAATCAATGTTTGTCCTTTTACTATCCCTCCCTCTTCCTCTTCTGCCATCCATTTACACAAGCTCGTTAAGTAGTATGTCATGGCTCTCCACTACTTCCTCTCATTTGTAGCTCTAATCATTATTTGTCATCTTACTATCCCTCCCTGTCCCTGTTCTGTCATCCATTTACACAAGCTTATTAACTAGGTTTATCACGGCTCTCCACTATTTCCTATCCTTTGTATTTCTAATAAATATTTGTACTCTCACTATCCCTCCTCGTCCCTGTTTTGTCATCTATTTATGCAAGCTCGTTAAATAGGTTGATCATGGCTCTTCATTGAAAGCAAAAAGTACAAAAGGTTTTATTTGATCTACGAGATTATGTTGTTCTCGTTCGGCTATACATATCTCGGTAGATCTCGTTTTGTTCCTATTTCTTAATTAACTGTCTATTCAATGAGTAATATTACTTTTCTTAGGAAAGGGAATAAAAGTCTGCAATATCAGTTTGATCACTATCAATAAATATACGCGTATACGTCTGCAGAACAGAAGAAAAAAACAACTGAATAGGAAGAAGAATTTAATAAAAGTTAGTATTGCCTTACAGCCATAGAGAGCAGGTCGATCAGAAAAAGCGTTCAATTAGAATGGAGCAAAAACAACATCATGTTTAGATGTAACAAAGTCTATCTTCTTCAATTAATTAAAGTACTTTCATTAAAAACATTTTGAATTAATGCAGTTACGGATATAACAGAATTAGTCAGTGTGCTACCAGAGATGTAAAAAAAGATACATTTAGAAAGCCATTGTTAAGTTTAATGAAAATTGGTTGAAAGATCAATGAAAAATAAGAAACCAGTAAAAATCGCCATTTTTCGCTATTTACGCGGCTTTTCACTAAATGGGTGGACTCAATTATCAAGTTAAATGACTGTTAAACAATCAACTTATTGTTGGCTACAATTAAGTGAAGTTTGTATTAGATTGCTTGAAAATTGTGGGGTTTTTTAGTTAAAAATTTGTGTTGAAATTGATTTTTCGTTTTTCGCGGTTTTTTGTTAAACGCAATGGCGTAGAAATAAAAATGAGGTATCGTTGAGTTCGTCATTATATAAGTGACCTACATACCGAGTTTGAAAGATATCGAAGGGAAAAAACTTGAATTTTTCGATTTTTAATCGGCTTTCTTGATTATTTATTTATTTTTTTTGTAAATTATCGTTTTTTTGCGCTAAGAAACACGATTTCCTACATTGCACAATGTATGTGTCATGTTTGGTCAAAATCAGTTGAATGGATCTCGAGTGAAAAGATATCACACAGACAGACACACAGACATCCTCTATTTTATATATATATATATATATAGATTATCTATTATAAAAATTTCCCCTTTGTCATAAAGTATTATCAACGATTTATTTCGTCCTGGGTAAGACTATAAACTACATCCAGCAGCGAGGCCTCTGATCTAAGGAACCACCCCATAATTGCTGATATTCCCAGAACCAGCCTGACCCAGAGTGATAGTACCTGTTAGGGTCTTAGCTATGGGCAAATAGTTAACTATTACGAGCAATACTTTTTTGAAAAAAATATTACCAACAATACAATTTTGAAGGAAAAATATTACCAGAAACAGATTTTTGACAAAACAAAATAGTACCAGCAATAAAAAATGTTGTCAACATTAATTAACCCATTGAGGTTGATATGCCGTAAGAAAAAAAACAAACAAAAACAAACTGATTTCCTACAAAGAATACATATTCTGTTCATACGAATCTATCCTAAAACAAAATAAACAAAATAAACAAAGCCAAACTAAATTGACTATTATTATTTTCATCTTAGTTTCAGTTTCCTTTTATCGCAAATATTCAGACTGACCACGAGCGAACAATATGAAACGTAAATAAATTATAAGCTTTAGGTAAGATCTTTTCCTTAATGAAATATCTTAGCGTTTATTGAAATTAAACAATATGGCGATATAAAGTAACCGTTGGATTTCATGGTTCAAATAGCGCACCAGTTTTTTTTATGATCAGCGAGAATATGTTATGCCAATCTGAATAGTTGCGATGCAAATTAAATTAAGATGGAAAAAACTGCTTATCGAATAAATGAATTTAAGGTTTATAGCATTTGAACGTATTTTTTTTGTCTACCAAAATGCGACATTATTTTCCAGACATGAAAGTTTAGAGAAATCGTAAAAGGTAACTGCAGTCTTATTATCTTCCACGAATTCATAGAGAACAAAGGTCGCCTTGTAAACAATATTTAATATATCATTTCCCATAATTGTCCATTACCTCTCCCTGTTCTGTTGTCTTCTGAGATTTCTTATTGGCTTTTTTTTAACGAGCCAGACAGATGGAAATAGTTGGCGAGAAGAGAATAGCGGCGTTATACGTCTCAGTCCGCGTTTTTATTAAAAAGAAAATGATAAATGGAGTTTTGAAATTGAATTCTATCTATCTATCTATCTATCTATCTATCTATCTATCTATCTATCTATCTATCTATCTATCTATCTATCCCATTCTACTCACTATCTATCTATCTATCTATCTATCTATCTATCTATCTATCTATCTATCTATCTATCTCATTCTACTCACTATCTATCTATCTATCTATCTATCTATCGAAAGGGTGGTGAAACTTAGTTTAAAAATTTAGCCCCTTCTCATATATACATATGAGGAGGCGCTAATATTATATATTTATATATATATATATATATATATATATATATATATATATATATATATATATATATATATATATATATATGTGTGTGTGTGTGTGTGTGTGTATAGAGACTGAGGTCAACAGTGAGTTTGAACGTATTGACCTTTTATATTTACATACGCTCTATTCCAGCCGATATGAAGCCCTTTAACTCACAAATATAGCATAGCTAAAATATATTTTACCCCCGCCCCCAACACATCTCTCTCTCTCTCTCTCTCTCTCTCTCTATATATATATATATATATATATATATATATATATATATATATATATATATATATATATGTATGTATGTATATAATTTCGTCTTAAGACACTTGACGATTTTTTTCGCCTTGTTCTGATGTTTTTAATTTTTTCTTTTTTTACTTCCATTTTTTTCCTCGGGTAACAATTTGCCCTCAGGTGTCTACAAGTTGAGTCATCCGAGGGTTTTCAAGTGATTAATACTGATAACATATATATATATATATATATATATATGTATATATATATATATATATATATATATATATATATATATGTATATATATCGTTTTAAAAACAAGGGAATTTATTAAGGGTAATAGTCCCTAAGGCCCTTTTCGTCCAACATCTCATCCGGAGAAAATCATTGGAAAAATTGATAAATTAAACGAAAAGAACAACAATGAAAATGAAGAGCAAAAAAAAAAAGAGGGGGGAAACACGCTAAAATCAATAACATATAAGTATATATATATTTATAACGAGGGGAGGAGAAATCGCGTGTAATTAATTAGCGAGGGACAGTTCAAATAATATATCCCCCAACAAATTAAGGGACTTTACAAAATCCTTCTGCCGGCAAAGAGAAGGTTTCCGTAATCCTATACAGACTGATTCCAAAATCTTCAAATGGTTGTTGGAATCAGCCGTGTGAATGATTTTAAACCACTCTTTTGTATACGACTTGGCACAGGCTATATCTTCTACTAGGTGTTGAGCAATGGCCGATTCCATATTTGTAGAGGGAAGATAACACATGTTATCTATTTTGCTATGTCGTATTTTAGAAGTACATGTTGATTAATTCTTGTTTCCAAATGCAAGGTTGTACGCCCCACATAACCAGCAGTGCACTGGCAATTAAATTCATATACCAAATTACTTAATTTGATGTGGGGCAATTCATCCTTGCGAAACGATGGAAACGCAAACCTAGCCAGAAAAATACAACGCAGAGCAACAGAGGGATTACAACCAGAAACCGACTTGCTAATTTGCTTAACTAAACTTTGATCCTTATCCCCAATCCAAGGAACTTTCAAATAAACCGGACATTTAGAAGGCCCCTGGACTTTAGGAAATTGAAATTCCCCAGTCTTATTAATAATATAATTAATAAGGGCTTCCGGATAGTCATTACTAAGGAAAATCTCCCTAATATTCTCAAATTCAGATTCCAGTCTAGTAGGAGGACAAATTTTGAACGCCCTGTAGGTTTTAATAAGATTAATTTTCCTGATGTAGGTGCAAACGTACCCCAATTCATATACAGGCCAGTAAAGGTAGGTTTACGATAAATACTTGTAAGAAAACCCCCTTTACTACGCTCAACAACAACGTCCAAAAAAGGCAAACAATTGTCCTTCTCGACTTCCATAGTGAATGACAAAGCCGTGTGTAAGGAGTTAAGCCTATTAAAAAAAGGTTACGGCCTCACATTCATCAGAAAAAGTTGCAAAAGTGTCATCGACGTACCTGACATAAACAAACGGTTTAGACACTTTAACAAAAAGTAACATCTCGTGGTAGCCCACAAAAATACCAGCCAACGCAGGGCCAAGGGGACTACCCATCTGGATCCCATCCACTTGACTTTACATGACATTATCAAAACTAAACTCCACTGAACTGGTACAAAGTGTCATAAGTTCCATAAATACATCCTTAGGAAAAGGAGGTGGAGTAATGTCACCTTCATATAAAAAGTCTGCACAAATATTAAGAGTCTCTTTAATGGTACATTAGTAAACAGACTGGACACATCAAAAGAACACATAAAATTAGTATCAGGGCAAAGCTGTATGGCCTGTAAACGTTCAACAAATGTGAACGAATCAGGTATACAATATCTCTATCTATAAAAGGCTGGTTGTGTGTGTGTGTGTGTGTACCGAATGCACGGCCGCATTTTCGATGGATTTTCACCAAAATTTACATGCTCATGCTCTAAGTTAGCGGCAAGCCCAAGACCGACTTTGCATTTCCCAACTCCCGTCGATATTGGAAATAATCGATTTTTTCATGCTTGTATGGCAGTTTTCATGTAGTTTGCGGCCATTTTCTATTAGCCAGAGTGAGAGCCAATAGCTGGCTGCCACGAATGTTAACTAGCATGCAAAAAAAAAAACTCGATAGCTGCATTCGTCACAAGTGGGAAAAATTTAAATCTGCATGGCACTTTACTCCAATTGGATCATTCGCTTGCTTAAACTCAATGTTGATTCTGATTCCGCAGAACAGGGTTGGGTGTGAAAAAGTATTTGTTGTTAACATTCTTTTTTCATTTGTTTTTTTCAGTTACGAGTCCTTTTTTAAAGCTGATCGTTTTGTGTTCATTTTGTTTAGTTCTTTTTTCGTAACAGATTTAATGTTTAGTATAGAGCTTAGAAAAAATTCACAGTGTGAGATATGCAAGAAGTAAGGCATGTAGCAACATCAGCATGGCAAAGGGTACTCCTTCAAAGGCAAGGAAGGGCAAAAATATTTTAAGTCAAGTGATAGCGATTGCTGTATGATTCGTACGATTTTTGAATCAAGCACGGGCAACGCCGGGCCATGCTGCTAGTTTAGTATAAAATGTTTGAACCGGTTGTATGACATGCAAAAGCCATTGAACCAAAATAATGTTGGGCTGAACCAAATCATTGATAGTATGGATCTCGACGGAACGTCTTTCTTATGAATTTTAGGAAGACCATAAAGCCTCAGTCTAAGGGAACCAGAAGGTTTAATCATATCATAAATCTCCTTAGAAAAGTAACCTTTTCTAAACAAACATAACAGACGTATTCTGGATTTTGATTTCGTTTCTGTACGTGTTATCACAAGTTTCTACAGGACCAATTTTTAGAAACGTTTCTGGATCATTCAAAATAATCAACATCTTTTGAACGTAATCTACTTGACCCAATAAAACGACACCAGCACCTTTGTTTGGTTTACAGATATAAATGACATTATTAGATTTTAAAGACTTAATAGTCTTAAAATGAGTTTTTGACCAAACAAAATCAAGCGAGTCAACAGAGGAGTTGCAATAACGATAAGCCAAGTCCTTCAATCTAGACTTCATTATAACAACATGATCCGATGAGCGAGGAACATGGCGTACAAGTTGGGAAAACAACATCTCAAATGTTGCCAGTGTCTCCCCTTTATCTATCTTAATCGGAGAAATATAATAATTCTAACCCCCTCGACAAAACCGCACTTTCATTCTTAGAATATATATATATATATATATATATATATATATATATATATATATATATATATATATATATGTTATCTTCGACAACAACATTTATCAACAAAAACTTGGTTTACCAATGGGGTCCTCTCTAAATGGCATTTTAGCTTATCGCTTTTGAGATTTTCTAGAAATTGATCCTTTCAAAAATATTTTATCCACGAAATTCTTATTTTAGATCCATTTTTCTTATTATTTTAAATACGACACACTGATATTTACATGATACTATTCTAACAAACTTTGTAAATAAACGTCATAGCGTTGAACCAACAGTATACATTACTTTTGAAATCAAAACTAATAATGCTTTACCCTTCTTATATATTTTACCAAATAGAACAAATGGCAGTTTGCAACTAAAGTGATTTTTATTTAAGAGCACTAAGAATATGAAGCGCTCAAAATTTAGTGAAAGAAATATATATTAAAAATACTTTAGAAAAACCTCCTATATCATTACTATTTCATCTACAATGCTAAACGAAAAGTATACAAAATCTACAACATAAAATAACTACAATGATAATAACAGCATCAACAATAATAGTAATAATAATATATTAAATTAAAACAATCATAATTCTTTAACATGTATTATTCAAATTAATATATCCACTATTAAATGAATTACAACTACAAGCAAAACTATTATAGATATGATCAGAATAAAAAATATCTACAATAACAATTTGACTGACGACCAGAAATCACATAGAGCCAAATCTGGACGTCCGCGGGGCTGATAAACCTGGCTGATAGGATGCGTGAAGCGTGAAGAATCTATCCACTCGCTCATTGTGAATGTGACTGTCACAGTGACATCGCAATGAATTACTACCTGGAATCTATCTGTCCATGTAGTAGGCCCTAATAAAGCGAGAGACGCTATTGTAAACGGACCCCCCCCCGCAAAAAAAAAACAAACAAACAAAACAAAAAACAAACAAACAAACAAAAATACTGAGGACAACTGTATAAAAACCTTTTGGAATATTAAGGAGAACTCTCAAAGTTACAGAAATTATTTTGAAATAGTTTTATTATTATATCCGATATAATTGAATATAGGAATATACAGGGTGTCCATAAAGTTTGTGTGCACCTTAAAAAATTATAACTTTATTTGTATTTGCGAAAGAAATAATCTGTAAAAAGGATTAGAAAGAAGTAAATCTATATATTTTAAGGTTTTATTGAAATTTTATTTAAGTTTCCACATGTCCTCCATCATTAGCAATACAAAGTGTAATACGATTTTGCAGTTCACGGAAAACATTTGCCAACTGATTTACAGTATTGCCTGAAATCACATTAGTTATTTGAGCTATACTTAAAACTAGGTAGATTAAACTTTATAACAATTTTAAAGTGCACACGAACTTTACGGACACCTGTATATATATATATATATATATATATATATATATATATATATATATATACTTTAAAAAATTTATAACTTTATTTTTATTTGCGATAGAAATAATTTGTAAAAAGGATTCGAAAGAAGTAAATCTATATTTTTTAAGGTTTTATTGAAATTTTATTTAAGTTTCCACATGTCCTCCATCATTAACAATACAAAGGGTAATACGATTTTGCAGTTCACGGAAAACATTTGCCAACTGATTTACAGTATTGCCTGAAATCAAATTAGTTATTTTAGCTTTCAAATCTTCTAATGAACTAGATTTGGTTGCATACACAATTGTTTTCACATGTCCCCATAAAAAAATCTAATGGAGTCAAATCTGGCGAACGTGAAGGCCAATAAAAGGGTCCACCCCTTCCGATCCATCTGTTAGGAAATTCCTGATTTAGAAACTCTCTAACACGCAGAGCAAAGTGACAAGGAGCTCCATCTTGTTGAAACACTGTATTATAACAATTTTTTACAGATTATTTCTATCGCAAATACAAATAAAGTTATACAATTTTTAAAGTGCACGCGAACACCCTGTATATGCGAATGTCGAAATTCAAATCTGGGGCCTATGTTTTGCACAAAAGGGGTTCATTTTTAGTGATATTACTTGTATCTGTTGAATTTTTCTAAAAAAAGATTAAAAATAATGGAAGCCTTAATAATAAAAAGAAAGCCAGCATTCAGTAATATTAACTACGAACACGGCCACAATGTGCTGACTGTGTTCGGAAAATAAAACATCCCTATGACTTTAGATATATACACACAACGCATGCATCCAGTTAAAAAGTAAAAATAAAATCATCGTTGATAATGGCTAAAAGTATAGCCGAGAGCGCTCAGAATTATAGAACATCGGAAGCGTTTCTACACACTTTGTGTTCAAAAAAGAAAACACTTAATCGCTGTACCTGTCATCGTTAACTAAACACACACACACACACACACACACACACACATATATATATATATTTGTGTGTGTGTGTATAAGAAAAGAAATGGATTTTTTATTTATTAATCCGACATATTATTATTTCTTAGAAGTTATTTTTAGTGGATACTCGTATTTGAGTAGAGGTTTCGTTTATTTATTAAACAATATATATGTATATTTATTTTCGTTTACCGGCTTGAATATTCGAGAAATCTTATTAAGGGAAATTATACGTTCTCTGGCAGGATCCGAACGTGCACTGCCCCAGGGGAAACCGTCATTACATTTGACATATTTTAACTGACTACTACACACATTAATCGTTGAAGACAGACTATCCACAAATGTACATGAATGACAAATGCAAACTAGTCAACATGTCAAAATTTCTTTAAACTTAACTCAAAAAACGAAGGATTTTCGGAAGTAGTTTTATATGGATCTTTGTCCTTGTTTTGGTGCGAGGAAAGTCTGTAAAATTATTTTTAATAAACACACACACACACACACACACACACACACACATATATATATATATATATATATATATATATATATATATATCGTGTATTGTGGCAGCTGATCATTATTTAAACATATTGCTAAATATAACAGAACGAATGTCCATTATGTTTTATCATGAGCCGTTCTAAATTCCGTATTTTTGTTTTAATTTCGGGTGAAAATAAAGAAAATGTTTTTGTTGTAAAATTTTTGTTTTCATTTTCTCCCGAAATTAAATTAAATACAGGTTGTCCATAAAGTTCGTGTGCACTTTAAAAAATTTATAACTTTATTTGTATTTGCGATAGAAATTGTAAAGAGGATTAGAAAGAAGTAAATCTATATTTTTTAAAGGTTTTATTGAAATTTTATTTAAGTTTCCACATGTCCTCCATCATTAACAATACAAAGGGTAATACGATTTTGCAGTTCACGGAAAACATTTGCCAACTGATTTACAGTATTGCCTGAAATCAAATTAGTTATTTTAGCTTTCAAATCTTCTAATGAACTAGATTTGGTTGCATACACAATTGTTTTCACATGTCCCCATAAAAAAAATCTAATGGAGTCAAATCTAGCGAACGTGAAGGCCAATAAAAGGGTCCACCCCTTCCGATCCATCTGTTAGGAAATTCCTGATTTAGAAACTCTCTAACACGCAGAGCAAAGTGACAAGGAGCTCCATCTTGTTGAAACACTGTATTATCTTTCAAGTTTAATTATTCAAGCTGCGGAATAAAATAATTCTGCAGCATATCTAAATAGCTGTCACTGTTAATAACATGATATTGAAAAAAATATGGCTCTATGATCCGATTTTTTCCCAAAGCACACCACACATTAACTTTATGAGAGTCCCTTTCATGTTCAACAATTTCATTTGGGTTTTCAATTCCCCAAATTCAGCAATTATGCCTGTTAACCTTGCCACTAATATGAAATGTTGCTTCATCAGAGAACAGTAAACTACTCACAAATGCATCATCATTGCGAAATTTTTCATTGAACTGATGACAGAAAGTTAGCCGTGCATAATAATCCTCTTTTAACAACTGTTGATGTAATTGAATTTTGTAAGCTTTCCTGTGAAGTTTTGCCCGCAGAATCTTATGCACACCAGACTTTGGGAGCCTGATCTCTAATGATGCACGTCTTACAGACCTTCTTGCACTTGCTGTAAAGGATTTTTCTATGGGTGCAACACTTTCGTCGCTGATACATGGCCTTCCAGACCGTGGCTTATCATGGACGGAGCCTATCTCTTTAAATTTTTTCATCTATTTAACAATAATGTTCCTATGAGGTGGTTCTTTATTGTATTTAATTCTAAACTTTCTTTGCACAGCAATAGTAGATTTCAGTTCAGCCAACCAAAGAACACAGTTTACTTTTTCCTCATTTGAAGCCATCGATCAAATTGATTCTGGAAAAAAGAAAATATTTCTTTACTTATCTAAAAATTGTTGCAAATTTTGTGGTAAAGAATTATTCAATAACTATACTTAAAACTAGGTAAATTAAACTTTATAACATTTTTTACAGATTATTTCTATCGCAAATATAAATTTTTTAAAATGCACATAAACTTTATGGACACCCTGTATATGTCACAAACTAATATCAACCCAATTATTTCTCATTTTAAAAATATTTATCAGGTTTCTTGAGAAGAATTCTGAGTCATTTTTGATAAATACTGAAGACTATTATATCTAATTTACTGATAATTTTTGCTCAATTGTAATATTGAGCACTTTCTTGGCAGAAATGCTGTCAAATTTGATCTACGTTAAATTATATAAGTTTACGCATATTATTTGCTATTGCTAGCATTTTTACTTTATTTTATTTAATTTAAATTATTATTGAAATTATTATTTTCATTTAAATATAGAGACAAAATGATGTTATATATCAGAGTTTGCTCCGGCATAAATGTTATGGTGCATGCAGGTGTAACAGAATACAACAGCCTGCCGAGCAACTGTTGCATTCTATTAGACCTCCATTTAGTCTGTTTACATACATTTCTATCTTGGTCAGCCTATGCACTTTCCAGCTGACACTCGTACCAGGTCAAATCAAAAGGTTTTTTTTTCATAGTACAAATAAATTACACACGAAAAGCGTTTATTCATCAAAATATATCCCATAATATTTTATTGTCGGTTGCCATCGTTGTGCAGGAAGCTCAAATCCACGCTTGTACCATTTGGCTGATTTAGAGGAAAAAAAAAAAAAAGAACAACCTTTGTCCGCGTAGTAAATGGGCGATGGCTCGGAAAATGTGGTAATTTGTTGTTGCAAGGTGTGAACTGTTGCCTGTGGGAGGCATCACAAGTTGCTCAAGTTTACGCTTGGTCACATTGGCGGTGTCTGCTGTAGAAGTGCGCGTCTTCGATTAGCCAATGCCGGGTAGGGCGTGACGAAAGACATGACGTACCCCAGAATTCGAAACGAGCACGAACGTGTCTTTCCTGCAAAGTAATGACAAAAAGAAATATAACCGCTATTGAAGACATAATTTATGCGTGCCTATCTCATCCAAAACGAGACGATATTTGCACACATGCAAATTTTGGCCGTCTTGGAATAGCATAAAAAGCGGGGTGCTAGCAGCCCCAAGCGACAGGGATTCATTCGGCGGACTGCGTGTAATAGAGTTGGGCGTACGGGTCGACAGAGGGACAAGGAGGAAGTCGAAGCAGGCACGACTGAGTTGGTGTCTGTTTCACAACTGCCCAGTGTAACGGCTGAGAAAGGGAGCCACGCAATCCATCTCCTTGAGGCGACCGAAAAAGAAAAAAAATAAACCCTCATCATCATTTTTTCTCGTAGGGGGCTATTAAACAACATTATATACTCGCTGCATTTGTTGATCATAAAGATCTACATTGAAAGCATAAAAGTATTCTGATAATACCATGGACGGAACATAGCAGCAATGAGGATATATAAAAGAAAATGCGACCAAAAAGGACATTTTATTTAGAATTTGATAGACAATTGTAATTTTTTCGACAAATCATGAAGAAAGTCAGTTTGGAAAATTTAACACTCATCAAGACATATTGAAGGCTGATGAAAGAATCCGTCAGTAACCTGCTTAACGTTCCCGTATCAATGCCTGTCAGATCAGACAGAACGAAGGATAGTAAAAAAGGTAGACATTACTGACAGCTACAAATAAATACTGAATGGACTTAAATGCTGTCGATTCAAAAGCGTGTTCGCATTTCAAGATTTACTTCAATTAGTTCAAAACAAATGACATAGGAAAAGCGTTTTTACATCAAAATATATCCCATAATATTCTGTTGTTGGTTGCCATCGTTGTGCACGAAGCTCAATACAACACTTATACCATATGGCTGGTTTAGCGCCAAAATAGCCTACTGCACCCGTTTTCTGCCTCGTACACGTTGTTGAACTTCCGTCTGTGTAAGAAATGTGCTATGGCTCTTAAAAATATGGTAAAAAGGTGTGGGATATTTTGTAGCCTTGTTAAGGCCAGAAATAAAGACAAAAAGAGAGGAATTGATTGATTTGGTTTATTTTGTTTTACGGCATATCAACCTCAATGGGTTATTTAATGCCGGCAACATTTTTAGGATAGATTCGTATGAATAGATTATGTATTCTTTGGTTTTAGATTGGTTTGGTTTATTTTGTTTTACGGCATATCAACCTCAATGGGTTATTTAATGCCGACAGCATTTTTAGGATAGATTCGTATGAATAGAATATGTATTCTTCGCTTTAGATTGGTTTGCTTTATTTTGTTTAACGGCATATCAACCTCAATGGGTTATTTAATGCCGACATTTTTAGGATAGATTCGTATGAATAAAATATGTAATTTTTGGTTTAGATTGGTTTAGTTTATTTTGTTTTACGGCATATCAACGTCAATGGGTTATTTAATATCGACAACATTTTTAGGATAGATTCGTATGAATAGAATATGTATTCTATGTAGGAAATCAGTTTGTTTTTTGTTTGTTTTTTTACGGCATATCAACCTCAATGGGTTAATTAATGTTGACAACATTTTTTATAACTGGTAATATTTTGTTTGTCAAAAATCTGTTTCTGGTAATATTTCTCCTTCAAAATTGTATTACTGGTAATGATCTTTTTCAAAAAAAGTATTGCTGGTAATAGTTAACTAAATTCTCATAGCTGGGACCCTAACAGGTGCTACCACCCGGGGTCAAGGTGGACCTGGGAACACCAGCAATTAAGAGGTGGTTCCACAAAACCTCCTGATCAGAGACCTTGCTGCTGGACGTAGTTTATCGTCTTACCAAGGACGCGGATGTAGTTTAACGTCTTACCGAGGACTCAGAGGAATTGAGTTAAACAAATATATTAACAGAAACAGTAATACAAACATATACAAAAGAGAGTGTTACAGCAAGTATGTTCCGACTGCTGGAAACTTCCCTCTCCAAAAGGCAGTACCTGCTCCTATTTATAGCTGGGAGAGTCCATGCATGCGTGGGTAAATTTTCATAAAATTCTTTCTTTTCTCTTTCTTCTTCCTCTTCCTCGTCTTTCTTCTTCTTTCTCTTCCTCGTCTTTCTTCTTCTTTCTCTTCCTCCTTTTTATTCTTCTTCTTCTTCTTCTTCTTCTTCTTCTTCTTCTTCCTTCTCCCCCTTCTCTGTTGCGGCTTTGTTAGTTCCAGAAATAAAGACACAACGAGAGGAATTGAGTTAAACAAATATATTAACAGAAACAGTAATACAAACATATACAAATGAGAGTGTTACAGCAAGAATGTTCAGTCCGACTGTCAGAGCTGACTGCTGGAACCTTCACCCTACAAAAAGGCAATACCTGCTCCTATTTATAACTGGGAGTGTCCATGCATGCGTGGGTAAATTACCATAACAGACTGTAAGAAGGTTGAGGCAGCACTTACAGCCCCTCAGGTCCCTCAGCTTTGTGTATGGTCATACTGGCAGTGTGTGCTGTGGGATTTTCCTGCTGTACGAGTGTGCTTCCTCCACTGACCATTGCCTTATCAATTGTTTGGAATTTTGTATTTTCCTTTTTGTAGACTGATCGCCACCAAAGGCTAGAGAGTCTAATCTACCCTGCTGTTTAACCCATAGTTGGAGGAAAGAGATATATTCATGCTTTTACCGGGAGTATAACTGCAAAGGTAAATGCAACGGGATAAGCTTCGTTTAGAATTCGGCTTGCAGAATTCGCTATAAAATAAATATGGATGTTTACTTATCAATTTTAATATAAAATTATATTTCTACTATGCTACGAGATGATTGGGTTAGGATGGTTATTTTAACAACATATCAACCTTTGTTGTATTATCTAATGTCAGATATAATTCTTATAAGGTAAATGTAAATTAATATGTAAGTAGATATAGTTCCACTATTTACATTATTCCCTCCGGCCTTCTTCAGGTAGTTGGAATGTCGAACTGAACCCGTTATTTCGCTCACTGGGGTAAACTGTTCTAGTTCCACGTGCTATATTTAATGGATGTCAGTTATCAGTTATCTCCTGTTAATTCCCCTCTCCAAGTTCTCCACTGAACTCACACTTACATTTTTGGGTCTTGTCACTGGTCTAACCAACGCCTTTATCCACTGTGCCATGTGAAGAAGGCTGGGGCGTACAACGGCCGAAACGTTGTAATAAATATGGCGACAAAGATGAGGACAATAGTCCGAATAATGTAAATAATGTACATAATACCTCATATCAGAAA
>OZ010574.1:7153902-7308902 GCA_963932145.1 Acanthosepion lycidas | reverse complement strand
GGGTCGATCCTGATGTTATCGGAATGGAAGGGTTCGATTCCCGATGTTATCGGACTGGAAGCGACGATCCTAATGTTATCGGGCTGGAAGGGTTCGATCCTGATGTTATCGGACTGGAAGGGTTCGATCCTGATGTTATCGGACTGGAAGGGTCGATCCTGATGTTATCGGACTGGAAGTGTTCGATCCTGATGCTAGCGGACTGGAAGGGTTCGATTCCCGATGTTATCGGACTGGAAGGGTTCGATCCTGATGTTATCGGACAGGAAGGGTTCGATCCTGATGTTATTGGACTGGAAGTGTTCGATCCTGATGTTATTGGAATGGAAGGGTTCGATTCCCGATGTTATCGGACTGGAAGGGTTCGATCCTGATGTTATCGGACTGGAAGGGTTCGATTCCCAATGTTATCGGACTGGAAGGGTCGATCCTAATGTTATCGGGCTAGAAGTGTTCGATCCTGATGTTATCGGACTGGAAGGGTTCGATTCCCGATGTTATCGGCCTGGAAGGGTCGATCCTAATGTTATCGGGTTGGAAGGGTTCGATCTTGATGTTATCGGACTGGAAGAGTTCAATCTTGATGTTATCGGACTGGAAGGGTCGATCTTGATGTTATCGTACTGGAATGGTTCGATACTGATGTTATTAAAGTAGAAGGTTTCGACCCGATGTTATCGGACTGGAAGGGTTTGATCCTGATTTTATCGGACTGGAAGGGTTCGATACTGATGTTATCGGACTGGAAGGGTTCGATCCAGATGTTATCGTACTTGAAGGGTTCGATCTTGATGTTATCGGACTGGAAGAGTTCAATCTTGATGTTATCGGACTGGAAGGGTCGATCTTGATGTTATCGGACTGGAAGGGTTCGATCCCGATGTTATCGGACTGGAAGTGTCGATCCTAATGTTATCGGGCTGGAAGGGTTCGATCCTGATGTTATCGGACTGGAAGGGTTCGATCCTGATGTTATCGGACTGGAAGGGTCGATCCTGATGTTATCGGAATGGAAGGGTTCGATTCCCGATGTTATCGGACTGGAAGCGACGATCCTAATGTTATCGGGCTGGAAGGGTTCGATCCTGATGTTATCGGACTGGAAGGGTTCGATCCTGATGTTATCGGACTGGAAGGGTCGATCCTGATGTTATCGGACTGGAAGTGTTCGATCCTGATGCTAGCGGACTGGAAGGGTTCGATTCCCGATGTTATCGGACTGGAAGGGTTCGATCCTGATGTTATCGGACAGGAAGGGTTCGATCCTGATGTTATTGGACTGGAAGTGTTCGATCCTGATGTTATTGGAATGGAAGGGTTCGATTCCCGATGTTATCGGACTGGAAGGGTCGATCCTAATGTTATCGGGCTAGAAGTGTTCGATCCTGATGTTATCGGACTGGAAGGGTTCGATTCCCGATGTTATCGGCCTGGAAGGGTCGATCCTAATGTTATCGGGTTGGAAGGGTTCGATCCTGATGTTATCGGACAGGAAGGGTTCGATCCTGATGTTATCGGACTGAAAGGGTCGATCCTGATGTTATCGGACTGGAAGTATTCGATCCTGATGTTAGGTGGACTGGAAAGGTTCGATTCCCGATGTTATCGGACTGGAAGGGTTCGATCCTGACGTTATCGGACTGGAAGGGTCGATCCTGATGTTATCGGACTGGAAGGGTCGATTCTAATGTTATCGGGCTGGAAGGGTTCGATCCTGACGTTATCGGACTGGAAGGGTCGATCCTAATGTTATCGGGCTTGAAGGGTTCGATCCTGATGTTATCGGACTGGAAGGGTTCGATCCTGATGTTATCGGACTGGAAGGGACAATCCTGATGTTATCGGACTGGAAGGGTCGATCCTGATGTTCTTGGACTGGAAGGGTTCGATCCTGATGTTTTCGGACTGGAAGGTTTCGATCCTGATGTTAACGGGCTGGAAGGGTTCGATCCTGATGTTATCGGACAGGAAGGGTTCGATCCCTGTATGCGACAAAGTGCAAAGTGACTGAAAATCATACCACGGGTTGACCAAAGCCTTGTGAGTGAAATTGTGTAGACGGAACCGTCAGTATTAGCACGGAGTCACAAGTCATCGTGGCCGAGGGCTTGAGCGTGCTGGCGTTGTTCAAATTGTTGATCACGCTAGATAACACGCCCTCTCCCAGAAACTAAGTTTTGCTCGGCATAGTGGCGGTATAAACCACAGGTGGGCTCTGTGGGTGTTGAATAAACACAAATGTGCCTAGGCAAGCTTTAGCAATAGGGATTGGATATCCGCCCTAGTAGACGAGTATAATCGAATACGAGTAGTTAGCTATACAAACCGTTCAAACACCTCGCTATAAGGTTTAATTATAACGAATTTTCAAATCGATATTGACTTGCCATTCCGACATCAGTCATTTTCTCACCGACGTGACGTGGATTCCTTCTGTCTTTCCTACAAATATTTTGCTGGTAACTGCTCCGGCGAGCTTTCTTCCTGGTGTCACGAATACGCGAAATTAAGCGTGCTACTAGATTGGCATCGAGATCCCACCCTTTTTCCATTGAAGTAATTAAATACAACCGCCACTTCTACACAAACAGTTTTGTAAGTGTTCTGAAAGCAAAGGCAATGTTTCTCGCAGATTACGTCCACAACGCAGAGAACAAATCACTGTATGTTCAGACTCGAATATCGTGTGTGGGCAGAAAGAAATGCCAAAAACTCGATTCGCATGTACTATCTCACAAATCCCAATGCACGTAACCAGTCAGAAAAATAACTCAATCGCCGACGAACACGGTAGCTAAAATACATCAGTTTTCTTTTTTTTCCTCCTGATTCGAGAACACCAACTGCTTTTATCCGCCGAGCATTTTTTTCATTCGTCGACAACTGGGAGAGGACGCCAAAGTTTTGGATATGAAAATACTTTTATAGAGACTCCTGCGACGGACTTGTTTTTAATCTAAATATTCCGTCCTCAGCATGTCATGCGGAATACGTGGCCTTTTGTTTTTGGTAAGTAATTTTCTTTTTCGTCGTAGGATACACATGACGCGCTGTCGCTTGGTTTGACGATGTGAGTCGCCGTTTTCTTCACTATAATTCTCTTTTCTCGCATTTCCCGCCTATGGGAATCCCTTGCATTTACTTTCTTCCCCTATAGGTACAACCTTCAAAAATTTAAATGCAACGTCAATCGCCATCTCCTGTTTTTTTGAATCCCGTTCACCTTTTATCCTTTCCTCAGTCCTCCTACAACCAGTTTTTTCTCTCTTTCACTCTCTGTAACCCGTTGCTTACAAGTTGAATTCCCGCTTTGCTTGCGGCAAAATGATTAAAAATAAAAGATAAGGAAACGGGACCTAGAATAGACTGGGCTTGGTGTAGTTTTGTCCGATGCCGCAAGATGATAGAAAATGAAATTCTTAAACATTGAATTCAAGTCATGTTCATAAATTCTCGTCAAGTTGAGACTTTCATACAGTTGTCGCGCATGCTGCCCAACCTGTTTAGAAATATCTAGACTGTCAGTGGTATAAAACCGTTTTCTCAGAATCAATGATTAAAAATAGCATCGAGCGAATGAAGCCTATAGATCTTACCAAGAACCACCCTACTTCAAATCTCGTTAACTGTCGCTACAGGAGCGCAAACAAATAACTGTACGTATTTATTGACGAAAAATTGTTTCAATAGAAATGTTGTTAACGGCTGTGGCACTGTCTACTCGATCAACAGTCCTGGGTAAGATGATAAACTACATCCGACAGCAAGGAGGTTTTGAGGAGCATGGAACCACGTCTTAATTGCTGGCGTTCACAGGTCCATTCTGATCCGGGGTGGTAGCACCTGTTAGGGTCCCAGCAATGGGTAAATAGTTAACCTTGCAAACTAGGGACAAAGCACTATGAAAGTGTACAAATAGGTTTTAATACCAGCAATATATTGTAAAAAAAAATATGACTAGGAATACATTTAAAAAAATATCAGCAATACATATCTTTTGAAAAAAAATATTACCAACAATACATTTTTTGAAAACAAAAATGTCCAGCAATAAAATTTTGTCGTTATTAAACAACTTATTGCGGTTGATATGCCGTAAAACAAAACAAAAAAAAAACAAAAAAAAAAATCTACTTACAGAAGTGTAAACCGAGCGATAGGCTAATCTATCTACTCCTATTGGTGGAAGAGAGGAAGAGCTGATGTCAACTTTAGAAGGAATCGGAAACCTAGACTTAAACAGGAGGAAACAACGGATAAACATCTACACCAATTCAAAAAACCAGGGAAGATTGTAAACCAGGCGATAGGCGAATCTATCTACTCCTATTAGTGGAATAGAGAAAGAGCTGAGGCAGACTTCAGAAGGAATCGGAAACCTAGTCTTAAACAGAAAACAAGGGATAATCATCTACATCTATTCAAAAAACCAGGGAAGCTTGTGAACCGGGCGATAGGCGAATCTATCTACTCCTATTGGTGGAAGAGAGGAAGAGCTGACGTCGACTTTAGAAGGAATCGGAAACCTAATCTTAAGCAGGAAACAAGGGATAAACTTCTACTCCAATTCAAAAAGCCAGTGAACCTAGTGAACTGGATGATATGCGAACCTATCTACCTTAAATAGTAAGTAAAATTTCATGGTTTTAGTGGAGGTGTTAGAAGCAAAGATTTGAAGTAGACTTTAGAAGGAATCAGGAAACCCATTCTTAAACAGGAAACAAGGGATAAACTTCTACTCTTTTCCAAAATACCGGACAGAAGTGTGAAATGTGTTTAAGTGGAACTTCTCACTAGTGGAATACCAAAGCTTCATGACGGTTTTAGCCGTTAATGGCGTTCTTTGTATTGAAGTTTGGCTTGGATGATCACAATAAGTGATTCTCCAGCAGCTTCCCCGTACCCTCTAACTTGCTGTTGGTTTCTGGAGAAGTTCGCAGTTCGGGACTTCTGCAGTTTCTCACTAACTTGAGAAATTAAACACGCCTAACCTTAAAAGGAACGATCGCGTTTGATAATCAACTGGTGTTAGCCCGAGAAAAAATACGTACATGGTTTCGGGCCCGATCACGTAACCCATTCAATGCAGCCATCTTTGTACTGGGTGTGTCTAAGGTAATAATTCAGAGTTGTCATCCTTCCTTCTAGAATAATTATAGTCAAGGGCTTGAATCCTAAATGGTGTTTCTCCTAGACATGGCAAAATCCAGCTCTGTCCTGTTGTTTATATGGATTGTTAGTGTTACCCTCCTAAACTTGTTGCCTTTTCGATGCTACATGAATTCTGACATGACTTGTTGCCCTACTAAAGCTAAAGAACACATTCTGCCTTAATTATTTTATTGTATTTGAATGCAGAATTTTCCTTCTCCTCGATTGGCTGCCACCGAAAGCCAAACAGTTCTGTCTGTCTAGCTATTTAACTGGGGTTGGAAGAGGATCAATTCATGCCTTTTCCGAGGGTATTAGAGCGAAGCAAAAGAAACTCGATCAAAAAATGAATTCAGTACATTTCAGTTCATTACTCAGCAGGTAGGTTAGGTTTAAGGCTCCAAGTTTACTACAGCGAATTGTCCTACGGGACAATAATCTAGTGTACTAAAACGTCGGTTCGTGTATTTGGTGATTGCAAGTTCAATCCCTGCGATATTGGACTCAGTGGGCGGACGGATGAACAATAACGGAGCAGAACTAGCAAAACTAGACGATATCCCAAGATAGGAGAGTGAAACGAGAACAGTCTGACCCCATAGATTAAATAAAGAGTTCAGTTTGTACACTACAAAGGGAAAACTGTAAGAACGTTATCAAATTTAGTAAAAAGCTGATAACATTGCCCTTGTCTATCACGTTAAATGAATATATATATAAAACAAAAACATGGATACATATATCACGGATTTTAGCATTAATATTATTGTATCATCTTCCTTTTTTTAGTTTGCCACACCTATTAGGGCTACATTTTCTTCGGCCTTCTTACTACTGAAATAAGCTGCCATATAGGAAGAAAATGAGTACCTACCGACACCGAGGTTCGATCGTGACTCCCTGGACTTATGAATATGTTTTCCGCCAGATGTATAAATAGCGGTGTCAGGCTACTGACTGCAGTGATTATTGATTGACTATTGAGTGGAACTATCTAGTCGAATTCGTGTGAATTATTGTGCATAGATGATTGGGGTTTTGATTTATAATTTACGTTAAGCTGAGTCGCTCTATTAACAAATTATTCACTGAAATGGTTATCTTTGATTGACTTTTACTTCTTTGTTTTTGTTAAGTATTTATTTGCGGTTGTAATTAAATACTGTTTTATTTTGACATTGAAGTCTTGAATTATACTTAATTATTAACGGCCACCGTACTTCACAAAAGAAGCTAATTAAAATCCGTTTTTTTCTTTGTTCCATAATTTTTTTCGTTTAGTATCTTCAAATTTTTTGTTTTGGCCACAACCTTTCAGCCAATGCCCCCCTTTTGCCCCCACCAAATGAATCTTGAACTTCTGAGATAGAATATTGTCATTATTTTAGAAATTATGCAACGAAAATTCTGTTTTCTGTGGATTATAATCTCTACTTTTTGGCTGATATCTCTCAGGTGCGTATAAAAATAGATGTTCCCTGGATGGATGCGACATCAGTTACATTTTGACTTTTTTCACAGAA
The DNA here is from genome assembly GCA_963932145.1 of Acanthosepion lycidas. NCBI lineage: Eukaryota > Metazoa > Mollusca > Cephalopoda > Sepiida > Sepiidae > Acanthosepion > Acanthosepion lycidas. The sequence goes on along the minus strand of OZ010574.1, from coordinate 7,302,228 downwards.
ATGATCCATAGATGTTCTCCAAGATAGGAACGCTTCCCCCCCCACTTTGATGATGTTTTACGATAACGTCTTTTATTTTTATTTCAGCAAAACAAAGAAAAAGAAAAAGCATAGGCAGATAGAGTGATGTATAAAAACAGAATTTATGCATACAAAGGTTGTTGTCGAATGACTTCTACGTTTAAGATGATTGACACAACCAGTTTGACCGCCATTTTCTTTCATGGCGAGATAAAATACATTGAATTTATTTATTTAAAAAGAAGAAATTCAAATTTCAATTTCGCACGAAGACGAACAGTTTATTCAATTTACATCGTTTCGAAAATTGAAATGGATGTAATCTATGCCATCTTCTGAAGATAAATGGATATAAAAAGACTGGGCTAAAAAAAAAAGCAGACATGGATAGATTCTGATCCATAGACAGATGTGAACGGGGCGAGATACTTCGACGGACTATAAAATTGCAGCATTCTGACAGACGATACCGATTTTGACGAGAGTTCAGTACACATATATTCTTCTGAAAACTATAAAAAACGCATGTTGTAATAAGGTTCATTGCATGCAAGTACCATAACACGGCAATATATGGTGGACGGACAGATGTGTACTGGACATTTGCGTCCCAGACAATTGCATCCCGGAAAATTGCGCTCCTGGACACTTGTATCCCTAGACAAATGCGTCCCTAGATAACTGCATAGCTAGTAATCATATTCTTTTTTTAAAAAAATGGAATTAAATGAAAAAAAATTAAAAGTTTATTTTTGTTTAAAATGCAATGATAGATTAAGAGTATCTGTTTATATTTCTGAGATGAGGTATTATGTACACTATTTACATTATTCGGACTATTGTCCTCATCTTTGTCGCCATATTTATTACAACGTTTCGGGCTTTCAGTATCTGTCCATATTTCTGAGATGAGCTATTATGTACACTATTTACATTATTCGGAATATTGTCATGATCTTGTCGCCATATTTATTACAACGTTTCGGCCGTTGTACGCTCCAGCCTTCTTCAGTTGGTTGGAATCTCGAACTGAGCCCTAGAACATTCTACCCCAGTGAGCAAAATAAAGGGTTCAGTTCGACATTCCAACCACCTGAAGAAGGCCGGAGCGTACGACGGCCGAAACGTTGTAATAAATATGTCGATAAAGATGACAATATTCCGAATGATGTAGATAGTGTAGATTAAGAGTGTTTGCAAGATCGCTTTACACATCGCCAGTATGTTTTTGTTTCATCAGCATTTTTCTTTTGATAGTGCTAGCTGTAATTTTCCTCTTCCAGAAATATTTTTCCACCAGTGTTAGATTTTCGGAACTTAGCCATGGGTTTCAAATACAAATATAATCTATAAAATCCAGAATCTGTTCGATGTTTGTGGTACGGACTGTTGCAGTTAACTGAAACTGCCGGCTTAATTTTCTCTTGCTTTAAAAACGAAATTTTTCTCTCTTTTTTTATTTATGATAAATACCTTTCTGTTTGTTTAGAGTAATTAATGGTATTGGAGGGAAAATTTCTGTATTAACTCTTATTAAGACTTCACCTCTAGTTATCTGACGTTAATCCATCAAGAGTTCTTCCAATCTTTTTGTTTTTCTATGCACATAGTTGCTACAATAAATTTGAAGTGGTGATGCCATTTTGGTCGGCGACCATCCCAAATTAAATATCATATATATATATATATATATATATATATATATATAAATATATATATATAGATAGATAGATAGATAGAATTAAGGCGTGCTATATTTATGGGATAAAGTGCACAATATCAGAGATAGAGCGTGTGTAAATATAAAAGTGAACATAGAAGTCAACACTTAGAGGCGACAGTTTGTTTCAGGCCTGATGATTGCGTCTAGCATGAAACAGACTGTCGCCTCTAAGTGTTGATTTCTATTTTCAATTTTATACACCGCAAGGAAAGTTGGCCCCCTATGCCGCGCCAGGAAATTTCTCTCGCCGGAGTCGACCCTTCAAATCTACAAATCAACCATTCGCCCTTGCATGGAGTATTGCTGCCATATATGGTCTGGAACCCCTTCTAATTGTCTCAAGATCCTTGATAAAATCTAAAGACGGATATGCAATGTAACTGGCCCTGATCTGGCATCTCGTCTGCAGTCGCTCTTTCGCAGATGTGCCGTCGCCTCCCTCTGTCTTTTTTTTTTTACAAATACTTTCACGGTAACTGCTCCGATGAGCTGCTTTCGCTGGTTCCCAGACTTCATGAATTTAAGCGTTCAACTAGGCTGGCATCTCGCTCTCACCCTTTCACTGTCGAAACTGTTAAATGTAGCCGTCTCTTCTACTCCAATAGCTTCATGTCTCGCACTTCTCGCCTGTGGAACTTCCTCCCCTTTTCCTGTTTCCCTGATAGCTATAATCTCCAACTATTCAAATGTAATGTCAATCGACGTCTCCAGCTATCCCCTATCCTTCTCTTCATCCTTTCCTCTATCACTCCTCTTTGCGTGGCCTGACGATTGCATATAGCATGAAACAGACTGTCGCCTCTAAGTGTTGACTTCTATGTTCACTTTTATATTTACACACGCTCTATCTCTGATATTGAGCACTTTATTCCATAAATATAGCACACCTTATATATATATATATATATATATATATATATATATATATATATATATATATATATATATAAAAGTTTTAATTTAATTAAAATTAACAAAAACATTTTCTTCTTCCCTTTAGTCTAATATCATGGGTCCTCGAGGTTCAGTCAGTTATGTGCCATGCGTGATACACGCTTAGGCGATCATATATCTTTCAATACATGACTGACGAAGCAGATCTTTCCCCGCAGTAGGTTGCCATTTCTTTCCGCGTTAGACCAGTTGTCATCCAAGTCTGTAGAACTCGGTTTGGCCTGCTATATACTCATAGCTGGGAGAGGATTCATACCTCTCCGAAGGTTATTAAAACTTAAGTGAATGTAGTGGCTTCGACTGGAATTCGAACTCGACTCTCCTATTTCTCAATCTGAGCCGCTATCCATTAATCCACCTAGGATAGTGGGTTGAATTCCTTTGCATATCTATGCGACCTATCCGAAATTTTTAGAAATTTCTATTTTTTTAAAAATAAAAGCACAAAAAGTATATAAAATTTTTTTTATTGATATAGAATAAATTACCCATGAGGCACCGCGTTCTTAACCGGTAGATTTAAATTGTATATGTTTGGATTAGCGACGCAAAGAACCGTTATTTTCAAAAGGTTTAAAAGCTTTGACCTGTCATCAACAATATTTGACGGCATGTAAGGCGCACTTTTTTTTTTTTTACTAAAAGTATCTTTTAAAATTCCACTGCGTCGTATATGCCATATGTAGGTTTAAAATTTCCGATAGTCGGCCGAAATTAGCTACCTGGCATTTCCTGTTAGCTTAGACTTTAGAGTAACTTACATATACCTATTGTTACTATTTTAAAAGGCTATTATGCAGATTAAAAGTGTTATCTTTGATAATATTCATTATATTAATTTAATTAAGTTTAATATTAGTACTTTATTTCACTAAAATTATACGCAATAAATTCAAATTATATATTTGTAAAATATATTTGTTTCATTAATATTTTTCTTGTGAGAACTTCCGGCTGCATTGGTATAAATACAATAATAATTTTTATATCCTAATTATTCCACTAAGACGTTTACAAGACGCAGGTTGCACAGATCATAGAAAGGAAAATTTTGGACTGAATTTTAATGGTAACTGCACTGTTTTACTCAATTGTAATAATTGCTTGATTTTTATTTTGTTTTCTTACCTTTGGATATAATAAAGGTTTTATAGGCTCATGTCCTTTTTCTTATGATTTTTCGTTTAATTGAAACCATGGCTTGTTTAACCAAAATAATACTTTGTAAATATAGCCTAGTGTGTATCATTTACTAATAATTTTTCTAATTTTACTAATTATTAATTTTTTCTTGATTTGCCCTGCTGAAATTGGGGTCTTATAAACCCATGCGTCTTATATGCCGTCAAATACGGTAGTTTATTTATCTATTCATTTAATTAATTATTTTATTTTTTTTTAATTTATGTATTTGTTTTATATTTTCTTCTGTAGCATATTAAGTTTTTTTTTTCTAGGTTTTGATGATTGGAATATTAGATTGAGGTTTTGGAATTCTATCTCGTATTTTGGTCTCGATGTACTTATTGATAGTTTTTCTCTTGCTACTCGCATAAATCCTAAATGATCCGTTAAAGTAACGGTGGTATCTGGTCTGATTGAGGCGTGAAACTGACAGCCACTGTGCAATATTTGAGCCATATGACCAAACTCTCTATATTAATATATATCCAAATATTGGTGCAATGTAAGTTTCATTCGGACACCTCCTGGCCATCAACCATTACTTTGTCGAACCTACTCCCAAGATCAATACAATCTTAACCCGTTCAAACATAAAGTTAATCGTTATATCCCCCACATATCCCCATAAATAGTGTCTCTTATTCTGGAACCCTCTATCCGGAGCTGCTCTCGGGACTTGCACAAAGTGAACATTATTGTAAAAAGAATGTTTTTTAAATTCAACCAATAACATCTGTTTATTATATTTTTTTTAATTTTCAAATAAGATGTTCTACATCGGGAACAAAATCACGAATAATCTGTCCAAAGTTAATATTTTCTTGACGCGGTTTTGATTGTCTCAGTGATTGTTAAGAACTGTGTATTGTCAGTATGCGAAAGAAGTGTTGATATGCTTTATTTTTTGCAACGCTAGAATTTGAATCAATTGCCAAATCACGTGAAAGAGTTAAAGTGTAATGAAGGCACTACGGTTGTAGCATGCCCCTACGGGCGATAATGGGTATGTCCCCATTTACATAAATACAATAGTAAATACTGTATGTTGGTCTTCAGTTGGAGATTCGTCTCCAGCTGTGCTGGTCAAACACTCTGCCTCCGGGCAGAGAGGATACCCAGACGAGGCTAAGTCTCGTCTCGGGAAACGGCTACCCGACCCCGTTTTATACGAGGTCTACGGGGAAATTTTGACTGAGGCTACGGGCCTTGTGCCGCATCTGACCGCGTGGGGCGGTTGGTAGATATCCTGCAGTTGGACATTCATTGTGGAATTCATTCAACTCATTTCTAGCAGTTGACTACTTCTTCTACGCGGCCCTAGCGAATCTGTTGTTCGGGGTGGGGTGGGGGGGTGTTAGATTGTTCTAGTTCCACGTGCCATGCCTCTTCCGGCTGTCTCAATTATTTTTCTTTAACTCAATACCAGGTCACAGCAGTAGTGAACTAAAACTTGGAGAGTTGAATTAAAGAAAAATAACTGAAACACTCGGAAGAGGCATGGCACGTGGAACTAGAACAAGCTACCTCGGTGAACGAAATAAAGGGTTCGGTACGAAATTTCAATCACCTGAAGAAGGCCGGAACTTACAACGGCCGAAACGTTGTGAATATGGCAATGAAGTTGACGATAGCAGTCCGAATAATGTAAATAATGTAAATAATCATAATACCTCATCTCATTGATATAGACTGATGTTGAAGAAAAATTCCAATCACCTGAAAAAGGCCGGAGCGTACAACGGCCAAAATGTTGTGAATGCGGCAATGAAGATGAGGATAACAGTCCGAATAATGTAAATAATGTAAATAATCATAATCTCATATATATAGACTGATGTTGAAGAAAAATTCCAATCATCTGAAGAAGGCCGAAGGGTACAATGGCCGAAACGTTGTGAATATAGCAATGAAGATGGCGATAGCAGTCCGAATAATGTAAATAATGTAAATAATCATAATACTCCATCTTAGAGATGTAGACAGATATTGAGATGAAGCATGTATACATATACATATTCTTATTCTATTGCACGCATATGCATTCCTTCACGAGGAACCCGAATTCACTCTTTACAAGTTTACCCAATTAATCTTTGAATATACTAAAAATAACACTCTGTTCGATAGAAGCAGTAAACACTATGAAAGTATAAAAGTACATTTTAATGCTAAAATTCCTCGCAATACATTTTTATATAAAAGACCAACAATACATAATCAGCAATACATTTTATCTGAGTTGAAGCCATAAAACTGTATTCAAAATATCTAGATCTTGCCACTAAACAAACCCATAGAGGTATTGATATGCCGCTAAACCAACTACCTTCGAAAATATAGAAGCGATCATAAACTAATTGTAAACGTAGTTTCGTATCATTCTATCTTTGATTCTACCTGTGACACATAATTCATAATCGTCAAATAGGTAATTTATTTCCGGACACCTTAATAGTTTTAATAATAATAGTTTTGATAATTTTAATAAAAATAGATTTCATAATTTTAATAATAGTTTTCATAATTTTAATAATAATACTTTTGATAATTTTAATAATAATTTCGATAATTTTAATAATAATTTCGATAATTTTATTAATAATAGTTTCGATAATTTTAATAATAATACTTTTGATAATTTTAATAATAGTTTTGATAATTTTAATAAAAATAGATTTCATAATTTTAATAATAATTTCGATAATTTTAATAATAATAGTTTTGATATTTTTAACAACTATAAAACACATCAAAAACACTATATTATCTCACCAAACCTTTGTTAAATAATATAACGTATATTTATCTAGCACAAACGGTTATTATATAAAAACGTTCCCAAATCAACTGGCAGGCAAACAACAAACTTAAAGAATGTCTATGAAATACACACACACTTACGAATAAACATTATCATCCAAATCTTACATAGACAAACTAGAATCATGACATACATGCATCACGCAATATTTACGTTTTTTTTCTGTTCGGCTTGGTATGCGTTAAATCTTTTTGAGCTTCGAAAAAAAAAATCACGTCCTTGAGTTCGGAACGTGATAAATTATACTAATGCTGCTTAGGAAGTCAATTGCGCGTGAAGCCTGACTAACCAAATAAAACAACATAAAAATAAAAATACAAGATTTTTTTTTTTTCATATCGCATTCTCTGATGAAACTTTAATAAATCTGAAGCGTTAGATTGATAAGCGTTTCCTATTTGATTTTTATCGTATTATTTTATCGGATTCCGATATATTTTAATATGTATTTGACACCCCAATTGATAAATCTATTTATTATCTATCGCAGATTGTTGTGGAACGGTTGATGAAACGCGAAGCATACATTGTGTATTAAAGATACTTCGAGTTTATCTTTTCGCGAGACTAACTCCGTTTTTAAAGCATGAAGTATGGAAAACATACAGAGGACAACTGTTGCGTATCATCTTTACGCTTTGTATACTTTTATTTTGGCTTGTAACTTCTTCTGCTGAGTGAGTTGACCCGCCAGCTAGGCCTCTAGCCGACCGACTGTCTAACTCGCCTCATTTCTACTGACCAACTTATTATTTATTCGTTTTCCAAAGTAACAGCTTTTACTTTTCTTCCTTTTGCCATTTCAATTTCCTGTTCTCGTACATCAGATTCTGTGACTACTTTGTCTTCAGCCAATCAGAATACAAACCTCTTCACCTTTCTCCAACCAGCCAATAAAAGACCTTCTTCAAACCATGGCCATTACTATGTGTATTTGTTCCCGCTAGATTCTATTACAGATCTCAGTATTTACGCCATTATTTAGTGTTTTAATTCGAATATTTGAAATGCTGATCTTCGAAGTAAACTCTTCTGCTATAAAGATCGTCTCTGCACAATCTTCATAAACCTATCTCCAACCATTTGATCCATCTCATCATGGTGGCTATTGCCAGTTCTAGTTGGTTAATCTTTGGAAATTTATCTAAGATAGCAGGAAGATTTATTGCACAGAATTACCCGCATTATTTTTGCTTCTGATAAATAAACATGTTTCACGTCCTGCTTGTCATCGAAGACATCTGCTGTTAAATTAAACATGTTTGAAAAGTCTTTTTATACGCCGTGTCCCTTCAGGATGTGGGCGATCTCAACACATTTTTGTCTCTTGTAGCTCCAAACAATATTCGGCTCTTCACTAGACCCTCTTTGTTTTCGCTTGGCGACTGATTCGTCTAAACTCTTTACACAAGTAAGACAGATGTAGTAAAGATTCTTTTCAGTTTCACTAATTAAAATGATACTAAAAAGAAAAAAAAATGGCCGAGAAATGAGCAAGAACCTGACTCATGGAAACCTCTCTACCGAACCTTTAACAATAACTCTACGGAAAACCTCTCACACTCTCTTCCTTTATTGTTTTCTCTTCTTTAATAAGCTTATCTCCTCTCTTTTTCGCTCTTTCTCTCATTCTTTCTTCTTCATCTGCTTCTTTCTCTCTCTCTCTCTCTCACTCACTCTCTCTCTCTCTTTTAGCACGTTTTTCTTTTTCTTTCATCTCTTTCCCTTTGGATAAATTTTTGTTTGTTACTTGTCTTTCTTTTCCTTTCTCCTCTTCCTTTTCTTTCTTTCTTTCTTTCTTTCTTTCTTTCTTATTTGTAACTTTACCTTTTCTTTTCATCTTTTATTGTTTTACATCTTTTTATTTATAGGCTCTTCTTTTCCTTTCATCTTCTTTCTTTTTTTTTTAATTTCCTCTTCTTTCTTTCTTTCTTTCTTTCTTTTTTCCTTTTAATCAATATTCATTTTTTCCTGCGTACTTTTATAATGTTTGCATTATGTTATTTTGTATCTATCTACTTTACGAACGTTAGAAAAGGTTATATGTATATATAATCAGAATCCCCCCAAGCAAGGCAGCAATGTCACTAAAACACAAGGGGTTACAGGGTGTGGAAGAATTAGCAACAGAAACAATAAAGATGAGCAGAAAGTGAAGAGATTTATCAGGTGGACAGTAGATAGCAATTGACATAGCGTTTAAATTTTTGCAGATTAAAGTTGACCGGAAATAATGAAGCAGGAAGGGAGTTCCACAAGCGAGAAGTGCGAGAAAAGAAACTAACATAGATCTTACGGCTACATCTAGCCAGCTCAAGAGTAAATTGATGAGATCTCGACGCCAGTCTAGTGCTGCCTTTAAATTCAAATCTCTGGGTACCATAGCGAAGAGCTCATTTGAACAATTACCATGAAAGTATTTTTAGAAAACACGTAGAGAGGCAATCTTACGGCGTTGGGAAAGTGACTGGAGTTGTTCCGACAAATCAGGATCAATAATATTGCAGATTTTTGTTTGGAACTCATCAAGGAGTTCAAAGGAAATAGCAGCGGCACGTGACTATATGTGGCAGCAATATTCTAAAACATTGACGAATGGTAGACAATCAATAATATTATTTTTCTTCTTCGTTCAATCCTGTGCATGTACATTAGACTTTCTTTATTTTTCCTGATTAATCTTCTACCGAAAAGATAAAGGCACATAAATATTAAATAATGGCTTATCTCAGCTCCGACATCACCTTTCTCCAACCAGCCAATAAAAGACATAATAAACCGATTTTGATTGGCTGAGCTAGCATTAGAATGATAGATAGAGAAAGCTTTTTCAGCGAGCTGTTTCTTGATCGTCAAGCGATGTAGAAGTATTCTCTTTCGTGTCTGAAACGACTCCCCAGTACGTCTGTGTGTGTGTGGGTGGGTGGGTGTTTGGTGTGCGACTCCCACTGGATAGTTAGTACATCAGCATTAATAAAAATAGAGGAGTTAAAATGCGCTGTGTTGAAGTCATTCATTTCCGAACTGAAATGATTGGCGATCACCGGTCGAGAGAAAAGCCGATCTGAGATCATTCACCGTAACGTAGCTGCATAAAAAAAAAGAGATTTTAGATGGAGTGGTCAAAGGACGGTTCAGTGATAGACGTCATTAAAACAAGGTAAACGCAGAAATTACCTATGTGATTTAAATAGTCGTCAGGATTACGAGACTTGGATCATAGAACGCCTTTAAAGCGACCAGCAAATAATCCTGACATTCACCTTCAGGGATGATATACAGATTATTTTTTTCACTGGTTTTCGGGCGCCCAGAAAATATATGCTGGAACTGGGCCAACGATATTTAAGTGCACATTTTCATTTTGTATGTTACGGCAGTAATTATTGTTTGAAACATTAAAAACAACCGCCTTAGTTTTCTTTCTTTCAGCATACGATCAGTTTTAGAACTACTGGAATGACACAGTGTAATCGATTTCAATTTTTTTCCCTCAGATTAGGTCATTTACAGTGACGTGCAGTAACGTGAATCTATTTTCGGGGTGTGTGGTGAAATTTGTTTGGCCTTGAAAAATCTTGCGTCATTCATGATTGCATCATATTTTCATCACGCAGAGACACTATTGTCTCGACTGTCGATTAGTTGTCCTACGGTCATTGTCTGCGATGGAAGTCACTCCAAGGAAGCGTACGAAAAGAGTAACGCTGCACGAACACACTTGCAAGTCTTACTAGTGAGCAAATTAAAGTACTATAGATTCTGATTTAAATCCAATCGAGTATCAGTGGTCAATCTGCAAGGAACAACTTCATGGAACAGACATACGAAGTACTAATATGTGCACTGGGTTATATTTCATTGGAAAAATACGAAAAAATTAACGGAATTATTTGGCCTTCAAAAATATTGTGTCATCCGTGATTGCATCAGATTTTCATCACGCCCAGACACTATTGTTTTGACTGTCAATTAGTTGTCCTACGGCCATTGTCTACGAACATTGTCTGAACGTTATTCCAAGGAAGCGTACGAAAATTGTAACGCTTCACACACACAATGGCAAGCCTTAACAGTGAGAAAATCAAAGCACTATAGACTGAACTGGAAACACTCCTGATTTAAATCCAATCGAGAATCTCTGGTCAATCTGCAAGGAACGATTTCGTGAAATGGACATAAGAAGTACTAATATGGGCATTGGGTCATATTTCGTTGGAAAATACGAAAAAAATAATAATAACGAAATTATTTGTCTTGTTTCAATTTCTACAATGGTGTATAATTAATGAAAACATAATTTATTAAGAATATTGTTATATAAAGTTCATGTTATAATTAAATTCAATGAATTTAATCCAATATTTTTGGATATTGTAAACGAAGTGTACAAAAGCCTAACATAAACTGCAAAACTAAGGAAGCGTACGAAAATTGTAACGCTGCAAGAAGGTACTGGCAAGCATTACTAGTGACAAATCAGAGTACTGTAGGCTGACCTGGAAACTCTCTTGATTTAAATCCAATCAAGAATCTGGAATGGGCATACAAAACACTAACATGTGTAGTTGGTCATGTTTCATTGGAAAAATACGAAAAAATTAAATAATAACGAAATTATTTGTTTTGTTTCAATTAATTTGCGCAATCAGCAATAATTAATAGTGTGTATTTTTTATGCGTCATCGTCGAGGAGTGCGTGTTTTAATAAGTCGATCATATTATTATTTTTTCAAAGAGTTGTCAGTTGAAAACTTAATCAAATGTTATGTGATGCCAACGTGTAATAACGAATTTGAAATCGTAAATAACATGTTTGCAATAACATTTTTCATACAATTCAAGAATGCAGAGTGCATATTTATAAAAGTTTCCTTTCTTACTTCTTTTATAGTTTGGGGACGACTTTATTTAGTAATTTCTTATGTTACCTAAACCGACGTTTTTATCCACCTCAATGAAAACATGGCTCAGTGGATAAAAGCGTTGGTTGGACCCAGTAACCTGACTCAAAGTGTTGTGAGTTCAATAACTGGCTACAGCAGAGGTGAACAAAAACTTGGAGTTAAAAGGGAGATAACTGATACTGAGATATCCGGAAGAGGCATGGCACGTGGAACTAGAACAATCTACACCGGTGGACAAAATAAAGGGTTCAGTTCGAAATTCCGACCACCTGAAGAAAGATGGAGCGTACAACGGTCGAAACGTCGTGAATATGGCAAGATGAGGACAACACTTGGAACAATGTAAATAATTGATAATTCCTTTTCTTTATATTAGATTCTCTGACATTCCTCATGGATGAAGTGGAAACTTAAAGCAGCAAAGATGTGGTCCAACATACAGTTGAATACCATGGAATGATCATGTGAACAACGAGGAAGCTTAAAGGAAAAGACATACTTAGAACCGGAAAGAGTTGACATTTCTGGGAGGTATAATGAGAAAAAAAAGGCTTAGAGGGTATCACTTCAACAACATATGGATGTCAAGAGAGGCAGAAAGTAACCTATCTGAATAATTTGTGAAAATAAATGGGAGATTAACGTTTGAGTGTAAATGGGACAAACATGCAAGCTACAGAGAATAGGAAGTTGTAGAGAGGCATGACCGTCCATGTCTCGAAAGGAAACGGTATAAAGCTGATGCTAATTTTCAGAGGTGTGACTCATTGCTCTTTCTAGGGCTAATATTTTCCGTTGATGTGAAGTACAAAAATTATTTAGAGTACACTGCCAGGTCTCCTGCTAGGAGAGTTGGTTCTCTGTGTCGTGATCTTGCCAGAATCTTACATATTTCTAAGTCTACCATACGTCCATGTCTTGAATATTGCTGTCACATCTAGTCTGATGCTTCTGGTATGTATTGAAAGATTCTTGATAAAATTTAAAGAATATACAATATTATCCGTTCTAACCATGCATATAAGCTCCAGTCACTTTCTCATGGCCGTAACGCAAATTCCCTGTGTCTTTTCTATAAATGTTTTTGACTTTACAAATTTAAGCGTAGTGCTAGATTGGTAGCTAGGTCTCATCTTTTTACGGTTGAAACGGCTAGATGTAACCGTAAGTTCTATGCTAATATTTTCTTCTCTCGAAATTCTCGCTTGTGGAATTGTCTTGCGGTCTCTTGTTTTCCAGTCAATTTTAAAATTCAAACACTTAAATGCAATGTCAATCGTCATTTTTCTGGTTAATTCCCGTTAGTTTATTATTCTCTCTCCTTAATAATGTTTTTCTTTTTCTCATATTCTTTCACACTCAGTAAACTCTTGCGTCTTAGTGGCTTTACCGCCTAACTTGGGATGAAAGCTATAATTGACTGTTGTCTTATATATAAATAATGATAATCTATATCAGCCATTTATCTGCTCTTTACCCATTTTATATTAATGTCCAACCAACAAAAGGTCCAAGAGCCACTCAAGGTAGAGACTTACTGAATTAGATTGTTATAATGACGTAATAGAAGGTAAGAAATATAGATTATGAACATATGTAGGATAGATAACGGCTGATCCTAGACTTGAAACGGTTAAGATCGTAGTGATCGGGGAAGCAACCTCTTATGAGTTTGTTCCACAATGCAACAGTTCTGGGTAAGTACGAAATATGAAGGGAAACAGGAAGATTCGATCCTGTATATGTGTCATGGCGGGTTCTAACTGAAAGGGTCGGAACTGGTCAAACTAAGGAGAATGTATATCGTTTGAACATTTTTCATAGAAGTAGCGATACAATAGTGAGAGTCTTACATTTCTTCTATGGCAAACGGGTTGTAGGTTTTAAAGTAATTCATCACCCACAAGGCCGCGCAAACGCTTTGCTACTCAGCGTCCGAATATTAATTTTCATTATTTCTATAGTATTAATTGTATTTCAGTGGGGATTTAACGATACACGACTCGAGTTCAGTGGTAATGGCTTTTTTTTTTTTTTTTTTTTTTTTTTTACTTATTCAGTAAAGTTAAAAGTTTGAATTTTGTTCACTGATATAACGATAAAATAAAAGATCTTTGCCTTCGTCTTTGTGGTTTCGATGGTGTATTTCAATCTATTTCGGTTTGGTTTGATGTGTTTTACGGCATATCAACCTCAATAGGTTATTTAATGCTGGCAAGATGTTTATTTCTGGTAATATTTTTTCTTCAAAAATGTATTGCTGGTAATAATCTTTTTCCAAAAATGTATTGCTGGTATTAAAACCTATTTTATGCTTTCATGGTGTTTTGACCTCTATGGTGATTCAACTATTTTCTCATAGCTTGGACCCTAACAGGTGCTATCACCCTGGGTCAGGTTGGACCTGGAAACACAAGCAATTAAAAGGTGGTTCTACGTTCCTCTAAAACCTTCTGATCAGAGGCCTTGCTGGATGTAGTTTATCGTCTTATCCTGGACGCGGATGTAGTTCATCGTCTTACCCAGGACGCGGATGTAGTTCATCGTCTTATCCTGGACGCGGATGTAGTTCATCGTCTTACCCAAGACGCGGATGTAGTTCACCATCTTACCCAGGACGCGGATGTAGATCATCGTCTTATCCTGGACGCGGATGTAGTTCATCGTCTTACCCAGGACGCGGATGTAGTTCATCGTCTTACCCAGGACGCGGATGTAGTTCATCGTCTTATCCTGGACGCGGATGTAGTTCATCGTCTTACCCGGGACGGTGTTTCAGTCGATGTATTATAATTTTTTTTCATCTTCAATACCTAATGAAAGACAAGTTTCTTCCATTGTCGTCTTGGCTTTCTTATTTCCTTTTTTCTTTCTCTATCTTCTTTCTCTCTTTCCTTTTCCTATTTTTTCTTTTTTCGCCGTTTATAATGCCTTTCTTATCCTTCTCTTCTTTCTTTCTTTCTTTCTTTCTTTCTTTCTTTAATTATACATTGCCGCTTCGTTTGTCATTTCTCCCTTTCTTTCTTTTTTTTAATTCGACCTTCGTTGTCATTTCTTCCTTTTTTCATTCTCCCTTCATTTTTCATTTCTTTGTTTCTTTGTTTCTTTGTTTCTTTGTTTCTATTTTTTCATTCTCCTTTCGTTTGTGATTTCTTTCTTCCCCTTTTCTCTTCTTTTATTCTCGTTTCGTTTTTCCTTTCTTTCTTTTCCTTTTTTCATTTTCGCTTCGTTTTTCCTTTCTTTTTCTTTTTTCATTCTCGTTTCGTTTGTCATATCTTTCTTTTTTCTTTTTTCATTCTCATTTCGTTTTTCCCTTCTTTCTTTTCATTTTTTTCATTCTCTCTTCGTTTGTGATTTCTTTTTTCTTTTTCCTTTTTTCCTTCTCGCTTTCTTTCTTTCGTTAGGTCTTTTTTTCATTTCCTATTTTTTTTCATTTTCATTTTCTCTCTTATTTTAAGTGTATTTCATTTGTCTATTTATTTCTTTTCCCTCTCTCTATTTGCTTTTCCCTCTTTCGTTCTCCTTCTGTGCTTTTGTCTTTAACTTCCCTGTCTTCTTTTTTTTTCAGCTTGTCAAAAACTAGTTCAATGTTAGATTTAGGAGACAGAAGTTATCTGCCCTTTTAATCCGCCTTAATCCGCACTATCAGTAAATATGGTGATTCTTAATGAAAAATTCACGGATAATCGTATGAATATTTAACACAGTTGCCGCTTACAATAAAGTTCATCAAGAAGACGGAGGGACCAATTGTATCTTGTATTACCGATACTAATTTAAAAACGCTTTCACGTATAAGTCAAAGGTGAGTTGTCAGAATTGCAAATTCGTAGGTCGGGGTTTTATAATCGATGGCGGTAATAAGTTGACTTCCAAATAAAAAAGGAAAAGGAGGCAAAAGGTCCCCCGTCCAAGAGTCGCCATTCTAATCATTTCAGTGTGTCCTATATCTAAATGAAGCAAATTTCATCGATTTTAAAATATTTTGAAATTACATATACACTGTATAGAACTCGTGATTGCCTTAAATATTATAGGTCATGGCTCAGAGAACGTTATTCTTTTAACTGTCAAACGCTTGTAAAATCTATGGGATGCTCAGCTTTTGAACAGACTATATTGCTCATAATTTTCTATTATTTGTGTACACAAAATCTTATTAAAGAAAAATGTACGCAGGATACGAACTTGAGTCCCTGAATATAATTTTAATAAGATTTCTCGAATATTCAGGCCGGTAGACGAAAATAAATAGATATACTGTTTAATAAATAAACGGAGCGTCTACTTAAATATGGGTATCCACTAAAAATAAAGTTTAAGTAATAAAATCTGTTGGATATTTATTAATATTAATTAAAAATTACGTCAATTACTGTCACGCGTGGAGATATTGTTTTTTATTTCTGTGTTGACGGATTCAACCATTTTCTTTTGATTTCACGATATTGTTGTGTACGTTTCTTTTGAGAAAATCCACATTGGACGAAACGCGTCGGTGACTATTACGGTTTTCCTATTGTCATTTATATATATTGTTATTTCTACAGGTTAACTCTGATAAATTTTCATGTATATATATATATATATATATATATATATATATATATATATATATATATATATATATATATATATGTATGTATATATATAAGTGAGCATTGAAGACAACAATCCCAGGCGAAAGTCCGTTTCATGCTTGAACGCAATCTTCACGCCATGTGTATTGTATTTAGACAGAACTATTTTCTTATGCCGGCCAGTAGTGCATTCTGGGTAGGTTTATTTTATTTTTCTAGCAGTTATTGGGTGAGTAGTAATGGTTATATATGAAATTATTCCAGTGGCTATCGAGTGGAAATAATTGTGGATTCGAATGCAGATTTATGGCTATTTTATAATGTTTTTTGTTATTTTTTTTACTCATTACTTATCATTGATTTCTTTATTTGCTGATGTTGGTTGTTATTAAGTTTACTCGTGTGTAAAAGGTAAGAAAATAATCGAAATAAATAAATAAGAAAACAAATTAATTAAATACTAAATATGTTAACAAAAAATAAATGCACACAAACGTGAAGATTGCTTTTAAGGAAGAAACAGACTCGCCGCAGGGTGTTGATTTCAAAGTCCACTCACACATATATATATATATATATATATATATATATATATATATATATATATATTATGAAATGGACAACGTCCGACAAATATTTTAAGACAATTTTATGTTTATACATTTTTTTTATAGACGCAAATATTTACGTAAATGCTCTGTTTATAATAAACAGTATTAACAACATTTACTGTCCGAGAAATTTTCATAGAAAATATTCGTCTTCCGACAGGAATCGAACCTGTATCCTATACGGAACCGTCATATAGCCTAAGGTGCTTTAACCGATTGAGCCACAGAGGAGCGTTTCGGTTAGCAAAGGTCGATTTTACTGGGTTTTATTTTATTTTTTTATTTTTAAATGTATAAGCATAAACATGCCTTAAAATAATTGTCTTTGTCCATTTCATAAGGTGTGGCGTCATTTGATTACATATGTACAGATATGAATGTACGTGAGAGAATTATGGAAGATTGTAGTTTAAAAACAGTAAAATCGATCTTTAAATATATATATATATATATATATATATATATATATATATATATATATATATATATATATGTCATTGGATTGGTGTGGGTTTGTGACCCTGGGTTTTACGCTATTTGCGATCGTCAGACAAACTGATTAATTTTTTAAATTTTGGATTTATATATGAGTGCGTATATCGGTGTTTTTATGGAAGTGGGAAGGAAAAAATGTCGTCGGAACGCCACTCATATTAACGCAAAGTTGCATGCACGGACGTTCAACTCATTAGTTTAAAATTATGTTTTTAAGATGGTATGGAAAACGTGACAAGCATAGGCTTTAGTAATCTTTTTCCAGTAAAATCAAGCATGTCATATAATTTATCTGTGATTAGATAAAACCAATCGTCAGATGGTTAAACTGTAGAATAAAAGAAATTATAAAAACAAAGATAAATTCTATTTAGCTGAAATTACATTTCAATTAAGTAATTATTTGAAGATTATATATATATATATATATATATATATATATATATATATATATATATATATATATATATATTAACAATTGATTCATTACTTAATTATAAAAGAAATTATAAGAACAAAGATAAATTCTAATTAGCTGAAATTACATTTCAGTTAAGTTATTAATTATTTGAATATATATATATATATATATATATATATATATATATATATATATATATATATATAGTTAAGTAACGAAAATCTTGGTAAACCGTATGGATAATCCCAAGGAGGATGAAATCCTGAGAACTCAATGTTAATTCAGAGCGAAGAATTAATTTAAAGAAAAACAGACCACTTTAAGGCTCCACTGTAATAATTTATTTCAAAAGCTGTCCAATCTAATTCTGATATTTCTGACTTTAGTGGAATCCTTCTAAACATTGTTGAACAATTCAGTGAATCAATGGAAACAAGATTTTCATCGTATCTAAATGATAAAAACTTGTGTGTGTGTATTTTCCTAGATCCAAGATTCAAATTTAAAAAAATGACATGGAAAACACCATTAAGAATTGGATTCTACATCTACTTTCTACTGATGATAATGAAGCAGAATCAGGATAAACTTTTTCAAGCTCTGCTGATGGTCAAGAAGATCAAAGTGAAAGTAAAACTGTATCTCTTTCAAGCTTCAATTAGCTTCAAATAAGCCTACAGTAACAAATCCAAACTTAGAGCAGGTAGAGGCTCTGTTAAACCTGGAGACTGCAACTGCAAGTACAATAGAAATACAAGAAGCATAATCTAAACTCAAAAGGAGTAAATCCCTTATTCAGAAGTGCACAAAAGAACTTGATCATTATGTAGCTTTACCACTGCTCGCAAGCGGTGATGATCCATTTCAGTGGTGGAAAAAGACACAGGGGACTTTACCACTGCTGAGTAAACTGGCTTCAAAATATTTAAGTGCACCACCTTCATCCGTGGAGAGTGAAAGGCTCTTTAGTACAGGTGGTAATGTGTATGAACCTACGAGGAACAGGCTGTGTCCTGAGAATGGAGAAACTCTAATACAACTTAAGTGTATTCAACTTTAAATACTGATGAGACTATGAGAGCAGAGGAGGCAGGCAACAAGAATAGAAGAGGAAGTAGAGCAGCAGCAGGTGCAGAGCAGAGATAACCACTGCAGCATTCTCCAGTGGAAGCAGAACTTCAGCTTATAGTTATTCACTTAAGAATTGGAATTTGTAGTTTGTAATTTCTTTTTTTCTTATCTAGTTGTTTAATTATATTCATTTAAGAATTGGAAATTGTACTTGTATTTTGTAATTTCATTTAAAAAAGCCATAATAGCAGCCAGACACTTAACAAATGTCAAGTTAAATTGGCAGTTACTGTGTTAATGTGTTAAAGCTATCTGATGAGTCATTGGCATTGATTAAATGGTTTAAATTTAATAGGAAAGAGAAAAGTAATTAATCGACCGATTAATCGGCAAAGTGACCGATTAGTGATCCCCTGCCGATTAATCGGTGAATCTCTAATAGTAACCAATAGGACCAACATAGGTAAAACTTTCTTCAGGTAAATACACAAGCACTTCAACCATATCCACTTATTGAAAAAAACTCTTTAACAAGAACAACATCAAAGTTAGCTATAGCTGCACCAAAGACCTTTAAGCCCCCAAACCTTGAGTAATATATAGCCCTGCATAATAACATAATCCTTAACATGCACCTAAACAACACTAATAGAAACGGTAGCCCAGATAAGCACCTGTGTAACTGTCGCAACCGTGATCACTGCCCCATGAATAGCAAATACACGTGCAAAGGAATTCTATGCTAGGCCAGCATCACGCACAATGACAAAACGAAATTCTATTTCGGATCCATCGCTATTAATTGGAAAAAAACGTTTTTACCACCAAAAGATGACACTCAACAACAAAAAATATGCAAACGTCACATCACTCTCTAAGTTCTACTGGAGTATTAAAACAAATGACTACACACCTAATGTTAAATGTGAATACATAGCACAAACCAAATCCTTTTCCGGTAAGGGAGGGGGAACAATGCGACCTATGTCTCTATTAGAGAAAAGATTTATCCTCAAAATCATTAACAAAACCAGGCCTACTGAATAAACGGACTGAACTAATGATAACATGTACACATAAGAAATCGTATATCTTAAAATATTGGAAACCTGACTAATTCCAGTACACCCGACACACCTACCTTATTAGAATATAGGCAGCCCCTAACCACGCTCACCCCCCCTACTCCACACGTTTTTTCCTATTTTTACCTTCAACCATTTCTTAACCGCATCCTACACGTAGCAGTTTACCGACTACGCGAACCCAACGTCTCCATCTTTAAATTTCAAATTTCCTTGCCCCTACTCATATTCCGCTATTTTTTTTCTGACAAATGTAAATCATCAGCATCGCATGAAGTAGAGACAAACCTAAGATAATCCTAAGGAGCCAGGCAAACATACCTAGGTTTCACCTAAACGGGTCGTTATGGTAATACCGGCTTTACACAGACGAGCCGGCATTATCCTGACGATCCGTTTAGGTGAAACCTAGGTATGTTTGCCTGGCTCCTTAGGATTATCTTAGGTTTTGCACTACTTAGTGTATTCAGCACTTTACGTAGTTGTGTTTTTTCTCGTTTTGGTTTTTTTCTTTGGACTTGGAGCTTGAACACTGGACAATTGTTTTCACCTTGTTTTAATGTTCTTGGTTCTTTCTTTTGCTATCCCCCATTTTTCCTCGGGTACCGATTTGTTCTACTGCAAGTTGAGCTATCCGAAGTTTTTCCAAACTACCATTTATATATATATATATATATATATATATATATATATATATATATATATATATATATATATTTACATACAAAGAAATGATCACACATAGAATCAATCAGAAATATTAATGCCATTAATGGTGACATCCGTCACTAGAGACATAATATATGCATTAAAATACTGTTAATCCATAGAGTGAAGTGATCCTCGTCGAAACAATTGATGTCTGTAGTTTTCAGTTTATTTGATGTTAAAATGCTAGTACTTACGAATAGTCCTCTATTCATCATCAGGCATGTGTTTTTTCCTTATAAAATCAAAAACTTGAAGACGAAATACTTGTTTGTCGACCGAAAGATGTTTTTTGAATATCTGCTATTAATGACGGTTAGGAACAATTTTCGGAACGTGCAAAAACGCAACGCTAAGTTTTTCAAAATTTTAAGTAAAATAGAATTCGTGGATTTAACACATCACAAGAAATATTTAAATAAAATTCTCACTTATGAATGGACAATGAGATCAATACCGTGAGGCGACAATCCGTTTCATACTTAAACGCAATCTTTAGGCCCTGTGTGAAGATTGCCTTCAAGATTATCAATATATTTCGAAAGAATTAATGGATTTTATTTTTTAAATCCAATATATTTTTATTACTTTAAATAATATTTTTAGTGGGTGCCCGTATTTGAGTAAACGCTCCGTTTATTTTAAACACTATTTTATTTCGTCTACTAGCCTGCACATTCGAGAAGGACTCGTATTCTTGAATAAGTTTTCTCGAATGTGCAGGCAGGTAGGTAGGTAATAAATACTGTTTAAAATAAATCGAACATCTGCTCAACCACGAGTATCTACTAAAATAACCTCGAAATTTATATATATATATATATATATATATATATATATATATATATATATATATATATGTGTGTGTGTGTGTGTGTGTGTACTGGGTGGAGCAGCAAAATCGTGTAACAACATAATTTGTTCATCCCTCAAAATGTTTAATATCTGTTGTGACGAAGTAAAGTTGCAGATGTATCATATATTAAACAGTAAGTACAACAGAAGAGTATTACACGACTGGTGAATGTATGTCGGTTGACCCAACGTTCAAACTATTCGACTGTTATACTTACCAGCCTCCCCACGAGGTAGGATGTGGCACAAGGCCGAGTTAATTGTGGGGCAATCTGATCCCTTAGGCTCGGCCAAAAATTCTGCATAGACCCCGTATAAAACGGTGTCGGTAAGCTGTTTCCCGAGACGAGACTCTGCCCTTCGACGTAGCCTCGTCTGGGGATCCTCTCTGCCTGGGGGCAGAGTGTTTGACCAGCACAACAGAACAGATGTATTCGACTGTTAATATTTAACAGCCCCTCCACCAAGGATGTATGTGGCACAAGGCCGAATTTACCGTGGGTTTTCCGAGCCCGTAGGTTCGACCAAAAATATTCCCTTTGAACCCGTATAAACCGGTCCAGTGACTCTCTAACTCCCCGGACAAGACTTAGCCCTTCTGTAAATCCTTGTCCGGGTTCCTCTCCGCCGAGGTGCAGAGTTTGACGATCATGAACAGTTTTGTTGACTGTTCCCCCAAGGCCTTCTCCCCTACTAATCTTATAGTAGGTGGAAGAGTACAACATAGACTCCTTAGAGGGAGGTCACCACAACAATATCTGAAAAATCTCTAAACTGAGTTTCTTTTTTTCTAGGTCTTCAGATATGACGTTTAGCCTTCTTGATACCATTTGTGGTAAGACTCACTGCAATACCCTTTGAGTTATTCAGCTAGAAATTGTTAAAATTGTTTTGTGTCAGACACGGTGTCTTTCCAAATGAGTAATAGTAAAAAGAAAAAGATCATTCAGGCCTTCAGTAGCGGGACGAACATTCATACTCTAGTTTCCATCATTCAAAAACCATCAAGAGAACGGTGAATAAGTTTATAAAAGAGGAATCAATAGAGAGAATCTCGATCAGCAGGCGACAACAGGAGGGGGGATCACCATTTTAACTTAGAGCTAAAGAGATCAATTATAAAAGATCCAACTCAATTCATAAGACATTTGGCCCGTCAGAGAGACGTTTCAGCAGTGAAAAAAGACTTGAAAATGAAATCGTATGTGAAACGTGTGACGCAACTTGTTACGCCAGGACAGAAAGATTAGAGAGAGCGAAGATCATCTTGAATAAGTTGTAAAATGATCCTGGAATGATATATATATTTGAACTTTATTTCTATCCTCCATGAGTTTCCGATCCGTAGCTATGATTAATTAATGATGAGCATGTCATTTTCGTTTGTGATCGATTCCTCTGTTAAGCTTGAAGAGTAATTATATATTCTTATTGCTCAAAATAGGGTCCAATTATGTAATAAAAGCCTCTTTCCCAGAAACTGTAACCAAGGTCTGCTCAGCATAGTTGCTCTGTGCCTGAGAGTCTGCAATATGGACTGGCTAGCCGCCATAGTAGACGGGTATCCTCGAATACGAGTGGCCAGCTATTATATATATATATATATATATATATATATATATATATATATATATGTATCTGTGTGTGTGTGTGTGTGTGTGTGTGCAAATAAGGACTTGAACCCACAGAAAAATAAAATAAATTTAAATACAGACAAATATTATAAATACCTTAAAGGATTCCATTTCAGCTAATACTTTTTCAAAAGGTGGGTGTTGACGCCATTAGAAAAAAGTACAGACACGAAAAAACCCCTCGGAGAATTCCAGTAATATATCTTTAGACATTTCTCAGATACAATCTAACAACTGGACAATTTTGCTGTTACACAATTTGGACAATTTTGCTGTTACACGATTTGGACAATTTTGCTGTTATACCCGGTCTATAGAAAGATGAAGAAAAGTTCGGAGGACTTAAGCCACCGACCTTCTTATGTTTGTTGTTTTATGTTCCTTTACGAACAAATCAGCAAATTTGTAAACGCGTTCAATTCTAGTTATTTTACATGTTTTGTCAGTGGCTACCATTTTCTATTAATATTGTTTGATTTGATATCCCCTCCGACTGCCTAGCTGTTGTAGCCGTTTCATCATGATTATATCTCAGCTCCTTCAGGCAGCTTAGAGACACGGCACTTCCCTCAGCACATGACCTGTTCCGAGTAACACGTCTAACTGCGAACTCCAAATGATGTCACATCTCTCCAAGGCGTTTTGAAAGTCAGAAAGATTCCCGGAAATAATCCCTAGTTCTCCGAGCACAAAATTGTCAACTTGACCTGCTGCTTGTTATGTTATTTGATCTGCCCTGTCAGGTCCTGGTACCTCTTTATCTTTTCTTGATACCACATCTCAAGGTTCTTAATCCAAGGTATGTCTACCATTGTGCAAAAGTGTGACATCAGGGCGATTTCTCTCCAAGCGCTTGTCAGTGAAGATGCTCTTACCCCACATGAATTTCCCTTGCTCGTTCTCTGCTCGAACCAATTTCCTGAGCACTCGAGGCAATACTTCCTGTATAGTTCCCAATATATTGTTATAATTATTAGTTACTTATACTTGTTATATTTAGAGCTATAGAATCCTCAATATCAGTTTAGTTGGTTGATTGTTCGTAGCGGTATATCAACACCTATGGATTATTTAATGCTTAAATCTAAATATTTTAGCATAATTTTATGGCTTGAACTATAGATAAAATAGTATTGTTGGTATTAGGTTGGTGCAAAAATAATGACGTAATAATGTCGTTTTTTGACGTAAAATACGTCAAAAAAAGACATTATTACGTCATTATTGCTGGTCATTTTTTATATAAAAATGTATTGCTAGTATTTCGACTATAGATATGTATTTTCATACTTTAAAAGAGTTTTATTTATGTTTGGGATGGGGGTTCACTATTTACCCATAGCTAAGACCCCAACAGGTGCTACCACCCCGGATCAGCGTAGACCTTGGAACAACAACAATTTAGAGGCTGTTCAACGCTCCTCAAAACCTCCAATCTCCCAATCAGAGTCATCGATGCCGGGTGTAGTATACATCGTCAGCTCAATATCAGCTCGGGTGTTTTTCTTTAGTGGCATATAAACATCTATGTTTTATGTGATGACGAAATCTAAATTTTTTGTACGCAATTTTATTTCATTTTAATTTTTTGTGGGGAGGGGGTAATAATGGTTTTAGTGACACCAGTGTTACTAATTAACCTGTGCGAAAAGATGTAGATTCATATCTTTCCCCAGGGGTATTTGCGCGTAAGTGATTTTAACGAACTCAATGAGAATTAGAAACCCAGCTTTCTGATTAACAATTCCGAGCCGTTATCCGTTACACCTCGCGCATTATCCAAACTTAGGGCACCTGCAATTCCCAAGCGGTCACTCGTTTACGTACTGGCCAAGCTCAATGTTGCTTAACTTCGTTGATCTCATTATCGGACGTTTATCGATAGTGTCGACATAGGAATCGACACTGCATAGAGTCTATCTGTTTCCCGCTGTTTTCGAAAGTGTCATTCTTAAAAAGACATGGAAATATTAGAATTGTCATTGAAATTGCTCCAGCTCTTTCAACTCTTTGAAGTCGTTTATAAAACTATTTCGAATGTGACAAATACTTTAGCATGTCATGAACTTACAATGGTTCCTACTCATTTCCACAACAAATACACTGAACACACTGCATTTTATTTCAAAAATACAGGTCGCGTATGGAGGCCCGACTATGGTACCCAGTATCTCTACTTCCTGCTTCTATGTTTTTAATCATTCCATACCAAGCAATGCGGGAAGCCACTAGCACGCAAGAGGTTACAGAGAGTTGGAGCGAGAGCAAAGAGTGATAGAGGAAAGGATTTGAATAGTTGGAGATTATAGCTATCAGGGAAACAGGAAAAGGGGAGGGAATTCCACAGGCGAGAAGTGCTAGACATGAAGCTATTGGAGTAGAAGAGACGGCTACAATTAACAGTTTCGACAGTGAAAGGGCGAGAACGAGATGACAGTCTAGATGAACGCTTAAATTCAGGAAGTCTGGGAACCAGCGAAAGCAGCTCAACGGAGCAGTTACCGTGAAAGTATTTGTAAAAAAAAAAAGACAGAGGGAGGCGACGGCACGTCTGTGAGAGAGCGACTGCAAACGAGATGCCAGATCAGGGCCAATTACATTGCATATCAGTCCCTGGATTTTATCAAGGACCTTGAGAAAAACAGAAAGGGCTCTAGACCGTATATGGCAGCAATACTCCATGCAAGGGCGAATGGTTGATTTGTAGATTTGAAGGATTGACTCCGGCGAGAAAAATTTCCTGTCACAGGGAGCCGACTTTCCTTGCGGTGGACGAAGCTATTATACTCGTTTCCCCCGGTTGAGGTTGACGTGTGCTGTTAGTAATTGAAGGAGGATCTTGGTAAGCAAATTCGGGATTTTCAGACCGCTGCAACTATTATTACGTGGTACTGGGAACTGTTCTAACAGAGGACGGAATATGAGACGCTGAGATTCGAAGACGAAATTAGGCGTCGCCAAAGATGCGTTCCAAAAACCAAGCAGACTATTAACAGATATAAAACTTGGTTAGAAAAAAAAGAAAAGATTACTGAACTATTATGTGATATCTGTCCTGCGATGAGTGCTGGACACGTTCCTCAAAGATGATGAAGAGATTTGAAGCAACAGAAATGTCGTTCGTCAGAAAGAAGATGAGGACCAATTGGACTGAACGTGTGAGCAACAACAAGGTCAAAGGTTTAGAGAAATTCGAAACAAAAAGGAAACTTGTACTTAACATCAGGAAGAGGTAGTTGAAATTTCCGGGGCGCGTAATGGGGAAGGAGTTCTTGGGAAATCGGATACTCAAAGGACAGATCGCAGGAACGAGGGACAGAGGAAAGCAGTGCGTAACATACTTGAAGGGCATAAGCAAATGGATGGTACCACTGGGTTTGGGAGAAACAGCAGAAAGATAAAATTTATTAAGAGAAAAGCTACAAGATCGCTTACGGCATTAAAGAAGAAGAAGGAAGAGGTGGAGAAAGAAGAAGAGGAAGAAGGAGGAGGATGAAGAAGAAGAAGAAGTAGGAGGAGAAGGAAGAAGAAGAAGGAGGAGGAGGAGGAGGATAAAGAAGGAGGAGGAGGATGAAGAAGAAGGAGGAGGAGAAGGAAGAAGAAGGAGAAGAAGGAAGAAGAAGAAAATGGAGGAGGAGGAGGGAGAGGAAGAAGAAGCAGGAGGAGAAAAAGGAGGAGGAGGAGAAGGGGAAGAATAAGGATGAGGAAGAAGAAGAAGAAGAAGAAGAAGGACAAGGAAGAAGAAGACGATGAAAAAACCTCTTCCACATTAATTAAAAGGTCGCCTCCGACGAGACTCGAACTGGCATCCCCCGCCATGCTTTCATGCGGGAGATTAATTTTAATTCTTTTCTTCAATTCTATTCTGATAAATCGGAAAGATCGAGAAAGAAATGAATAAAATCCCTGATGAAAATAATGAAAATTACAACACAAAAAACAAATACGAAATAAAAAAAAATATAATGAAAATTCAAATATTTGTGCAGATGTATGAATTCCGAGATTTTTAATCACATCAAAGATGTGTAAGATTAAAAATATTTTGCTTAAAAAGGATTTTTGAAAATAGATGTTTTCTTTTGTTTTTGCAAAAGCGTTTGAGATTTGTCGATAATGTGGAAGCAATTAAAAGTATTTCATTTAATCTACAGATTAATTTTCACGTACTGACGAAAATGGCAGGTCAGTTTGTGTTGCGATGAGGAAAATGGCGGACAATTACGGTTCGTTTGGTTGGGTGCGTGTGGAACTCTTCAGTGGAAAGAGGTGATTTTACGAAACAGATGAAATAATCGATCCCGATAATGAGTTGTATAACGGCCATGTTTTCACCAAGAAATCAGGATTTTGGCGTCATCTGTCGAATGACATTTTGAGAAAGAATCGAGGTAATGAATCCTAGATAAAATAAACTTTAATGATAGAAGTAAAGAAACAAACAAAAATAATAATATAGAGAAGAAAATCCAACCACATGTGCCTAACCTGTTCGGAGGATTGAAGTGAAATTTTCATATGCATTTTTGTGCCCAACGAATATGTTAGGTATATATAGCTGAACGATTCATAAAATATGCACTGTGGTTTAATGGTTAGTGGCTCGAAATATGAAATTGGAGGGCTAAGTACGAATTGGCGTCGAGTTTATTACAATCACTTTCGCGCAAATAATCCCCTCCTCTATCTATTTATAAATAACAGGACAGACTGGAACATAAAGCTTTGTCAACGAGTCTAGGAAAACTCTGAATTCAAACCAGTCTGAAGTCCCAAGCAAGGCGTCAAAGCCACTGGTACGCTGGGGGTTACAGAGAGTGAACATGAGAGACTAGGTATAGAGGGGACTGAGGAAAGGATAAAAGCTGAACGGAGTTCAAGAAGATAGAAGATGGCGATTGACTTAGCATTTACATTTTTGAAGATGTTACCAGGGAAACAAGGAAACGGAAAGGAGTTCTACAGTCGGAAAGTGCAAGAAAAGAAACTGTTGGAGTAGAAATGGCAGTTATATTTAACTAATTTAATAGTAAAAGGGTAGGACCTAAATGCCAATCTAGTAGCACACTTAAACACCAGTAGACTGAGGACCAGGAAAAAAAGCTCGTCATAACAGTAGCCACGAAAATATTTGTAGAAAAGACAGACGGAGGTCACGTCCCGTCGGTGAGAAAGACACTGAAGTTGAGTTGTCAACTCAGGATCGATTACATTACAGCATCTCGTCTTCAGCTGCTCTCTCACATACGTGCCGTCGCCTCCCTCTGTCTTTTCTACAAATACTTTCACGGTAAATGCTACTAAGCGTGCTAGGCTGGATTCACGGTTCACCCCTTCACTGTCCAAACTGTTAAATGTGGCCGTCTTTTCTACTCCAACAGCTTCATGTCTCGCACCTTCCGTCTGTGAATTCCCTTCCTATAATTGTTTCCCTGATAATTATAATCTCCAACTATTCAAATGTAATATCAATCGACATCTCCAGATGACCTGGCCTATTCCCTGTTCTCTTCACCCTTTCCTCAATCACGCCTCTTCACTCACCTCTTGCGTGCTAGTGGCATCCCGCCTTCCTTGGGGTGAAATGTTTTAAAAAAAAGATCCTTTGAATTTTGTCAAGAACCATGAGATGTGTAGCAGGAACACCAGACCAGATATGGCAACAGTATTCAATGCATGGATAAATGGTAGATTTGTAAATGTGCAAGATGGAATCTGATGAAAAAAAACCTTCTGACACGACACCCAACAGTCCTTGCAGTAGATGCAGCTATTGATTTGATGTAGTCGTCCCACGGCAAGTCATTTGAAAACTTGAGGCCAAGAAGCCGCAATGTGTTGCTTTCCATGAGTCTAGCATTAGCCCTGCTGATGGCGGCCGGGAAAGATTCTCTGTAGTGGTTAAATGAGAGCAGTTTCGTTTTGGATGTATTAAAATTTACGGTCCATTTCCTGCCCCAGTTAACCCCAGATTGGAGATCCTTTTCATGAACAACGACCAGGTTAACTTAGCTGGCTCCCGCGGGGTTAGAGCCAGTTGGCTATTGAGCCAGGGGTAAATGATAGGTCCATTAGTATAAATGCCTACTTGAGAATTGATGTCATCAGGAAGATCATTGAAGAAGATCAGAAACAGCGTAGGGCGCCTGATAAAGCCTTGCGGCACACCTGCGTTCGTGTGAAATGATCTGGAAGCGAACCCGTTTAAAACGACCTTCATTTCACGATTTGGTAGGAACGATTGGATTAAATCAAACAGTCGGTCAGTAATGCTGTAGCTCTAGAGCATACGTAGAAGACCAGCGTGCCAAACCCTGTTAAAGGCCATCGAGATATCAAGAGACACAGCTCGGACTTGCTGGATTTTTAAGTCACCGTTTTAAAAATCTTTCGAAAAAAGAAAATCCTATGTAGTAAATGAATGACACAACGCCGGTTTTTATATGCCAGTATACCAGAAGAGGATTCCAAGTGGAAATGTTGCTAACGAGAGCCTGATGTACGTATACAGCGATGGTCGTTAGCACATTGTCATAGAGTAGGTCGTGAGTAGTAAGATGCTTAATCACGTCGGCATTTATTAAAGCCTCAAATATTTTGCCGCGAAGCGATAGAAAACTAATAGGACAATAGTTAGAAGGGGTCAGAAGGTTCGCCAGAGTTTTAAAAAACAGGAACTATAGAGGAAGATTTTCAACAAGCAGCGAGACATTAGTTGTAGTGTTTAGAGCGACAATTCACAGTAGAATAGATTTTTCCCTATTACTATTAGATATAGAGCTACAACATCATACTGGTAGGTTTTAATGTCGTAGTTTCTGTTACAAATTAGATTTACGGGGTGGAATTGACAGGTGGAATTGGCAACGGAGACTAAGGGTCTCAGTCTTTAAATTGAGGTCGGCACGACGCATTTCCTTTTCACACCAAATGCAGCTACCTCAGGCGCACAACCACTATCAGATTGAGTGTTCATTATAGTCAACTGTTTTCTATGCAGGATTCGAAGAATAATAACAAAACTTTTTTCATACATTATCGTTTATTCATACATTATCGTAAAATATTCATACATTTTCAAACATTATTCATACAATTTTAACACATTATTCATAAAATAATCATACATTATTTACATTATTCGGACTATTTTCCTGATCTTTGTCGACATATTTATTACGTTTCGTACGATCTGGCCTTCTTCAGGTGGTTGGAATGTCGAATTGAACCATTTATTTTGCTCACTAGGGTAGACTGTTCTAGTTCCACGTGCCATGTTTAATGGATGTCAGTTATCAGTTATCTCTTGTCAATTCCCCTCTCCAAGTTCACCACCGCCTTAAGCAAGTATTGAACTCACACTCTTTGGGTCTTGTCACTGGATCTAACCAACGCCTTTATCCACTGACCCATTTGTTCTTTAGGAAATATAGACAGATATTCATACATTTTCATACATTATTCATACATTATCATAAAATGTTCGTACATTATTCATACATTTTCAGACATTATTCATATATTATCATACATTTTTCATACATCATTATAAAATATTCATACATTATCACATATTATTCATACAGTATTCATACATTAGCATACATTATTCATAGATTATTCATACATTATCATAAAATATTGATACACTATAATACATTATACATTATTCATATATTATTATACATTATCATAAAATATTCATACATTATTCATACATTATTCATACATTATCACACATTATTTATATATTATTCATACTTTTTCGTACATTATCGTTTTTTCGAATTGCTTTGGCGATGAAAGTTTGTTAATGCCATTTTAAACATGTTTCGCGAAAAGAAAATCCTATGTATTAAATGAATGACACAAGGCCAGTTTTGATATGCCAGTTTACCAGAAGAGGATTCCAAGGGGAAAAAACAATCGAAACTTATCACATGATATTCCATTTGTATTTAAAGATATTCATTTTCTGTTCAAAGGTTTTCAAGGAATATCTCTTACTCTAATTAAAGGTTCGTTTATAGTGAGCTGCCTTCATGTCCTATAAAAATATTCCCTCGCAGACAAACAAAAAACAAAAAAAAGTTTCGTTTATAATCAACTCCCTTCACTTCATATAAAAATATTTCCTCGGAAAAATATCTTATCGCATATAGTCTTCCATTTTTAATTAACTTACTTTTCTAAAAAATTTTCAGAAGTAAACATAAATATTCGTATTTATCGGCCTACAATTTCTATAAATCTATTTCCTAGAAGGAAATATCCTATCCCACATGATCTTCCATTTGTATTTACATGCTTTCACTTCCTATAAAAATATTTTGAGCAACAAAACATTCTATCCCATTTGTATTTAATAATCTTCAATTTCTATAAAGCTAATTCCATGAAAAAAGCATCTTATCGCCCATAATCTTGAATTTTTTTTTATTTAACTGCCTTCATTTCCCTACGAAATTAAAGTTAATTGCAACGAGAATCTTATTCGTAATCTTGGAACAGAAGGAAAAGGTGAAAGAATGTTTTAATATTCTGTTCAGAACTACATTCAAAATGCTTTTCACATTTGCCAATCCGGTGTTTATTTGTTCAAATTATGGAAACGAAAACGAAAAACAGTTTCAAATATTCTAACACAAGTGCAGATGCATTAGACAATGTGGGCAAAAGAGAAAATGCATTTTAAAGATTTCCTTTACAATTTTAGAAAGAGAAAAACAAAGCGAATTAAAATGGAAGAAAGGAATGGACACAAAAAAATTCAAAAAAGCAAAACAAACTAAAGAATAAGAGGATTAAAAAAATATTAAATCTGTTTTTCTCTTTCTTTCTCTCTTGCTATCCAAACTGTATATATTTTAATTTTAACGGGATCCCAAGAGGCCAAATTATTATAAGTTTGGCCTCTTGGGATCAAGCTATGTTTGTTACTTTCAAGAGAATCAATTTATTTTAACGCTTTCTGACGTATGGATGGCTATCATTACCCTAACAAGTCAGAGTTACTGGCCCTTCTTTAAGTTCCTGTGTGAAACACGAGCTACTTTTTCTTTGTATGTCACTGCTTCCCACGTTCCTGTCAAGCAAGGTATACAGAAATTAAGACAGATTTTTGCTTTTAAAAGTTTATGTGTAATTAACTAGACAACAAGCAAGAACGTAGGTGGTGTGTGTTTGGGTGGGAGGGACACAGATAGCAATTTTAATACGGCGTTGGTAACTATCTAAGTCTGTTCAAATCTATCTATCTATCTATCTATCTATCTATCTATCTATCTATCTATCTATCTAGTTAGCTAGCTAGCTAGCTATTCAAAGAAAGAGTTCTATAAACACAACCAACTACAAGTTTATTTCCCGAAAAAATATATATGTATATATATATATATATATATATATATATATATATATATATATATGTATGTATGTATACACACACACACACACACACACACACACATATATATATATGGTAAAATATAGTTTTAAGGTATGCTATATTTAAGGGTTAAAGCGTTCAATGTCGGAGATAGAGCGTATGTAAATATAAAAGTGAACACTGAAATCTACACCCAGAGGCGACAGTCTATGCGTTCTGTCTTTGCTCGACTATTTATATATACAGTTCAGTGATGCATTGTGGGTAGTCTATTACATTGCATAGTGCGTACTCTATTGCATTATTCTAACGGTTATTTTGGTTAGGCGGTAACCGTTGTGTTTCGAATTATTCTAGAAGCCACTGAGTGGAAATAATTGTGGATGTGGATGTAGTTTTTTGGCTATTTATAGCGTTGGTAGTTAACTTTCCTATTTCTTTTGTTTTCTGTTATTTATTACCAATTATTTTATTGTTAGTTGTTATTACGAAGTTTCCTTGTGTTTATCTGTGCCTAAGTGATTTGCTAATTTATTTATTATTTACTTAGTTTATTTATTTGTTTCAATTAATTTATTTTATTTATTTTTATATATTCATTGTATTTTATTTATTTATTCTTGTTCCTTTTTCGCTTTCGATTTTCAAGTAACGTAATATATATATATATATATATATATATATATATATGGTCTGAAAAGAGAAAGAGTGAGAGAGAAGACAGAGGTTAGGGATGAATAGATAGATACAAATCATTTTAGATCTGTGCATTAAAATTTCATGATTCCGAAATTAATGACATTCAGATGCTTCCAATTCTTTGCTTCGCTGATCTTCCATACCAAAAGTCATTCATTTTCATTTTGTTCTATTTGTTGTCTGCATACAAAATAGACTTTCATTGTTCCTTTTCGCATTCATATCGGACCACATTTAATACCAATTGACACAGAATGGCTAATTTTTAAGCCTTTTTCTTTTTTTTTTAACTTTCCGATCGTTTTTTCTTTGGGTTGTTTTCAGTATTATTTTTGCTTTGCTATTGGCGAGGAGAATTTTACCTTGGCGTAAAGCCAAAAGAATTGTACATTATGCGACTATAAGGAGTATCTTGCGTTAGTGATATCGATGAAGACCAAGGTTTATCTTCGGACACTCAAACCACGCTCACCAGTGTGGAAACCTGGCACTACAAAGCGGGGTCATCCCATCTTCCTATTGATCTTTATATTTATTCTAATATACTTACGGACGATTCTCATAAATACAGTAGTGAATACTATATGTGTTGGTTTGTCTTCCTGAGGTGGAGATTCGTCTTCAGCTGGGCTGCTTAAGATCTCTGCCTCCGGGCAGAGCGTATCCTCAGACGTGGCTATGTCGAAGGGCAGAGTCTCGTTTCGGAAAACACCTACCAGACACTATTCTATACGGAGTCTACAGGGAATTTTTGGCAGAGCCTACGGGCTCGGGAACTGCACATTAAATTCGGCCTTGTGCCACATCTGACTGCGTGAGGCAGTTGATAGGAATCATCTGTTGGTCTGCAGTTGGAAATTCGTCTTCAGCTGGTCTGGGTAAGTTCTCTGCCTCCGGGCAGACAGCATCTCCAGACGGGGCTATGCCGAAGGGCAGAGTCTCGTCTCGGAAAACACCTATCCGATCCATTTTATACGGAGTCTACAGGGAATTTTAGGCTGAGCCTACGGGCTCGGGAACCCCACATTAAATTCGGCCTTGTGCCACATCTGACTACGTGAGGCAGATGGTAGGTATCATCTGTGTTCTGCAGTTGGAGATTCATTGTGGAATTCCCCTGACTCGCTGGTGAATCTTATATGTGTTGTTCTTTTCCTAAGTATTATCGTTCATTACGAACCTTCGTTTGATTATTCTATTCAGTAACTTTCTCTAGATTCTTGAGCTTTTCTCAGAATAGGAAAGGTAAAATAGTGGGGGAAAAGTAAGAAGATTGTGTTGCGCCAGTCATATATTTAGACAAAATTTCCTGATGTCTTCAGAATTCGAAATCGATATATATTTTGCGAGGGTACATAATTGAATTGAAGCGATAAAAACTGACACGTAAAAACAAGAAGAAAAATTAACGGAAAGAGGTAAAAAAAATAAATAAACGTAAAGTTGTAGTATAATCAACAAAAATAGTCGTTTAATCGGTACCCGTGGTTCCAAACTTAACCGAGGTCAAGAAAAGGGTACTGTGAATAAAAGGGGCAAAGTCTGCTGTTATATACAATAAATAACATTTGCAAATTAATTCCTTTCTCAGCCTTGAACCACTTCTTCTGCTCATAGAGATATAGGTCTTGAATTTAAAGCAAAGATGAAAATGGGTTGTCTATTTCAAATGCAAGTATCCACTATAATAAAGTATATTACCTTATCTGTGTTATACATACATACATACATACATATATATATATATATATATATATATATATATATATATATATATATGTTGTAGCTGTCACAATTAAATTTCTAATTCCGACACGAACTCAGTCTGTACCGGGGTTGAATAAGACCGATGAACTGAAATAAGCGATGGTTGAAATAAGCCTATTTCCCATTTGAATTTAAATTTGGTTTTTGTTGTGTACTATTTATTTGCTCTGTTATAATAAATACATTGAGCTCAATTTTAATATTTTATATTATTAGGATGTATTTGGATAATATACAAACGGATTTATTGCCTGTACTATATATTAGGTTGGCTCAATGTCCAGGACAGAGTAAGGATATAATAAAAAGGCTTAAGCACTAATATTCCATGGTCATAAATTATTCCATTGGAATCCAATACGATCCAATTCATTCAAAAAGAATTGGATCGTATTTACGATTCCAATGGAATAAATTATGACCATGTAATATTAGTGTTTAAGCCTCTTTATTATATATATATATATATATATATATATATATATATATATATATATATATATATATAGAACCTTAACGTGGTCTGTTTTTATTCAAATATATATATATATATATATATATATATATATTTAGGAATTAGCAGTATGATCTAATAAAATTTAATCCCAGTATTAGGAATTAGCAGTATGATCTAATAAAATTTAATATATATATATATATATATATATATATATATATATATATATATATATATATATATATATATATATCAGTGACAGAAATTACTCCGCGACGAAGAGGTAGCGAATCAGACTTGATATACCGCCGCTCGATCACATATTCCGTGGTGGAACTCACCCGAGTTTCTCTTTTACCCATAGGACTGTGCCCCCACGAGCCACGACTACTATCCCCAATCCGCTCCATCCAGACCATTAGAAGCTGATTCAAGCAAGGATATACAACGGATAGAAATCATTAGGAGTATTTGAGATAATTATAAGTAAGTAATTCTTCGAGTCTAGAAGAAACCTAAAACAGAACTTACTTATAATTGTCTCAAATCCTCCTAATTTCTATTACTGATATATATATATATATATATATATATATATATATATATATATATATATATATATATATATATATATATATATTACCTGGCCGCTCGTATTCGATGATACCCGTCTACTATGGCGGTTAGCCAATCCCTATTTCAGACTCTCGCTCAGGTACATTGCTGAGCAGACCTTAGTTAAAGTTTCTGGGAGATAGGTTTTTGTAACATTATTGGACTCTACTTTGAGCAATAAGAATGTATAATTACTCTCCAAGCGTAACCGATAAATCGTAATGAATTCGATCATAAACGAAAATCACATGTTCATTATTAATTAATCATAGCTAAGGATCGGAAGTTCACGAAATATTGAAATAAAGTTAAAATATATGTTTATTATTTCAGGATTATTTTCCAAACTATTCACGATTATCTTCGTCCTCTCTAACCTTCTAATTTTCTGTCCTGGAGTAACAAGTTGCCTCACAGGTTTTACGTACGATTTCATTTTCAAGTCTTGCTCTTTGGACTGTCATAGCTGAAAATCCTCTCTCACGGACCAAACGTCTTATGGATTGAGTTGGATCTTTTCTAATTCATCTCTTTAGCTCTTAGTTAAAATGATGATCCCTCTTCCTGATGTGACTTCCTGATCCAGTTTTCCTCTCTACTGTTTTCGCTTTTTTAAATTTATTCACCTTTCTCTTCATAGTTCTTGAAAGGACTTTGAGGATGGAAGCCAAATTATGAATGCTGGTGCTATTACTGAAGGCCTGAATGATCATTTTCCTCTCGCCATTGCTTAAGTGGGAAGACATAGTGGGGCTGACCTAAATCGATTTTAATCTGTTCTCTTTCTAGATGAATAACTCAAGATTGCTAACCGTCTTATCTGAAAACCTGGCAAACAGGAAGTCAATTAGTTTAGTGTATTTTTTTTTAAAATATTAAACATTTTGTGGGATGAATAATTTTGATGTTACACCGGGTATGTATATTTTAATTCATGGTGCATTTAAAATTTGTTTTCTTACTTTATAAATGTCTCTACCCTGAGTTCCATTGCACAAATATATATACAATAAGGAAAATATAACAACAGAAACATTTCGTAATAACTGAACAGTCATACAGCAACAACCCCCACCCTACATAGCAGTAAATGCTGGACATTTTCCTCACAGATGAAGAGGGGACTTGGGGCAGGAAAGAGTCGTTGCTACAGCAGGATACTGAGACAATCAGTGACGAAACATGTGAGTAACGAGGACATTTTAAGGAAAATGAGAACCCAAATAGATGTACTTAGAATCGGAAGATAATTTTCAATTTAATTAAACATTATTGGGGCCCAGAAGCGAACAACAAATTATCTACCTTACGAACACTTGTGAATTGATGACAGAAGGAGAACTAGGAAAAAATAGTCCGTGAACAAACATTGCTTACAGTTACAAAAAACATGAAGTTGTGGAGAGTCGTGAACTACCATATTCTGAAGAAAACAAAAGAAATCGATTATTTCCATATAGGCAAGTATTTGGTCTATTCTACACGAAAGTGTGTGGCTTGGTAGGGACATTACTCTGTGCTTTGCAAATCGATTTTCGTGTCGGAACATCTACCGAACGACGTACAATAAGAATCGGACTTTATACATTCACGATAATTGATGGCGTCTATTTGTCATGTTGTCCATTGAAGCCTTTTACTCGACATGCGTATGGCAGTAAGTAGCAATTAACCACCGACGGATCTTGTCGTAGTCAACGGTGTAAATAAAGATTAGGTCAAAAGAAACGACAAACCCTGACCAGTCATCATTTAAAACATCGGGAAAATGGTAAGGATTTTCCCTCTCATCCACTTGAGATAATATTCGTGGCGAAGAGATGTTTTATATATATAATTTCACTCGAAACAAGGGTATAAAGCCACTAAGACGTAGGGGTTACTTTGAGTGAAGAGAACTGAGTAAGCGTCGATATGGAGAAAGGTCAATATATATATATATTTATGAATAAAAATGACAATAGGAAAACTAGTAATTGCTGACGCGTTTCGTCCAATGTGGACTTTATCAAAGCAAAATACGAAATGAATTTAATTGAACAAGGTAACTAATAAAAACAAAATCAGAATGTTCCTAGCAACTGGAATGTAGTGAAATTCTATTTTCATATTTTAACTGAAACTAACGTCAGTATTTGTCACTTGTGGAGAATATTGTCATTATATCTGTGTTGATGTATTCAACCATTTTCTTTTGATTTTATAAATCGTTTGTGTACATTTGTTTGTGCTTTGATAAAGTCCACATTGGACGAAACGCGTCAGCAATAACTAGTTTTCATATTTTCATTTTTATTCATAAATACTGTCTTCTATACTGATTAAATAGGAGAAATTTTCATATAAAACAGAATTCAAGGCAATAGAAGATGAAAATTGACGTTCCTTTTCAATTTTTGAAGGTTTGGAGCGGAAAGCAGATAGCTCGAAGTGAATTCCAGAGAAGGGCGAGAGAAGAAACTGTTACAATTGAACTTTTGTTTGTTTCTTTAGAGTTAATTTAATTTTATTGGGAGCGTTAATAATTTATTTTACAAAAATGTATTATTGATAATGCTTTTTTCCCTTACAGAAATGCATTGCTGGTAATTTTTTTAATTTTATTAAAAAAGAAAAGAAGTTTTTCTGGTAATTTTTTTTACTATGAAAATTTATTGTTGGTATTTTTATTATAAAACTTTTTATACTTTCATAGTTTTGATCTCAGTTTGGGGGTTAACTATTTGCCCCAAACTGGGACCTTAATAGGTGCTACCCAACCAGGTCAGGGTGAACATGGGAAAAACAGCAATTAAGATGAAGAATTGCCAACATAATTATTCGGTTTATTTGACCTACTGTTCTAACCAAGGACTTACTGACCATGTTCAGGGATTCATTATTTTGTCTTCATATGGAATAACTTCTATGTTCTGATTATCATGTTATTTTTATCTCTGTTCCTCATAAACTAGATTACAGAGATTTCATTATCCACTCAAGCACACTTTAAAATGGTCAAAGAATACTTATATGAAACATTGTCGATAACAATCAAAGATGAAAACAATAGTTTGCATAATTAATTACACTATTTACAGGCAGACTATTGGCCTCATCTTGTTGTTGCTATGAGGACAATAGTTTGCATGTAAATAGCCTAAGTAATAGTAACTCCTCATCCCAGTAATTTAGCTTGTATAAGTCAAATAAGTCATATTACTATTACTTATATAGGAGGAAAAAAAAATGTGTATGTGTGGGGGAGGAAGCTTCTCCTGGCCGTTAGTGATTTTACTTGAATTGCCAGCAAGCAAGTTGATTGAATTAAATTCAAAGTAAAATATCATCTATTTATTTGTTCAATGGGCTTCTAAGAACTACAGGTGATTCTTGCTTTTAACTACATGACTGTTCTTAATCAAATGTGAATTAGTCCCATATTTACTTACTGT
This sequence comes from Acanthosepion lycidas, assembly GCA_963932145.1. Lineage (NCBI taxonomy): Eukaryota > Metazoa > Mollusca > Cephalopoda > Sepiida > Sepiidae > Acanthosepion > Acanthosepion lycidas. The sequence goes on along the minus strand of OZ010574.1, from coordinate 7,262,797 downwards.
TTCCATGTTCAGATATGGCAAACAAAAATAATTTACTAATTCAAATAATTTGGCACTAGTGGTAGCTGGGATATAGGCATTGTGTGTATAGTAATAACACATTTATACTTTCATATGGGAACGACATATATTGTCAAAATCAGCACAGGGTTAGGGTACATTAAACTAGGTCTTTACGTTCGTTTAGTGGCATATCAACTGTTCATGTGTCATTTAATGCTGAAATATTTTATTGGGAGCATTAGTAATTTCTTTTGCAAAAAATATATCAGTATCTGTCTATATTTCTGAGATACGGTATTATGTAAATTATTTAAATTATTCGAACCATTGTCCTCAGTTTTGTCGCCATATTTATCAAAACGTTTCGGCCGTTATACGCTCCGACCTTCTTCAGATGGTTGGAATGTCGAACTGAACCCTTTATTTCGCTCTGTACCATGTGTTTTTATACTTACATTATGTTTTGATGTTAGGAACCTAAGAGGTGCTACCACCCTGGGTCAGGGTAGACCTGGGAACAACATAAACTAAGACGTGATTCCATGCTCCTCAAAACCTCTCAATCAGAGACCATGCTGCTGGATGTAGTTTATTGTTATACTTTGGATGATGATAGATCATTATAAATAACTGAGTCAATGCCTACAAAGTTAATTGAATAATTGATGACTTCAGGTAGACCAATTGTTAGAATACAAACAGGAATGCTGACAATGTTCTTAAGCTGTTCAACTTATTAATAACGACAAAGATTCGGACAATAGTCTGAAAAATATTACTAGTGTACATAATACCTCATCTCATAAATATAGACAGATACTGAAAGACCGAAACGTTGTAATAAATATGTCGACAAAGATGAGGACAATAGACCGAATAATGTAAATAATGTACATAATACCTCATCTCATAAATATAGACAGATACTGAAAGGCCGAAACGTTGTAATCAATATGGCGACAAAGACGAGGACAATAGACCGAATAATGTAAATAATGTACATAATACCTCATCTCAGAAATATAGACAGATACTGAAAGGCCGAAACGTTGTAATGAATATGGCGACAAAGACGAGGACAATAGACCGAATAATGTAAATAGTGTACATATAATCTCATTTTCAGAAACACAATATTTAAATTTTCGACATTAAGGATTAATTTCAACTACATCATGTTGTTTTACCGAAATAAAAAGAAGAAATGATTTTAAATTCACGGAGAATAATCTTTTAAAACATGTAAAATTTCTTTACTGCCAAGTGGAACTTTGCTGACATTTTATAAAGTGAAGTATTTTGAATGAAAGTAAAAGTATTTCTATTTTAACGCGTGGAAACCTTTCCAAGAAACAAATCCATTGTTTGCTATCACAACAGAAAGTTTATTAAAACTCGATCATTTGTTAAATGACAGAATATTTTTGAAATATCCACATATCAAACTATTAAATTCTGTTTCTTTACATGATTTTTTAAATTTACTTTTTGTAACAATTGGAATCAATTTTCAAACTCAAAATTCTATATTTTACATCGAAATCTTATCCCGTTTTCCTTCATTGTAAACATATACAGTTCATGACAATTGTTTAGACTTTTCGATGCGGTTTAAGTGGATTATTGTCAAGAATGTCAATTACGCAAAAGTCAGTGAGGACGCACACACACAGATACTCGCGTAAATATTTAAATACAAACATATACACACAAATATGGTTTCAAATTGCTTTATTTACTGGGGTGGAGTGCTTAACAGGTGCGGGCATAGAAGATTGTTATTTTCACACTATCTATCTATCTATCTGTTTGTCTATTCATATCTATCGTCATAGTTTTGTAGTCTGCTTCTCTCTCTCTCTCTCTCTCTCTCTCTCTATATATATATATATATATATATATATATATATATATATATATATATATATATATATATATATTAAAGACATTTTTTATGTTTAACGTTCTTTTTATAGATACAAGTATTTAAGTAAATCCTCTGTTTATAAATAATAAACAGTATTAAATAACATTTACTGGCCTGAATGTCCGAGAAATTTTCATAGAAAATATTCGTCCTTTGACAGGATTCGAACCTGCATCCTATACGGAACTGTCATTTACCCTGACGTGCCTAACCGCTCGGCCACAAAGGATCGTTCGGTTGGCAAGGTCGAATTTATTGCTTGTAAACTTCAATCTTCCATTAATCTCGTACATTCATAACTGCTCATGGCGTATCAAATGTAAACAATTGATGTCATACATTAAGAAATGGACAAAGTCCGACAATTTATTTATTAAAGACATTTTTATGTTTAACGTTATTTTTATAGATACAAGTACTTAAGTAAATGCTCTGTTTATAATAAAATATTAAATAACATTTACCGGCCTGAATGTCCGAGAAATTTTCATAGAAAATATTCGTCCTTTGACAGGATTCGAATCTGCATCCTATACTAAAATAACCTTGAAATTTATATATATATTAAGACATTTTTTATGTTCGTACGTTCTTTTTATAGATACAATTGTTTAAGTAAATGCTCTGTTTATAATAAAAAGAACGTAGAAACATAAAAAATGTCTTAAATAATTGTCGGACTTTGTCCATTTCATAATGTGTGACGTCATTTGATTACATTTGGATACGCATCGAGCAGATATGAAATGTATGCAAGAAAATCATAGAGAATTGTGTTTAAAAACAGTAAAATCGACATTGCTTACCGAACGCTCCTCTGTGGCCCAATCGGTTAAGGAACGTCAGGCTATATAATGGTTCCGTATAGGATACAGGTTCGATTCTTGTCGGAGAACGCATATTTTCATATATATTTTTCCGGTACACATATATACTCGTATCTACACACATGATATCTGTGATTCGATTTCCAGAAATGGGCGTCCTGGGTAAGACGATAAGCTACATCCGCGTCCTGGATATGACGATAAACTACGTCCAACAACAAGCCTTCAGATAATGTTTTCGGAAAAATAATGTTGCTAGCTATACGTTTTTTTGAAAAAATAATGTTGCTAGCTATACGTTTTTTGGAAAAAATAATGTTGCCAGCTATACGTTTTTGAAACAATAATGTTGCCAGCCATACGTTTTTTAGAAAAAATAATGTTGCCAGCTATACGTTTTTTGGAAAAAATAATGTTGCCAGCTATACGTTTTTGAAACAATAATGTTGCCAGCTATGTGTTTTTGAAACAATAATGTTGCCAGCTATGCGTTTTTGAAAAAATAATGTTGCAAGCTATATGTTTAATAGTACTGTATATTTAATATATGTATAGGTGTATGTGTATGTATGTATATGTGTATATGTATATGTGTGTATATATGTATATATGTGTGTGTGTATGTGTATGTATGTATTTGTGTATATGTATATGTGTGTATATATGTGTGTGTGTATGTATATATATATATATATATATATATATATATATATATATACCATAATTTGGCATTAAATGACCCACAATGGTTGATATGCCATAAAATCCAACCAACCAGCCAACCAGAAATGGTCACCGCTTGCTTCATCCTCAAATATGGGCATCGTGGTATTGCGTTTTAGTCCTGCTAGGGACTTACACTCTTTTGTGTAGATGCGGCAACGTTGGACGCCCATTGTGATGCGTATTACATTAATATTTTGGTGAACTTTCACATGGCGTTTTATTCCACCAACTGAGGCACATTCTGTTCCATCGCGCTGCAAGTGACGTCTAATTGATTTCTCTCTGCAAAGAGCTTTCATAATTTTTACGTCTGCACCATATTCACAAGTTAAGGGAGATTAATATCAAGACGCTTAAGAACATGGTCGACATGATTCTATTCGAAGTTTCTCTTATCATCGTGTACTGCTTTCCCTTGGCCAAATCAAGACCAAAGATTTTCTCAAATTTTTCTTTTTCCCTTTTCATGTTTATTCATGGAAACCTGATACTTCAATTTCCGTTTCTGCACGTTTCTTGTCTTTGATCAATAAACATAGATAAACAGAAAATGCTGAAAAATGCACATGCACACACACACACACACACACACACACACACACACACACACACACACACACATATATATATATATATATATATATATATATATATATATATGGGATAACGATATATAATTTTTTATATGTTAAGAACAGATTTCCACCATATATATATATATATATATATATATATATATATATATATATATATATATATATTCCACCATATATATATATTTTTTTTACATTCAACATCATCACTTGTTAAGACACTGAAGCTGTTGAAACAAAATGGCTATTTTTGTAGTGATTTTATAACATATTTATGTTATAATTTTTAAATAAATAATTATATATATATATATATATATATATATATATATATATATATATATTAATGTATGTTTCATTAAATAATATAGACAAGCTTTGTCTATTTGTTTTAAGTAAGTTCCTTTCATATTGTCTGATAAGCTTAATAACATTATCATTGAAAGACGAAAAGGAATAACCATACTTAATAATTCTCGTTTTCATGCTCGCGTGGTCATGTGTGACGTCACGAAGGGAGATGAATCAACTTAAGTAAATTTATGTGGTTTCTTCTCTTAGTCGTTCTAACAACCTATACAAATTAAATATTTATCAGCATTTAGCTAACATTAGTTCCCGTGCAAAATGATCTGTTTAATGAATCAATACGTTTCTTTTAGATTGCAGTCTTATTTGTTCAAGCTTTTCATGTGAGTCACTCAGATAGCTTTGACTATTAAGTCACCCTTTTGCTTCAGCTTGTTTTGGAAATAGACTTTATCGTTGCTGTCTTTTTCTGTTGCTAATCTTTTGTTTCCGAGAGATATTTCTATTTCATTGTTATATTAGACACATACAAAAAAGGCGTTTTATATAATACAAAGAGTAATCAATGAATCATATATACCATTGAACGTTTAAATATATATAAAGGGAACGGATTAATTAAATGGTTCATTGGCCTCTTTTCTAGTTCGGAATCCTTTATCTACGTTTTATTGAATCTCAATATATCGTTTCAAGAGTTTTGTTTCATTGCATCTCACTATTAAATCATTCCAAAAATTACCGTCATCTTTGACGGCACAGCTAACATCAATTTAATGTATTTACAGGTTAGGATGCTTAATATCGGAGTCAGAGTATTTATAGTTGCAGACAGTCTGGAATTCTCCATCCTCTCTCTTTCTCCCGCTCCCTCACTCTGCTTCTCTCTATTTCTCTCTCTATGCACACACACACACACACACACACACACACACACACACACACATATATATATATATATATGCATCTGTGTGCGTGTGTTTGTGTGTAGGTTTCTATAGTTTTACCAAATTTCGTTTTAGGTCATGTTTTTACGAAAGACCAACACAGTAAATCTTTTCCGTTATCCAAAATACAGAAGTAAATTCCATTAATTGACATGGGGGATTATATTCCTTATCCTCAAATATAATCTTATTCTGTATCTCCTTACTTCAACGTTCAAGGATCAAGTTAGCCGGTCAACATCTTTTTTTTTATCCTACTCTTCGTTCAAGATATCTTGCAAACAATGCTCAGGAAAGGGGCGATCATGACCCTCCATATCTCCCTCTTTCCCTCTTGCCTTCAATATGCCCGGTGAGTGCCAAATTTTCCAAACCCTCTTTCCTTATTATGCTTCCTAGAATTTTCAACTCCTTCCAATTCTCAACATAAGTGACCTTTTTGTTTTCATTTCGTAAATGTTACTAGTTGCTTACATGCTCCGTCCAGGTATCCTCAGCAGTCTACTGTAGAACGACATCACTCTTGCTTGACGTCACCTTTTTATCTGTGAAGAAATTATTCCTTATTTAATGCCATACTAGGGTACCTATATTAATATCAGTAATCTTTTCTTTGACTACTGTTATTATTTTAATCCTTTTGCATATTTGCTTTATTCGGACTATTGTTCTCATCTTTGTCCCCATATTCATTACAACGTTTCGGCCATATAGTCGGCCTTCTTCACGTGGTTGGAATGTCGAACTGAACTCTTTATTTCACTTACTGGGGTAGACTGTTCTAGTTCCACGTGCCATGTTTAATGGATGTCAGTTTTCAGTTATCAGAAAGTTCTCCACTGCCTTAGTCGGGTATTGAACTCACACTCTTTGGGTTCTGTCACTAACCAACGCCTTTATCCACTTTGCCATGTGAGGACATCTGTGTATGAATTTCTGGGTATAAACCTAATGTCTTCAGTAACCATTTTTACCAGTGCTCATATTGCATTTTTTGCTGTTATCATTGAATGTTTTTACCAGAGCTCATATTGCAACTTTGTTGTTATTATCGTTTTTCTCTGGCACTCCTTATTACTGGTTCCCATATTGTATTCATTTCTATGCTTGGTCGGCTCAGGAGATTTTTGTGGTTTGGCATATGTGCTGATTCCTTAAGTTTAAGAATTTTCCAATTGTGTTCCTTGTCTATGATCTCAACCTGATCCCACAGAGGGCGGTGATCTCCCTTCTCTCTCCATATGTGGTCAGTCACGCCTGATTTTTCCATTTCGCCTCGTGTTACAGCTTTCTGGTGTTCTTGAAGCCTTACCTTGAGGGGGGAGGCCTGTCTCCCCTTTATATTTTTTTCCGCAGCTGCACGGGATAGCGTACATACAGTCTTTAGTCATGTACTCCTCTATGGGGGGGTCTTACTCGGGAGGGATATCTGCGAAGTGCTTTTGAAGGTTGTCCTGATGTTATATGGACTGCAGATCCTTTGTATTTTCTCTGATAGCCCCTTCACATAAGGCAGGCAGACTGTTTTCTGAGTGTTGTTGTCCTCCTCCTTTTGTACCTGCCTATCCCAGTTTTGTGGGGCTGCTGCCATGTACCCAGGGTAGTTGTTACGTTGTAGGGTACTACTTATACTGACCAATTCTTTATCTAATGTCTCTGGGTCACCACTTATGACTTTTGCTCGGTGTTGTAAGCGGCGGACGATCCCTTTCTTTACGCTGTATGGATGGTGGGAGTTGAAATTGAGGTACTGTCCGGTGAATGTCGGTTTACGGTATACGGATGTCTTAAACCCATTCTCTGTTCGAGATATGAGAACATCCAGGAATGGGAGTGTGTTGTTTCTCTCTTTCTCCATTGTGAACTGTATCGAAGGTCTTATTGAGTTCACATGGTCCAGTAGAACCTGAACATCTTCCTGGTGTGGCCAGAGTATGAAGGTGTCATCTACGTACTTTAACCATATAGTTGGCTTTAGAGATATGGATTCTAATTCCATTTCTTCAATGTCATTTGCTATATTGAATACTAATTAAATACAAATTAATAATACATTATTTACACTATTCGGACTATTGTCCTCATCTTTGTCGCCATATTTATTACAACGTTTCGGCCGTTATACGCTCCGACCTTCTTCAAGTGGTTGGAATGTCGAACTTAACTCAAGGACATATGGGACAGTGGATAAAGACGTTGGTTAGATCCAGTGACAGGACCCAAAGAGTGTGGGTTCAATGCTCGGTTTAGGCAGAGAACTTTCAGAGGAGAATTAACAGGAGATAACAGATAACTGACACCCATTAAACATGGCACGTGGAACTAGAACAGTCTACCCCAGTGAGCGAAATAAAGGGTTCAGTTCGACATTCCAACCACCTGAAAAAACCGGAGCATACAACGACCGAAACGTTGTAATAAAATATGGCGACAAAAAAGAGAACAATAGCCGGATAATGTAAATAATGTACATATACGGTCTAGAGCCTTTCTGTTTGTCTCAAGGTCTTTGATAAAATCCAGAGACGGATATGCAATGTAATTGGCCCTGATCTAACATCTGATTAAATTTGTATTTAATAGTATTTTAAATGCTATTAATATGTCGATATTTCTGAGATCATCTCAGAAATATAGACAAATTAATAGTATTTAAAATACTATTAAATACAAATTAAATTTAAAACCACGATAAGGTTAACAAGTTCTGCTAGTATATATATATATATATATATATATATATATATATATATATATATATATATATATATATATATATTTAAGCATTCAATCCCATACAAGGCGGGAAGCCACTAGCACGCAAGGGGTTACAGAGAGTTGGAGCAAGGGCAAAGAGAAGTGATAGAGGAAAGGATGAAGAGAAGGATAGGGGACAGATCAAGGCATCTGGAGACGTCGATTGACATTACATTTGAATAGTTGGAGATTATAGCTATCAGGGAAACAGGAAGAGGGGAGGGAGTTCCACAGGCGAGAGGCGCGAGGCATGAAGTTATTGGAGTAGAAGAGACGGCTACATTTAACAGTTTCGACAATGAAAGGGTGAGAGCGAGATGCCAGCCTAATTGAACACTTAAATTCATGAAGTCTAGGAACCAACGAAAGCAGCTCATTGGAGCAGTTACCATGAAAGTATTTATAAAAAAACAGAGAGAAGCGACTGTACGCTTGTGAGAGAGCGACTGCATACGAGATGTCAGATCAGGGCCAATTACATTGCATATCCGTCTCTGGATTTTATCAAGGACGTTGAGACAAACAGAAAGTGCTCTAGACCGTATATGGCAGCAACGCAAGGGCAAATGGTTGATTTGAAGATTTGAAGGATTGGCTCCGGCGAGAAAAATTTCCTGGGGCAGCACAGGGAGCCATATGTGTGTGATGAATGCATTGTTATGTATATTTGGTCAAAGTTTATCGCTGGCGTAAAATGGAAGCCTCTTGAAATGGATCTTTAGCTTATTACATTGGCCTTCTGAATTCGATGTCACAATTTCCGTCTTCTGTTAAAATACTTTCCCGATATTTGAACTTCTGTACTTCTTTTCTCACCAGCTATGGGTAAATAGCAGGACAGACCGGGTTCTATAGCCTTGGATGGCAACTGGTCTACCACAGAAAGAAATGACAACCTACTGCAGGAAAAAAATCTGCCTGGTCAGTCATATATCAAAAGATACATGATCACCTAAGCGTGTATCACGCATGACACATAACTGATTGTATGAGTAGATGTTGTGTATAGGCTTTCTATGTAAAGTAGTGTCAATGATACTTGTCCTACTCCTACTCTCAGTTGCATCTCTGTCTGCGAACAGAGCACAACTGAAAAAATATTGAGAGGTTCCTGGATTTGGGGAACAGCTTCCCATGGGAAATGCACTAAAGAGTGGTGATCAGGAGTAATACCAATGCCAGTCAAACCAATGGTTTTGGGGCTGGGCAATTTTTGGCCTTGGCCAGGTAGTGCACACTTAGGTGCCCCATTTGAAACCAACCTTATGCTATATCGTCACTGTAGGAAGATGAGTAAATACAATGGTGTACTTGTCCTGTTCATGTTGACATATCTCAGTTACATCTCTATCTTCAGGCAAATCACAATTCATTTGTCTCCCTGTCTGTGAATAGAGTGCAGCTGAAAAAAAGAGGTGCATTTTTTCGAATGAAAAATGACCCAGTGCACATGTATGTCCATTCCATAAAGTCATTCCTGGCAGATTGACCACAGATTCTCGATTAGATTTAAATCAGAATTTCCGGGCCAGTCTATTTGATTTGCTCACTGGTAAGACTTGGCAGTGTGCTCGTGCAGTGCTACAATTTTCGTATGCTTCCTTGGAGTAATGTCAGTCGCAGACAATGGTTGTAGGACAACTAATCGAAAATCGATACAATAGTGTTTGGACGTGTAAAAGGAAAGGTGTAAGAAAATACGCATCAAAAATTGTTGATCAACATTCCTAGCATTTCATCAAATAAAAATATAAATAAAAGCAAAATCAATATCAACAAAATGAGATACACACCGAGTGACGATAGTCCGTTTCATGATATCCATATGGACTCATCATTTTCATATATATATATATATATATATATATATATATATATGAAAATGATGAGGCCATATATATATATATATATATATATATATATATATATATATATATATAAATGAATGAAGCTTTCACTTTTAGTCTAAATTTAGATAAAAAACAATAATATTCAGAAAATTATTCTGTTTGGATTTATCATCATTCACACCAGGCCTGCCACTTCGGTGCCTGCTATTAAGATCTGTTTCTCCTTTCTCTTCTACTGAACCTTCTCTTTACTGTGCTTATATCAAGTGTGGTCTTTTCGTAAACAATACTTTAATCCCCCTGTAAATATTTGAAACATTTTAGCTTTAAAAATACAATGGAAGGTCTTTGATTTCTTCATATATTGAATGGGTCATTCATTTTTAATGGGGATTTTGAGGAGAGAAAAAATTGTTTTCCTCTGACCTTGGAGATATTTTATGGTTTATAGCTAAAAGTATTCTAGCAAATAAGAATATTTTAATTGTTTAATAAGGACAGGTATTACTTTTTGTCAACTGTACTTAGATATTTAATCTTCTGCAAATTTTTATTTCACTTCACAATGCATACACCCCCATATATATATATATATATATATATATATATATATATATATATATATATATATATATATATATATATATATATATGCTTTTGTGCGTTAATCGTATGGAGAATAGAATAGGTCAGATAAAAGAACTTATAAAAACAGAATTATCCTGAAGTCATTAAGTGTAATCTAACAATAGACAGCAACCATAATAATAGCCTTTTAAAAAATCTGGAAATGGAATTGTCTGAAAGACTTCGTGTCGCTGAAAACGATAGAATTACGTCGGGTAAGGTTTTCGTTTTGTTTTTTGGATTATCTCCACAAAAGAATTTGCCGAAAAAATAAAGCTCCTTTTGTGTCATCTCTATTTATGCTGGACAATGATTCCAATTCCGATTAACAAGAAAAAAATCCAAGAGGTCCTGTTATTCGAATCAGATTTCGAGTGAGAATGTCACGCCGACTAGAGCATCGAAAATAAATGTTGGATCTTGTATAGCGTTTAAAAAATGATTAAAAAAAAAGTCTCAGTTTTTCTTTAAAAAAACAAAAATAAGGATGAAAGACTGTTTAAAATCCAAGTTTGGTAAAAGAAATCTTTAAGATTCAGGAAGTTGGCAAGTGAATTGGCCTCAATTTGTTCAGATCAGTTATAATCGATATAAAAGAACAATCGCTTTTTACTTTTTCTTATTACATTTCTACAGAATATTTTTTTTATCTGAATAAATAGGGACAACCGCTGAATGTAGCTGGTCAAAATACAACAGAAAACAAATGACTTACCTATGACAGCAATAATTATGACTTTTTTTCGGTTTTGAAAGTATTTGAGAATTATATGATCGAGTTATAAAAGAAGTTTAATAAATGTGAGAAACAAAAGTCATGGTTATACCGAGGACACTTAAAAAGGGAAACGAAATCTTTAACCGTGTTAGAACAAGTACATTATATTAAGACGTAGACAAGACAAAGTGGAATAGTAAATAACTGATATATATATATATATATATATATATATATATATATATATATATGGTTTGATAGATGTGAGCTTGTGACCCTGGGTTTCACGCTTTAGCGATCGTCAGATATATATATATATATATATATATATATATATATATATATAGATAGATAGATAGATAGATAGATAGATAGATACGAACAGAATGGAGATAGATAGATAGATAGATAGAGAGAGGAAGGTAGCTAGAGAGGAAGATCGATAAACCGAGATAGATAAACTGAGATAGATAGACAGACAGATAGATAGATATGAACTGATATATATATATATATATATATATATATATATATATATATATATATATAGAGAGAGAGAGAGAGAGAGAGAGAGAGATAGATAGATAGATAGATAGATAGATAGATAGATAGATAGATAGATAAATAAACTGAGATAGATAAACCGAGATAGGTAGATAGAAAGATAAATAAACTGAGATAGATTAATGGATAAACAGAGATAGATTAATAAACTGAGATAGATAGAAAGATAGATAAACTGAGATAGATAGATAAACCAAAATAGATAGATAGATATAAAGATAGGTTAACTGAGATAGATAGATAGATAGATAAACTGAGATAAATTCTTTCTTTTTCAAAATACGTTTTCTTTCATATCACGTCATTCAAATGAGCCAATTACTCGTCATATTATTACTAGTTTTGTTTTTCGAGTCCGTAATAAGGAATTGCTTTTGAATCGCATCAGACTGAGAGAAGAACTAATTTCTTGTAATCTACGATCTCGACACAATATTCTTTTTTTTTTCGGTCTTCCTAATAAATCCATTTTTATCGGTATTGACAATATGTCGCCGAATCTGTCTTTCATTAATGTCGGTGTCTTCTCAGCGCCTCTGTACCTGGTGACAGTTTGTTATTAATTCCCATCACCGACCTTCCCATCAGTTCTCGACTCTGCTGCTGATATCACGACAATTTACTACTGTCTTCGGGGTACAGTCAACGACGAAATTATTCGTTGACCCATTCATTTTGAATATTTTTATCCAATTTCTCACAATCTGATGCTCGTGTCATGCAAGGTTTTTATATTTTAATAAGCATAAAAAAAAGAATTATAAAACTCAGGCGAATTATGCAAAATAGGAGGAGACACAAAATTATACGTACAGTATGAAAAATAGAAAAAATTGAAAAAATTTCACAATATTAATAACGAACTCACGTTTTTATAACTTGCTGCAAACGTTTTCTAAAGTTTTTGGTAAGATTTGAACAATTTTTTCTGTGATTTTCTTCCATTCTTCAATGGTTACGCGTTCTAAATCTTTTGTTCTGAAAATTGAGTTTTGTATTCCTTTCTTGTGCTTATTAACATTTAAAAAACCTGGCAACATCCGGGCATTAGATCCTTAGTAATGGATAAAAATATTGATCGGTGTACGAATGATTTCGTTGTTGTCTGTAAGTCTGATCATTTCAATCGGGTCAAATTGACAACTGATTTCAAGAATCACAGACAGTCTACAACAAGAATGTCTTGTTAATTTTAACGCCTCAAAAACGATTAATCGTCTAAGAGAAAGCATTTTTTTACCTTTGCATAGCTGCTGCTACCTTCCACGAGAGTGATTCACGGCACCTTTTCAGGTTAACATGAAGTACAAAGTTTATATGCGAGGTCTGCTGCCAGGAAAGTTGGTTTTTCTATCTTACATATTTATAAATCTACCATTAGGCTATGCTTTGGATATTACTGCAAAGTGGGTAATGGCTGCTTCAGGTTCTGCTACGCAGTAACTACTTATTCGGAAAATAAAAACTTGGACCTGGTCTGAACAGTAACATTAGTAAAAACCAACAGCAGCTGACATGTTTAGAGACAGATTGCAAACATTATGGAAACGGATTTGTTGTCAAGAGTAAATGGAGGAATAATGTACATCGTTGTTGGAAAGTATCAGACCGTGTGTCTGTAGTATCTGTTTATATTTATGAGATGAGATATTATATACATTATTTACATTATTCGGACTATTGTCCTCATCTTTGTCGCCATATTTATTACAACGTTTCGGCCGTGGTAGACTCCGGCCTTCTTCAGGTGGTTGGAATGTCAAATTGAACTCTTTATTTTGCTCACTGTTCTACTTCCACGTGCCATGTTTAATGGATATCAGTTATCAGTTATCGCCTGTTAATTTCCCTCTGAAATTTCTCCACTGCCTTAAGCGGGTATTGAACTCACACTCTTTGGGTCCTGTCACTGGATTTAACCAACGCCTTGGAAATAAAGGGTTAAGTTCGACATTCCAACCACCTGAAGAAAGCGGGAGCGTACAACGGCCGAAACGTTGTAATCAATATGGCGACAAAGATGAGGACAATAGTCCGAATAATGTAAATAACGTGTGTCTGTAATACAGCTCACTCTTCGAATGGCAACAATCAAATGGATCCAGAATGCCCAGCTAACAAAGCCATGAAGTTTTACTTTGAAAAGCTGTCTTTAAAAAGTTCAGAGGACATCCAAGGAGCACCATAGTCACAACGCCGAACCGAAACATTCAAAGAACAAGGCAGAAAGATCCCCCATTCCTTTGGAGAAATTTATAATCAAGCAAGATCTGCAACGAATCGACAAACTTGCAGAGGACAGCGAAGGGTGGCAATATATTGTCAAATCCGTATACAATGTCACTGGAGATGAGAGAACGTGTTAATTCATGATCTCGAATCGAAACAGTTTTGATGATGATGATAGCTGGTGCTTCTGCTATGTATTTAAAGATTCTTAATATAATCTAAAGAATCTGCAACGTTATTCGTCCTGACTTGGCATCTCAGCTTCCGTCCTTTTTCCATTGACGTAATACAGCTTTCCTGTGCCATTTCTATAAATATTTTCATGGTAATTGTTCTGATGAGCTTTCCTCTTCGGTACCTTGACTTTACGAATTTAAACGCTGTGCTAGATTGGCGGATAGGTCTCATTGTTTTTCAGTTGAAATTGCTAAATGTAACCGTAAGTTCTTTGCTAACATTTTCTTCTGTCGCACTCTCTTCCGCTTTCTTGCTTTGCAGTCGATCTTTGATCTCGAAAAATTTAAATGCCATGTCAATCGTTATCTTCTGTCTTCTTAATTTCTGTTCTTTTATTGTCCTCTTTCCTTAATAATATTTTTTCTTTTTCTCATTCTTAACGACTTTATTCCTTTGCGTCTGGTGAAATGGTAAAAAAAACTAAACAAAACAAAACAACAAAAAAAAAGAAGATTTCTTTCTGTTATAGTGGAACAACCTATCACACCCCGACAGTGATTGGTCAGTCTAAAGAGACATAAATGAGGAGAAAATAAAAGACGTGACAAAGTATTGTAGTAGCAGTACCTCTACGGCTCTCCGTGACGTATCTCCAGTTTTCATTATTATTATCATCATTATTATTATTAAGAACTCTTACCCATTGTACTTTTCATACAATAAAACCCGTGTTATTTGTTTTACCAAATTCCTGTGTTTAGCGTAATCTTTGCACTCGGAATTACCTGGTTGCTTATATCGTATTATCCACGATATAACACTTTCTTACCAGAAAGAGAAAATAGGTGTTTAAACTCTAATTGATGTTCTTTTCTAATTTCATGCGGAACCCATTTACGTAATTTGTGTTTTATTCATTTCTAAACTTATGCAAAAGTCGAGGCTGGAAACTAGTCTGATTTGAAAATTCCGTTGGTCTTGTTATTTAAAACATCTTTGTTAGAACAGAATTCTTTAGAGAACATTAAATTGAAGGCGGTTTTTGAAAATGTCTTCGTGGGGTTCCGTCAGTGTTTGAAACAATGACGAATGAATGTCATTCAGTGTAGAAAGAAGACAAAAAAAAGAATAATTTTCTGTTCAGAGTTGAGGAATTATAACCGAAAAATCTAGAGATATATATATATATATATATATATATATATATATGGGAGAGGGTAAAAAGATAAGGGAAGAGAGAGAAAGAGTAAGGGAGAATGAAAGAAAGAAAGACAGAGACTACGAAAGAGAGAGAGAGACAAAAAATAAGAAAAGGAGAGAAATAGAGAGAGAGAGAGAGAGAGAAAGAAGAGAGAAAGAAAGAGAGAGAGAGATGGGGAGGGTAGAGAGAGAAGGGAAGAGAGAGAAAGAGTGAGGGAGAATGAAAGAAAGAAAGACAAAGAGTACGAAAGAGAGAAAGAGAGAGAGAGAAAGAAAAAGATATATATATATATATATATATATATATATATATAGATATATATAGATATTTAGAGAGAGAGAGAGAGAGAGAGAGAGAAAGAAAGAGAGAGATGGGAGGGTAGAGAGAGAAGGGAAGAGAGAGAGAAAGAGTAACGAAGACAGAGAGTACGAAAGAGAGAAAGAGAAAAAGAAAAAGAGAGAAATAGAGAGAATTTTCCTTAATTTCGTTTGTAGAATTTACATCCGATTTATAAGCTTTAATATATCACATGATGAAAGGATTAACTTTGAAAAAGATTATTTCCGATGCGGATATAGAGATTAGTCTATCAAGGCTTCCTGTCACCAATACAAGTTTCCTTATTTGCTTTTTAGAAGTTTCTAAATCTTAAGAAAATAAAGAAACAAATCTATTTTTTTCTTTCATTCGATCTCTCAGTATCTGTCTATATTTCTGAGATGAAGTATTATGCACACTATTTCCATTATTCGGACTATCGTCCTCATCTTTGTTGCCATATTTATCACAACGTTTCGGCCGTTGTACGCTCTTCCCTTCAGGTGGTTGGAATGTCGAACCGATCCCTTTATTTCGCTCGCTGGGGAAGACTGTTCTAGTTCCACGTGACATGTTTAATGGATGTCAGTTATCAGTTATCTCTTGTTCATTCACCTCTCCAAATTCTCCACTGCCTTAACCAGGTATTGAACTCACAACTCTTTGAGTCCTGTCACTAGATCTAACCAACGACTTTATCCACTGTGCTATGTGCCCTCAATGATAACTGATAACTGACATCCATTAGACAGATACGGAAGGGCCGAAACGTTGTAATAAATATGGCGACAAAGATGACGTCAATAATGTAAACAGTGTACATAATATCTCATCCCCCAAATATAGACAGATACGACTTTCTTTTCTTTTCCATTTTCTTTTCTTTTTTCTTTTCATTTCTTCTTTTTGTTTTCCTTTTTCTTTCCTCCTCGTTTTTCTCTTGTGACTTTATTTTTCTTTTCACGGACATCTTTCTTTTCATTTTTAGCTCTATTGTGCTTTTTTTTTTCTTTTACGTCATCTTCTTTTTTCAACTTTTTTACTTTTTCCTCTTCTGCATATTCTCCCCTTTATCTTCTTCCTTTTCTTCGCATTTATTCTTTTTTCTTTCATTTCCTCTTCCTTTTCTCCTTCTACCCTGACTCTCTTCTTCTACCTCTTCCTTTCTCTTTCATTTCTTTCATATCTCTTTTTCTACCTCTTTTTTCTTTCATTTCTCCTTTTTCTTCTTCTACCTCTTCTTTTCTCTTTCATTTCTTCTTTTTCTTCTTCTTGTACTCTGTATCTATTTTTCTATCTCTTTTCTCTTACGTTTCTCTTTTTCTTCTTCTACTTCTTTTCTCTCTCATTTCTTCTTCTTTCTTTTCTCCTTTTACTCCACTGACTCATCTTTTTCTAAATTGCCCGCTGCAATAAAAAAGAAAGAAAGAAAAGAGAAACCTTTCAAATTATTTTTGAAGGGAAAAAGAAACTTTTTTTTCTGCTAAGCAAATATATACAAGTCAGATTGATCAATGTCGAAACTGCTGCGAGAAGGAATCCCACAAAACTACAAGCTGGGCGTCAAAATTTATAGCAGTGCGTTAGAGATCGAATACATATGGAAAGATTATTGGGTTTATTTCAAAAGCCCGTGAGGCGATACAATCTTGAGTATTTTCTATTGTCTATGACAGAGATTTAGATTAAAATACTCCCCTGATGATCCCAAGTTTCCTCAATTCCTTCCCGATTTTGCATTTTAATCTTGTAAGTTTTTTCATTATGATGTAGTTTATCGTCATACCCAGGACGGTGTATCTGTTATCAATGCGAAAAGTGGTACCAGCGTGCTGAGTTCATATTCCATTTTTTTTTCGGCTGCGTTCATTTCGAACAAGTGCCCTAGTGGAAAGGCACCAAATCTGTCTCATTATTTAAATATTAGTGTAGACTGGGCTTTTTAAATGTGGTTGACAAACAAACTAAGAGGGGGAGGAAAAGTCTGAATTCCAAACCGTGAAGAAATTGACAGGAAACCATTCTTTTCCCAAGAAGGTATAGACATTTACAAATGATACAAAAAAAGAAGCTGTAGAGACTTATGTTCATATATGCTGAAGGGACATAGCATTAAAAGATAAAAATAAAATACAATGGCTAATACACTTGTGTTATATAGGAATAAAGTCTCGCTGTCGACACTTGAGTTTGAACATAGATCAAGAGTAGGCAAACACAGGCGATCCCATTATTAAATTAAGTTGACTAGGTGACCAAAGAGTAAACGCAAATAAGTATGAAGTAGGTGACGACTAATGATCTACATTTCTAGTCTATCCTCTATTACTATACGGATCTGCATTTCTAGTATGTTCTCTATTGCTATATAGATCGCTATTCTCTATACTATTCCTCTATACTGATCGCTATACGGATTACTATTCGAGCGAGTATTATCGAGCAGGTACTATTAGTGTGAATGTTACTCGAAGGTGTCTGGCACCAATATTGTTCATCGGCGTTACTATTGTTGTTTCTGCGATTACAAAGTCTCTACTACAAAGAGCATTACGAAAGTGACAACGAGTGTGCGTTGACATCTCAAAAGTGGCAATAAGTGTTCGTTGACATCACAAAAAGTTGGTTGATATTACTTCCCAATTAACACCAACGAAAGATCTCTTTTAGAATCTCTGGTTTATAGTATAAGTAAACAAATGAGACTCGCTTCATAGTAGAAACTGTTATACAGGGTGTCTCCAAAAATTTGACATCATTTAAAAAGCCATTAACTTGAAAACTACTAAGTCTAGTTCAATTAAATTGAACAGTTTAGGTTTTGAACATCTTAAGTTTATTATGGGACCGATTTCATAAGTGTTCAATATATGCACTGCCTGTGACACGGCACACGTCAAGTCGGTAGTTAAGCACTTGCCAAACACGTTGTAGCATGTCTCCGGTAACATTATCCAGTGCAGAAGTGATTCTCTGCTTGAGTTTTTCAATGCTAGCAGGAAAAGTGGGGGCATAGACCAGTCCCTTCACATAACTCCATCAGAAATCACAGGGGGAGATTTATCTTACTTTAGGTACAGAAATATTTTTTTAAGCGTTTCACCCCAAGCAAGACGGGAAGCCACTGGCACATAAGGGGTTACAGAACGTCGGAGCGAGAGCAAATAGGAGTGATAGAGGAAAGGATGAAGAGAAGGATAGGGGATAGATCAGGGCATCTGGAGACGTCGATTGACATTACATTTGAATAGTTGGAGATTATAGCTATCAGGGAAACAGGAAGAGGGAGAGGGAGTTCCACAGGCGAGAGGTGCGAGACATGAAGTTATTGGAGTAGAAGAGACGGCTACATTTAACAGTTTCGACAGTGAAAGGGTGTGAGCGAGATGCCAGCCTAGTTGAACGCTTTAATTCATGAAATCTGGGAACCATCGGAGCAGTTACCATGAAAGTATTTGTAAAAAAGACAGAGGGAGGGCATGGCACGTCTGTGAGAGAGTGACTGTAGACGAAATGCCAGATCAGGGCCAATTACGTTGCATATCCGTCTCTGGATCTCATCAAGAACACTGAGACAAACATAAGGGTCACCAGACCATATATGGCAGCAATACTCCATGCCAGATTTGTAGATTTGAAGGGTTGACTCGTTAATTGTTAATTTATGTGCTGATGTGATCATCGGATAAAACTTTCAAGATCTGCACAAATCTTCGACAAACAACCTCTAAAATTCTGTGGACTAATAAGTATATTGATTTCACCTCCTCCCTTGAAAATCTGTTGCCTCACTGTAGACCCGTATCTGTGAAATCCCGAAGACGGTCTAGAGAAAAGGAAGCATTTATACGGAGGGGAATAAAAAAGCTTGTTGGATCCAGATATCATTGAGCCCAGCAGATCTCAGTGGAGAGCACAAGTAGTGGTAACTAAGGATGGAAAACGAAAAAATAAAAATAAGTTAGTCATAAATTATTCACAATAAAATGGAGTGGCTGGGTTTCAAAGAATTTTGTATGAAATAATCGAAAATGAAAGCCTAAAGAGAACATTCGCATTTATAGATGACGTGACCATTTGCGGTATTTAATGAAAGAGAACATGACTGGAACTTGGCAAGATTCAAAGAACTGATTGAAATGTACGGTCTAACCTTACATGTGTGTCTACAGAGTAACGAACATAAAACTTCTGAGCTATGAAGTAAGTAAAGGAACCATTATACCAAACACGGAAATGGTGAAACCTCTGCGAGAACTCCTTCCTCCAGGGAATATGAAAGCTCAGGAGAAATAGTAGTGAATACTTCTAGCTAATTATAGCTTACAACATTACATATTAAAATCTCTGATCACTTAAGATCAGAAGCCTTGAGAACCTGGCGTAGCATCATTATTATTAGAACCATGTATGGTGAATTGTTTTAGTTTTTATGGTGTCGGACATTGATGTAGTTAATGAAAAATTAAGACTCTTCATAAGTAAAGGACTTTTCGGAAAATCTTCGCAGAGTAAATGATAGTTTTTTTTTTAGATTTGCAATCTTGACTTTATTTCTAATTTGCCCTAACTGCTCTTTCAAGGCTCTACGTGGTATTCCAAAGGCACCCATGGCAATAGTACTTCAACTGTTGGGTGCCGTAGCTTCCTCAGAGTCAGGAGCCATATCTCGTTATTTTTCAACCATTTCAATTTCTTTGGAGACCATTATTATTATTATTATTATTATTATTATTATTATTATTATTATTCACCGCCATCATCATCTCCTCCTTCTCTATCTTCTTGTTCTCCTCCTACTTCTTGTTCTCCTTCTTCTTGTTCTCCTCCTACTCCTCTTCATTATTCTTCTTCTACTTCTTAATAGTAATATGATAATATAATTCGTAATTATTTCATTAAGTATATATTGTTTATTTATTATTTCATTAAGTTTATATATATATTTTTCGGATTACAACCTCGTTTTCGTTTGTCTACTTATTACTGAGAGTAAAAACAAGAACACAATCTATTTCATACCTGAGGATGTCTGTAGGAACAGACGAAAGCTTGTAAAATAAAAAGATCTAAGGCAACGGAAATTTATAAAACAGGATCTTTTCATTCATAAACAGATTCGGGGTTTTTGTATATTATTGAATTGTTCTCGAAGATGGATTTCTCGCCATTTAATCATTAACCTTTGTATTTGTTTTATGTATGAGTAATTCATGAATTTGTAAATTAATTGCACCTTTATTGAATATATATATATATATATATATATATATATATATATATATATATATATATATATATATATATATATAAGGTAAGGTGTACATTCACTTGTTATCACGAGGAAGATAGCGGATTAACACTCGCTGCCACGTATGTATTCCAGATATCCTTATTTTCTTCAATTTCTTTTTAGATTAGTCAATGGGACTTATACTAAGTTAAAACTTAATGTTGCGAAAGGGTAAATCTAAGTGTCAGCCAGGACTCTTTGCAAACTACCCCCCCTCTCATCGTTCCCTCTGTTTTTGTTGTTGTTCTATGTGTTATATGTAATAGGAGTCGGTAGGCTTTCCTAGCGCCCGGTCAACACTCCTCCCCTCTTCTCTTGGACATGAGTAGAGGCTTACGCCTTGTTTTTTGTTTAGGAAGGGGTTCCCAGTACTCTCTCTCTCTGGCCTCTGTATCTCCTGTTGCCTTTATCTATCCACTACCCTTCTCCTCATCCTTTCTTCTGTCACTCCTATCTGATCTTGCTCCAAATTTTCTGTAACCCCTTGCGTTCTAGTGGCTTCCCGACTTGCTTGGGGTGAAACGCTTAATATATATATATATATATATATATATATATATATATATATATATATATATATATATAATGTGGCCTGACGATTGCGTCTAACATGAAACAGCCTATCGCCTCTAAGTGTTCACTTCAGTGTTTTATGTTTATATATATATATATATATATATATATATATATATATGTATATATATATATATATATGTTATATATATATATATATATATATATATATATATAATATATATATACATATATATATATAATTATTTATTCGAAAATTATAACATAAATATGTTATAAAATCACTACAATAATAGCCATTTTGTTTCAACACCTCTGGTGTCTTATCAAGTGATGATTATATTCGCTCAACTCTGTATTGAGCACTCTTTTATAGTAATTGCTGGTTATTGGAATTTTTCCGTATACACCAATCCTATACTTGGGTATATATATATATATATATATATATATATATATATATATATATTACGATTATTATATTTATTTGTAGTTATAGATGTATAGTTTATTATTATTTCTTTCATCTTTTTCTATATTTATCTGGTTTTTCTGTATTAGTATTTTTTTGTTTTTGTACAACTAAACTGAAGGTCGTTTGTCTTACTTTTGCTTTCTGTTTTTACTGAGCTAAAATTATATTTATTAATTTTGCATTATCTATTTTCCTTCAATTTTTTTTATCACTTGTTAGTTTAGGTGTTATTATTGTCAAAACGGCAGTATAAATTCTTTTATTCTATGTTAAATAATGACTTCATAATCTCCGAATATTTTATGTTTTATTACCAATCTTTTATTGCTATCTTTTTTCCAAATTTGATAAACTTTTTGGTATTTGTTAATTTATGTATGACTTTTTTCTAACTTGTCTTGCGTTCTAGTATTTTCGTAATGTTTTATATATTTTAAAAACCGTTAAATTTTGGAGCTTCTAGAACTCGTAATGTATGTACTGTTTATATACGTACCTAATCTATCTGTCTATATTTCTCAGATGAGGTATTATTGTCGCCATATTTATTACAACGTTTCGGCCTTTTAGTATCTGTCTATATTTCTGAGATGAGGTATTATTTACATTATTCGGACAATTGTCCTCATCTTTGTCGCCATATTGATTACAACGTTTTGGCCCTTCAGTATCTGTCTATATTTCTGAGATGAGATATTATGTACACTATTTACATTATTCGCACTATTGTCCTCATTTTGTCGCCATATTTGTTACAACATTTCGGCCGTTGTACACTCCAGCCTTCTTCAGGTGGTTGGAATGTCAAACTGAACCCTTTATTTTGCTCGCTGGTGTAGACTATTCTAGTTTCACGTGCCAAGCCTAGAAATGAATACAATATGGGAACCAGTAATATGGAGTGCCAGAGAAAAGCGATAATAACAACAAAAATTGCAATATGAGCTCTGGTAAAATATGAAATGATAACAGAAAAACTTGCAATATGAGCACTGGTAAAAATGATTTATAATAATCAGAAATTCATACATAGATGTCCTCAAGGACACATGGCACAGTGGATAAAGGCGTTGGTTAGATCCAGTGACAGGACCCAAAGAGTGTGAGTTCAATACCTGGTTAAGGCGGTGGAGAACTTTCAGAGGGAAATTAACAAGGGATAACTGACATTCATTAAAAATGGCTCGTGAGCAAAATAAGGAGTTCAATTCGTCATTCCAACCTTACAACGGCCGAAACTATAGCGCCAAAGATGAGGACAGCAATCGAATAATGTAAATAATGTACATAATCTATGTTTCAAAGGTTGTCATACAAGCTCCCATGTGACATGCAGCTGAAATAGCCTCCAAGCCGGGGAACGGGTGAAGGGGGGGGGACAACTGGCGCCTCATAACCAGCAGCCCAGAAAGGCAGTCTATCTAGGGGAAAGAAAACTCTGATTGTAAACCTCCACTGCCTTGTGGTCATATCCAAACACGATTATCGGAGTAAATTCAAACAGTTATGTGGAATCCCTTGGGATCTTTTTACGGGTGATAGATATATGTAGCCTTGGCAGTGCACGGTCTACATATACCATCGCCCAGGCAGGCGCTCTGAAGAGTCTCACTACGTAAGGACTGAATTTTGAGTCCTAACTTATCTTACTATCTGCCTAATAATGTAAAATTAACTATCGGTGGTACAAACATATCCATTAGTCCTAAATCTACTTCAGCACTCTTTATTAACCAACCGTAAGATACAGAAGAAAGGGACACAATTGAAATCGTAAAAGACTAAATAGGAGGACAAAACCTTAAGACCTTAAAGAAATATCCGTCATGCTAAGTGGGCAAAGAAGTGAATGGGTATATAGTTTGAAGTATGGTTTTTTGATTTATCTTCATCGCGTGATTCCTTTTTATATCTTCTTTGACATCTCAGTTTAGTAAGTTCACTATGCTCGAGATTCGGACTCTCATGTACCATCGAATACAGTCGCAAAGTACCAAGTGTGAGATGTAGATTTGGCCACAGATGTTGCATGTATCGGTCAGTACCAGTGATGCCGGTCCTGCTCTTCTTGCTCTCTAGGCCTCTGTGATGAACTAACCTGCTCACATATGCAAACAGCCCACCGGAGATCCATTGCCGCTATTGAAGACAGTGTTGAGCAGTGTTTTCCCAGATGGCAGCTTTTGATATTAACCAAAATGATTTTTTGTTTATAAACGTCCTCAAATCGAAGTTGTGGGCATCCAGATTTTCTTCTGTTGGAACTTTCAGTATAGAGTAATGTTTTTTGAGTACCTCCGTGAGTTCTATCCTCCATCCAGACATGTCACAACACGCAGAGATTTTGATCTGAAGAAAGAAAAAAATGTTGTTAGCTCCAGTGACAGGACCCAAAGAGTGTGAGTTCAATACCCGGTTAAGGCAGTGGAGAACTTTCAGAGGGAAATTAACAGGAGATAACTGATAACTGACATCCATCAAACATGGCACGTGGAACTAGAACAGTGAGCGAAATAAAGGGTCCAGTTCGACATTCCAACGACCTGAAGAAGGCCGGAGCGTACAACGGCCGAAACGTTGTGATAAATATGGCGACAAAAATGAGGACAATAGTCCGAATAATGTAAATAATGTACATCTCAGAAATATTGACAGACTCCAAATAGATATACAGTTTTTTTCTACTATACTTAAAATGCTTTGAAATGCTTTTTTTTAATGTATTGATATCTTGTTTTAAGCATTACACGATAAATTGAAAAAGATTTTCTTGAAAATGCCCTGTTGAAATGAGAGTGCGTCTTATATGCAATCAAATGTGGTAAATAGTTTAGAGTACATTATTCCTATTGCTATTAATTTGAATTTACAAATCTGAAAAGGAAAACATTTAAACGTTTAAAGCATAATCCTTGAATTTTAGTCGAAGAGGAAAAATCTTCGTTTCTGAAAAGGGATGCTTATGTGCATAAGAATTTCTTTTCATTTTATAGATACAGTGTAACCCGGATATAAGAGAAACCCGGATATAAGATACTTCGTCTCCAGTCCCGACAACTCTCTTATATCCGGGTTACACTGAAGTAAATAGACAAATTTGATTCATTGATTTGTGGTCTTTTTATGACGTTCGCCAGCATTTCTTTATTGTATCAATGAAGAAAGAACTATTATATTAATTTACAAGACAAAGGAGCAATTTTCTTATCTTAATCATCGTCTTGTTGATGTAACGATCGTAGCATCAAAGTAGAGTCTTTCATTAAAATAAAGTGTCGAAAATTGAATTCGTGATTTTCTTAAATGTGATGATTTCTTTTCTAATGTATTTTTGGCTAACAGAAAATGGGGGAAAAAAATTCTGTACACAATTGAAAGTGTCATTTAATATATTTATACTATAATGGAACAATCGCATCCTTTCTCTGTTGAAAGTGATGGAAAACAATATTTAAAATGATTTAGAAAGATACCGATATATGGGTATTATACAGTCTTTTTTTTATAGATCAAAATATTTAAGTAAATGCTTTGTTTATAATAAACAGTATTAATAACGTAATCCAAACATATATTTAATTATTCGGTTAGCAGTAAAATTTGCCTTTGCTAACCAAACGATCCTCTGTGGCTCAATCGGTTAAGGCATATCAGGCTATATGACGGCTCCGTATAGGATACAGATTCGATTCCTGTCGGAGCGCGAATATTTTCTATGAAGATTTCTCGGACATTCAGGCCGGTAAATGTTTTTTAATACTGTTTATTATAAACAGAGCATTTACTTAAATATTTGTATCTATAAAAGAAAGAATGTATAAACATAAAAAGGTCTTATATATATATATATATATATATATATATATATATATATATATATATATAGCTGTGCTAGCACGAAGTCAGACGTCATTGTGGCTGAGGGCTTGAGCGTGCTGACCTTGTACAAATTGTTGATCACGCTAGATAACACGCTCTTTCCCAGAAACTGTAACTAAGGTTTTCTCAGCATAGTTGCAGTATAAACCACAGGTGGGATCTGTGGATATTGAATAAACACAAAATGCGCCTGGGCAAGCGTCTACAGTAGGGATTGGTTAACAGCCCTAGTAGATGGGTATCCTCGAATACGAGTGGTCAGCTATATATATATATATATATATATATATATATATATATATATGTGTGTGTGTGTGTGTAGATGGTCTGCTATATATATATAAAGATGAAGATGAAGAAATATAGTCTTAAGGTGTGCTATATTTATGGAATAAAGTGCTCAATATCAGAGATAGAGCGTGTGTAAATATAAAAGTGAACATTGAAGTCAAAACTTAGAGGCGACAGTCTGCTCCATGCTAGATGCAATCGTCACGCCACGGCCATTGCATCTAGCATGAAACAGACTGTTGCCTCTAAGTGTTGACTTCTATGTTCACTTATATATATATATATATATATATATATATATATATATATATATATGTATGATCACTCGTATTCGGGGACACCTGTCTACTAGGGCGGCTGACCAATCCTTATTGTAGACGCTTGGAATATATTGGAATATATATATATATATATATATATATATATATATATATATATATATATATATATATATATATATATTCCAATATATATATATATATATATATATATATATTCCAATATATATATATATATATATATATATGTGTGTGTGTGTGTGTGTGTGTGTATAGGAATTAGCAGTATGATCTAATAAAATTTAATCCCTGTCACTTTAACTTCGTTGTCATGAACTTAATATTTTGCTGTCATGAACGACTTAATACTTTGTCGTCATGCTCACTGAACTTTGGCATTTGACAACAGAAGCAGGTTAGCATAGGAATATGAAACACCTTTTGTTTGCATAAAACGGAAAAAATTCCTTAATTCTAGTCAAATGTGAAATCATCACATAGACATACGTCTTCCTTTCTGAATTCAACTTTTGAAACTCGTAGAACTGTGAAACCGGCAAAGCCACTCTAAATAAATATTATTACAGACACCAGCTGTAATATATATTTTTCACTATTGCGTAATATATATATCAAAAACTTTCTCATATATCGCAGAGGATATATACACAAAGACGAATGACTATGATCTGACCATAATTATTCCTATTTGTGTAGGTCGTATAATAAGGTTTCCGTGACGCGAGAAAGAGAAACCAGTTCTTTTTCATGTTTTTATTCTCTAGTATTTTCATATTATTGCTTATTTCTTTTCTTTTTCATGATTTTTTATTTAGTTGAATTCATTTAATTTTTTTTATGGTAACTAAAATTTTACATTTATTTATTTCGTTAGATTTTCATTTATTTTTTATTATTCATATTATTTCTTAAATTCGGAAACTTAAAGAAAGTCAGTAAGTTGTATATTCGGAATTGCTAGTTCTTTAATATTTGAAGTCGTAATGTGGTTGTAGATAACGTAATGCGAATTCCTTTTCATGTTGACTTTTAGAAATGCTCTCTGCTATTTTGTATGAGAAAGTTCTGTCAATTAAACGTTGTAATAAATATGGCGACAAAGATGAGGACAATAGTCCGCATAAGGTAAATGCTGTCCATGGTACCTCATCTCAGAAATATAGACAGAATAAATTATCTCATTTAAAATATGTTTTTTTTCGCTACACAGTAATAACCATGATTCATTGAGCTCTGTTTTGTAAAAATAAAAAAAAAATCAATAAGAACACCAGATTATATATCTTACTGTTCATTTTTTTGAAGCACACACACACACACACACACACACACACACACACACACACACACACACACACATATATATATATATATATATATATATATATATATATATGCATAAATTATTTTAGTACCTGATGATTTCCTAGTACATGAAACTCCGAGTCGTAATATCGGCGTAGGGCATTATGTATATTTATTAATATATACTTAATAACTTTGTTATTTTGCATTGAGCACTCTTTTATTTACACCAAAAGCTATATATATATATATATATATATATATATATATATATACGCGAACACTTGCTCACACATTTATTTATATATATATTTATTTTGGTTATATATATATATATATATATATATATATATATGAATAAATAAAATAGGCATATATATATAAATGAATAAAGAATATGCATGTATATATATATATAAATGAATTTATAAAATAGGCAATAATATATATATATATATATATATATATATATATATATATATATATATATATATATATATAAAGGCTTAAACACTAATATTCCATGGTTATAATTGCGACGTCAACCCGTGGTCGCTGCGCCAAATGTGACGTCTGTCTGGCCGCGCCCGCCGTGTTATCTTGGTCACGGCAGAAATTGTGACGTCACCCCGTCTGTCTCCGCGCCGTCGCCGTCCTATCCTGTCCTGTGACGACCAATGTGACGTTCTAACCTTTTGCTGATTCGGATGGGAATCTGGTTAGATTCGGTATCAGCCTTGTCGTTCCCAGTTCGCCTCCAACGTCTGGTTACCGAAGTAACTGTTTTGATTTCTAGTCTAACCTACCCACGTTGTGATTTGATCTTAGGTAGACGAAATCAATCAGTCGCCGGGCCGTAATGCAAGTCGAGTCCGAACAAGGGTAACACCGCACAAGTATATGTAAAAGAAAATAAAGTAAGAACTCGAAAAGTTCAAATGTGTTAAAAAGGAATGACAATATTTTATATCTGGTTGCTGAATACAAGACTGCGTCTTTTTCCCAAACCGCTAATATGGATTCGTGACACTTTGTGTTTGTTACGCGAGTCTTAACATGTTAAATTGTTTTTCGATAACTGTTTTTTTTTTGGTGTATCTTCAGGTGATATTCGTAAAACTTGTTTTGATGGTGTGAGTCTAAGTCATTCCTTAAAAATAAATTGTTCTTGGTTAGAAGTTGAGGTCGAGAATGCCTGGATCTTAAGTCAGCTTTCTGCGAGGCGGGTCTCTGCAATTCCAATTCAACTGCCTGCCTGTCTTTCTAACCCCAACTCAACTAACTGCCGTGAACTCGTTGTGACTCTGCATATATGGACGCCGACCAAAACCGGGGTGGGCATGTCGGGGTTTGAGGTTCCTTGATAATTCTAAATCCGCAACAAGGATTTCTTTGTTCTCGAACAGGAAAATCCACCACTTTGCATTTTTGGAAATCCTTAATTTCTAGTTTAAGAGAATCGTCCTCCCAAATTCTTCCTTTCTCATATTGGTATCTCATACCAATCCCTTCAGAGGCGTCAACAGGTTTCCCCTCTCTCTCACAGTGGCATTTCACACTGATCCCTTCAGGGGGCGTTAACAGGCCTCCCCTCCTTCTTCACATGATTACCTTCGCCTACCGCTCACGCCACCATTCAGCCAATGGACGCCCAGCAGCGTGTGTGTGGCTAGACTGGCCTCGATTTAAAAAATCTCACTCAAAGGAAAAAAAAAAATTATCTTCCTTTTTTTATCTTTTCTTTCTTTTCTTCTTCCCCGCAACAAACTCATACGACCCGTAGTGTGATTCTTAATCTCAATCTTAACCGAATGTCACCTGGAGCTCGTCATTCGAGATTTTCGCCAGCATCAAGTGGGTGGTCATCTGGCGACTTTGCACCCTGGGGCCAATTATTCGTTCTGATAAAATAATTTCTCTATCATGGCCAGGTCCAACACAAAACAGATGTTATTCTCAAATGATATCGCTGCAGATAGTTAAAGGTTTAATCTTTCCTTCCTTGTACTCTACGGGTGATCTAGCGGACATTTTTCTCGCAACCCAATTAATTTTTATCTCTTAGCATTCTGTTTTGTAGGCCACTTGATCAATTTGAAATTTCCATTATCGCCATGGGCAGACGGCTATCTTCGCTAATGAAAATAAAATCTTTACCACTTTGTTAGAATAAATAACTCTCAGTGTCTTTTCGTGTTAACTTATCACCTCGATTAATTCTCACCTCCTTTTCTTTTTTTTTTTTTTTTCACGCAACCCTAAATAGTGTAACATTTTATTGGAATCGTAATTACGGTCCTATTCACCAGACCTACAAATTTAAAAAGAAAACGGAAAATATAACTCCGGGTATAAAAAATAAAATTTCAGTGAGTGTGCATGTATGGGAGCGGGAGACAAGTGTGAGAAGGAAATGAAAGCTTTAGAGAGGGGTAACAGAAGTCTACTACAGTTTTCCTATTGTCATATATATATATATATATATATATATATATATAAACAAGATATTACATAAACACTGAAGACCCTACAAAATTGAAAGGCAGGCGAAAGTTAATATGGTGTCGAAGGAAAAGAAATATTTCATTGAATTTAACATTCTTTGAATGACGGTCTGTGGATCTCGCATATTTCAGTCTAAGAAATCAACTTCTCGTTTTGGATAATAGTTGGAATGAGGAAAATTGGAAATTGTTCTTAGAGAATCCTGGAATGACAGATTTGTGGAAAAGAAAAGATGCTAGAACAACGAAGTCTATAAAATCTTGCTTTGGACACAAAAGATAAGAAAAGCAGAAAAAAAAATAAAGAAAGTCTTAACTTTTTATTCAAGAATTGCGTAAAGAAACTAAAAGATAGAAAAAAATGTTATCAATTATTTCAGTCAGTTTGGAAAATTCAAGTATCACTTTTTCCCTATTTGTAGTTATTGATTTTTATCTATCGATTTTTATCTATCGATTTTTATCTATCTAGTTTTATCTATCTATTTATTCACATCTATCGGGGGTGATAGCACATATTAGGGTCCCAGATATGGCCAATTAGTGAAAGCAAGCTAAGTGGTGACAAAACATGAAAAATCATCAGCAATACGTTTTCTTCAGTTCATATCTATCTATCTATCTATCTATCTATCTATCTATCTATGTTCATATCTATCTATCTATCTATCTATCTATCTATCTATCTATCTATCTATGTTCATATCTATCTATCTATCTATGTTCATATCTATCTATCTATCTATCTATCTATCTATCTATCTATCTATGTTCATATCTATCTATCTATCTATGTTCATATCTATCTATCTATCTAGCTATCTATCTCATTCTGTTCATATCTAGCTATCTCATTCTGTTCATATCTATCTATCTATCTATCTATCTATCTATCTATCTATCTATCTATCTGCGTGTATTGCTATCTATGATTAAATAACCACCTCTGATTATCTAAAGAACAACAAATTTGGTATTAAATTATTTCTTTACCGTAAAAATTGTGTCATTCCACCTGACGAGAAAATATTTAAGAAGCACAAAGTAATTCAGAAAACATCTTCGATTTCGATGCCATCTTTGATCCTCCGTCATTTGTTTAATCGATTATTGACAGAAATGTTAATCGCCTTAGATTGCTGCACAATCTGACGTCAGTCTTTTCCTCTTTTCCCAATAACCGGCAGAGATTTATTGCGTTTTGTGGCATCGGTGGGGATGAATAATGGCCAGTTTCGAACTTCACTAAAACATAAAAACTGTTTAAAAAAATTGAAAAAAAAAAAAAAAAAAACTTTACTAAAGAAAATTAAATACAAGTCTATAAAATTCCGTCTACTTCTCTACCATTCTGTTTAAATTAAAAAAAAATCGAATGAGGATATGGTAAGAATTATTGTTTGCAATACTTTGACGAAACTTGTGGTGAGGAAAAGTAGGATCATATTTGTCTAAATAACTCGTGGAGTGATGACAACAGTCTTTTAGAATTGAAGAAAATACTAAGAAGGCTGAAGAGCATATCGGCTTAGACGTTACAGTTTTTAATTAATATATATTTCATAAAGAATGACGAAAAAAAAGAAAAGAATTGTTTTGCGTATTTTATGGTCCATTCCCTATGTATATTTCCCGAATTTTTGTGACAGAGAGCTTTCGACTTTACATTTTGTCTTTTTTGAGATCATGTTTTTTTCTCAGGTTATTTTCATGTAGACGTTTTATTTTATAACTCTGCCTGTTTGGTATACATACATATATATATATATATATATATATATATATATATATATATATATATATAAATATGATGATGACTTTAAATATTTGGAATCGTTTTTTTTATTATATAGTATACGTGCGCGATTTACGATTATTTGTCATATGTACATCCTTGTGTAAATTAATTAAAGCAACCGCTTTAGACTCCTTTCTTTCAACATACGTTCAGTTTTAGACCAAGTGGAGTGATAGGGTGTAATTGATTTCTATTTATTCCTCCGATTAAATCATTTGCAGTGGTGTGCAGTAAGATGATCTATTTTCGGGGTGTGTAATGAAATTTGTTTGGCTTTGAAAAATATTGCATCATCCGTGATTGCATCTGATTTTCATCACGCGCACACACCATTGTCTCGACTGTCGATTAGTTGTCCGTAGTAGTATTTCAGTAGTATTTGATTTCAGTAGTATTTGATTTTCTGAAGTTTTTCCGTTGTATCTGATCAACCTTTAACAGCCCTATGGAAGAAAACTGGCCTGTAATATTTAGTACTTTCAAAACCAATATAGTAAAATTTCATCATCCCCGAGCAGATCCTGAATATTTTCCTGGAAGATGGAAGGTTCTACTCTCAATGGAACTTGTATTGAACCAAAAATGGAGTATTCCTGTCACATCTAGGCCGAAGTTGTCCAGTTCTTACTTTCAAGCTTCGACCGATTTCGAAAACATTTACGCGGCCTTATGGGGTGATAGATTCTTTTCAACCCTTTCAAATCCTCTCCAGAAACAGAATGCTGCTTTAATGCTAATTTGAGATACACATAAGAACTCTCCACGCACCAGTCCAGACTATCACAGCAAAGACACACCATGCTAGACACACTGAGTCAATTGATCTTCATTCACTTCATATTCCATTTGTGAAGAGGAAGTTCCACTTAGACATCTTCTTCAGAACTGTTGTAATAAGTGAAATACACCGACGAGGAAGCTTCCATGATCACTACATTCTTTCAAGCCGAGGATCAACCGTTGTCTATACTGCATATCCTAATAATATGAAACACTTATATAGCCCTATTCAGTAACATTCGACCGTGACTGCATCTTAGTCTTTTTATTGCAGAGAACAATAGTTAAACGATTAAATTAATCGCAAATATCCAACATAATTCTGTGAAATGCCCGATCAAAACTAGTTGAGAAAGAGCTGTTTAGTAGCTGGTATGGTTGTGTGTTTCCTCTTAAAGCCAATTATTGGTCTTAGAAGACGGATAATTCCGAAGTCAGTCAAAAGACTGGCGTACAATTCCCCTTCTATCGTTCTTTGATACAGAACCCTGCTAAGCTTACGTTACGCGCTGTCTATAGAGATCTCGCGCCAAGATTCACGGTCACCGAACCCATTTCGTTTGAAACGATTGGTCGCTACTTTGCTCATTAATTCATGTGTATTTGGATACAGGAAAAAAAGGAGATGAAGCAGTGACCTTTTTCAAAGGAAAATCATTTCAATGGACGTTGCGCTTGTCGATATTCCATCACGTTGACTTCATCGCTTGTCACTTTTTCGTGCGCATCATCCTCAAAGATGTGAAACAGTTTAATGAAGAGAAAACAATTTTGCGATGGGAAAAGAACTTATGTGTCATTTCGGCACGCGATTAAGCGAAAATATTGAGAACAAAAATCGATTTTTCGTGCCAATAAGAGACTGAAGGTTGGAAATGTCATCAATCTAATTTCTGTTCGATTTCTCTGAAAAAGTCAACTTACTATGGTGTTACGGTGACCGATTAAATATCGAACAGACACATACATATATACATATATACTAGACCCGGCTTCTTTAATATTTCCCCTTTTCTAGCAAGATTAATGCTCGACAAACGTACATATAAATTTTAGATTAAAATAAAAATTCTTTTCAGTTTTGATTCAAAATACTCTATTTTAGTTATACGTTTTCACAACATCGCCGACGTGACGCCGACGTGATCATATTGAAACGGAACGCTGATCTTGAAAAAATTTCAGTTATGTGTTTTGATTAGTCTTACTCTTATGCCACTGACGACATGTGCGGAGCGTTTCGGCGCCATTTCGAGAACCGGTTTACCAAGGAGCCTGGTCTCCGTGAGGAGGAGTTTCGTAGCTATTTGGCTGACTTTCCTCGGCTTTCGCCGACTGAAGCGGCTAGCTGCGAGGGAGAGATTACGGAGGGCGATGTCTACGCGGTTTTGAAGAAGGTCGGCAGAGGCAAGTCGCCCGGTCTGGATGGTTTGCCCTATGAATTGTACTTGAGGCTGTCGCACATCTTTGTTCCAATTTTGACTGCAGTGTTCAACAACTGGTTTCGGTCGGGGTCCATCCCCAACCGGATCACCAGGGGTGTGATCACTCTGTTGAAAAAGGGCAAAGGTGGTGGGGGGAACCTAGATGATTACAGGCCCATAACTCTGCTAAACACAGAGTTAAAGATTATGGCCAAGATCCTGCAGGAGCGTTTGCAGTCAGTTGCCGAGTCTCTGTTGGGACCTGAGCAGACTTGTTCTGTGAGGGGCCGAACAATTCAGAGCAACCTGCATCTGATCCGCACGATCATAGAGGGTGTAAAAGACGACGAAGAAGCCGCGCTGATCAATTTGGATCAGTCCAAGGCATTTGATAGGGTCGACCATCGCTACCTTGCAGCTGTCCTGCAGGCCGCTGGATTCGCACCCAACTTCTGCCGCTGGATTAGCCTCCTGTATCGCTCCCCCAGTGCGGCGGTACAGGTGAACGGAAGGCTGTCGGACGCGTTCGTGCTGTCTAGGTCGGTTCGTCAGGGTTGTCCGCTGTCGCCTCTCCTTTATGCTTTGGCGTTGGAGCCTCTCCTTCGCCGGCTGAAGGACGAGACCGGCAGTCCGGCCTTCGTGGAATTGCCGTTCCTGGAGGGTCTCGAGCCAGGGTTTCCGCGTACGCCGATGACGTATCTGCTTTCGTGTCGTCCCGCAACGACATTGAGGTGGTACAGAAGGCGCTTGATCGGTACGAGAAGGTGACAGGGGCCAAAATAAACCGCGACAAGTCGTCCGGCTTGCGGTTAGGTGCCTGGAAGGGGGTCGCTCTTCCGGGCCGCTTCGGTTGGACAGACGGTCCTGTCCGCATTCTTGGAGTGTGGTTTGGGCCTGACCTCTAGCTGGAGAAGAATTAGTCTGAAGTACGAGCAAAGGTCGATTCCGCCGGTCAGACTTGGAATCGACGGAGGTTGTCCGTGAAGGGCAGGGCGGAGGTGTGTGCTACATACATTTTCCCCCTGATTCTTTATCGATTGTCCGTACTTCCTCTCTGTAAGACTCACAAGA
Organism: Acanthosepion lycidas; assembly: GCA_963932145.1. Lineage (NCBI taxonomy): Eukaryota > Metazoa > Mollusca > Cephalopoda > Sepiida > Sepiidae > Acanthosepion > Acanthosepion lycidas. The sequence continues at coordinate 7,227,371 of OZ010574.1, read as the reverse complement.
AGGCGCTCGAGCAATCGCTATCCTCCATTTTATGGAGGGGACTCGGGAATCGGGTCGACAGACGAGTCTGCACTAAACGTCCGTGTCATGGGGGGCTGGGAATGCCGCACCTGCCGAGTCACATCCGTGCCTCTAGGTTGGCTTTCCTACGCCGTGCATTGACTGGAGGAGATCCGATTCTGGAGGGGATTGTTAGGGACGCGTTCCCTGGCCTTACCATCAGTCCCCCCATCTCGCGGGTTGAGCGCGGTCGTAAACCCCGGGATGAATCGGTTTTCCTTCGCGAGTGTCGGTCGGCCTTGAGGGCCGTTCCCCGGTCCAGTGACCTTTCTCGGCCTAGGAAGGTCTTCTATCGTGAATTAGTGGAGAGGCCCGCGAAGGATCTCCTACAAGATACGCTCGGCTTGTCGGAGGAGGAGTACTGCTCCTACTGGTCTTGGGCGCCAGCGGCGGATTACCTCAGTAACCCTGAGTTTTCGCTTAGCTGGCGATTGGCTCGGAATCGGCTGCCTCTCAACGACAAGGCTTTCATATGGGGCTTGGCGGATTTGCCAGACTGTGAACGGTGTGGCCTTGGCTTAGAGGAAACGGCTGCGCACGCCTTCTACCATTGCCCCCAGGTCCGCCCCTTATGGGACCATGTCGGCGAGCTGACGGCTCGTCTCGCTCCAGAACAGCTTGTGTCCATTGATCGCGCATACGCGTGTGACAATGTGTCGCCCCCGTATTCCGGGATGAAACGGATGGTGTTTCTGACGCTGATGGCCACGGCTCGAATGGTGATTTGGACGACGCGAAAGGAGGAAGTCTTGCGAGGCAATCGTCTTTCTCATTCGGATCTAATTCGATTCTTTGAGCATCAGCTCAAGATGAAGATTAGATCGGATAGAAAACGATTGCATTCGACAGTCTTTAGCGAAAGGTGGGTAAAAGAAGCGAGCTTGCTTCGTGTGAACGGGGCTAGCCTTGATTTTCTCTTCTAGGTCAACCTATTGCACATCCGGGTGGCTTCCTTGGTTAGGTTAGACAAGCTTCAGTGTACCTAGTTAATGTGAGTAAGTGTTGTTCCTGGCCTACATCCCGGCCGTTCTTTGGTTATGATCCAAGTCGAGATTCCCATCCTCCCCAGTTTGTTTTGACCCCCGCCCCATTTTCATCTCGACTGGGTCAGTTTTATATTTTCCCATTCCAGCCTAATATTTTATACTTTTTCCCACTCCCTTAGCGAGAGCGTCTCTTGATTTTGTCCCCTGGGCAGAATACAGCGGCCTCTCTGTTTTATGGGTTGGACGGTCCCTACTAACATCAATTATGTTTAGTTTGTATTTGTGTTTATTTTAAGTTTATTATTGGGTTCATTTCCCTCCCCTCTCATTTTATCATTATTAGAATTGTATATATATATATATCATCATTAGAACTTTCATGGTATGGGGCGCGATTTTGGCAGGTCTCCCTTGAGAGCACGTGGTATTATGGTGGTTGAAGGATTGTTTGGTGATGGACGAGTTCTTTTGGTGAATGTGTAAAATGTAATGTACGAATGGGTCGCGAATCTGATTAGCTAGGTATAAGATAGTTAGTGTTGACCAGCCTCTACCCCTCCTCTTTATTGGCCTCGTGCCACAATTTGTACTTTTTGTTCAAATAAATACCAGTCTTACTCTTATGTCCATCGTCTTTTCATGTTGAATTAAATATAGTCTAATGTTAATTATGTTTTATGAATATGTCCTGAAGATGGTCTACTAGACCGAAACGTCCGACGTTGACATTACATTAACATTAAAACAGCATAATTGCATATAAGGATTTTTCATTGTTTTTTCCGTATATTTTTCTTCATACTGTCGGATCTATATCCATATATTTGCTTACACACACACACACACACACACACACACATATATATATATAAATATATATATATATATATATATATATATATATATATTATTTATTCCAACAAGCTACATAAGAGTTCTCATGTTTCAAAACAAGAGCCGAAAATTTCAACATAATTATTTGAATTAAATTGAATTAAAGTAAGCTCTGTTCCATCTTCAAGCGAAATTTTTTTGGGAATAACTTATTTCTGAAATTTCCGTGTTTTAATAGCATATTCATTATTGAAATCAAAATTTCCATGGTAACAAAATGGTAACGGTATAATGGATACAAGAATGCAAACATTAATTATAGAAACAAACAAATTATAGAAAATTTCTTTCTTTCTTTCTTCACTATCCTTCGAGATGAACCCTGAAGGCCAGCAGCTGATTTACACGTTCTGAAGCAAACATGACTGACCAATATCGGCTTCTCCATCGAGAACAAAACAGTTTTGGGAATATCCACATATATGCAGCATAGGCGCATAAATCGTTAGTTAGTTAGCCACGTCTTGTTCAGGGTCGGACGTCTGGTGAACCAGTTAAAATCAAATTATAGTCGTTACAATCTGAGAGAACTGGTTGCTAAGAATTGCTCTATAATAATGCAGATAGATAGATAGACAGGTATGAACAGACTGGAATAGATAGATAGAGAGTGAATATACTGAGATAGATAAAGATTGAACGTAGTGACGCAGAAAGAAATCCAATGTATTGTTATATATATATATATATATATATATATATATATATATATATAATGAACGTAGGGAGATAGATAGAGAGTGAATATACTGATAGACAAAGTTTGAACGTCGTGAGATAGAAAGCCAATATTGTGATATATATATATATATATATATATATATATATATATATGTATTGAGAGATAGAGGTAGAAAGAGATAGAAAGAGTGTGAATATTCTGAGACAGATATATATTGAACGTAGTGTGATAGAAAGATAGAAAGAAGGAAATGTGCATAGTGATATATATATATAACGTCATCCACAGACTGAGTGTTTCGCAGCTCATCAGTGTGGCTAGACATCCGGTTGCCTCTAGCTAGGATCGAAACCCGACTGAATTAATGCCAGTTGGAGATTCTACCACTAAGCCGTCGGCGCACGGAAAGCATCTAGCTGAATTTTTAGCGTATTTATTTTTAGAAACAAGCTCAGTGACTGACAGTGACTCAATTCGCTATGCGAAGAGTCTCGCTATATTAGCTATAATAGTCACTGTTTTACAAACCCATACCTACTCCCTAGAGAGCTCAACTGGAATTAATTTTTATTTCAGGAGCCAATCTAACGTCATCCACAGACAGACTGTTTCGCTGTTTCACAGCTCATCAGTGTGGCTAGACATCCGGTTGCCTCTAGCTAGGATCGAAACCCGACTGAATTGGTGTCAGTCGGAGATTCTATCTATCTCTCTCTCTCTCTCTCTCTCTCTCTCTCTCTCTCTCTCTATATATATATATATATATATATATATATATATATATATATATATATATATATATATAAATCGATAGCTAGCTCGCTAGCTAGATAGATAGATAGAAATAAAGTGAACGTAGTGAGATAGATGGATACATACATACCTGCATACATACACATGAACAAACAGATAGAAATGATTTAACTCAGATAGTAAGTAAATGTACTGTGATAGATACATACATAGTAAACGTACTCAGACAGATCTATCTATCTATCTATCTATCTATCTATCTATATATATATATATATATATATATATATATATTATCTATCTATTATATATATATATTCTATCGATCTATCTATCTATATATATATATATTCTATATAGATAGATAGATAGATATGTCGATAACTATATTGATAAATATGAACAGACTGGACCAGATATGAGATATGAACTGAGATAGCCAGCTGACTAGTTATATATCAATAGATTGATATACATTGATCGTGTGATAGATATGAACAAACCGAAATGCACTTACATCATACAGACAGTTTTGTTCATATGTCTTGCATTACATCCTGCGCGCCGACAACACAAACCCATGAAAAATGTATTTACAGAATACAAGCTGATTCTGTCAATTCTACTGGAAATTAGGTGAATAGTCAGCGTGTCTATAATTCTTTCGCTTTCATTTGCTTTCAATACAGCATTGGATAAAATGAATGTTTTCGATATTTATACAGTTCTGTTCTTTTACATCAAATCCGAAACAACTTTTAAAGGGAGACCACCTCGTTGTAGTTAGCAGCTGAAGAGGTGAGTTTGGTTGGCTATTAATATTCCGTAGTGAGTTCGGTCCTCGCTGAGAGCTCCAAGCAAAATTAGGCATTAAATAATCCAACAATAGTTAATGTGTAAAATTAAGTAGGCAACCTTTTTATAAAGATGGAAGAAGTTAAAAAAAATAGAGCGTCGAGGAGGGTAATGCGAAGGTTGGTAAAGCTATGCCTTTTGAAATGGTAATAATGGAATTTCTTGTTTGTAAAAGAAAGAGTGAAAGAAAACGGAAAGAAAAAGAAAGAAAAATATTCAATTGAAATCTCAGTAAAATAAATACGAATGAAAACAAGGAAAATGTAGTGCAAGATAGAAATGACGAAACGGAAGAAAAGAAAGAAGCAGAGTATACAGAAAGGATAGAAAGAAAAAAATAGAAAGAAAAAAGAAAGAACAAAACAACAGAAGAAGAAGGAAGAAAAACGAAGAAAGAAAAAATAAAAAAGAGGAAAAGAGAGGACATCTCCAAATAGTATTAAAAAAGAAAAGAAAGAAAGAAGTGAAAAATGATTAAAAAACAAAAGAGTGACATGAATAAACAGAATAAAGAGGAGGAGAAAAAAAAAGAAAGAAAAAATGTTTGAAAAGAAAGAATGAAAAAAAATGAACATTAATAAAATGAAAGCTTCAAGAAAGTTTTTTTCATTTTAAAAAAATCATTATAAACCTTAATATTACGTATACAGAATTAATGGAGGTGCCTAATTAATTACAAGAATAAAGAAGAAGGAAGATAGATTAAATAAAACAGAGGGAGAAATAAGGAAAAAGAAAATAGCTAAAAAGAAAGAACGCAAAAACGAAAGAAAGTAAAACGGAAGAAAGAAAGAAAGAAAGAAAGAAAGAAAAATGGAAGGAAAAAGAAAGAACGAAAGAAAGAAAGAAAAATGGAAGACAGAAAGAAAAAAGAAAAAGAAAGAAAGATTAGCCAGGAAGGAAAACGGAAGAATAAAAGAAATGATAGAAATAAAAAAAAAACAATAAAAGAAAAATGAAAAAGAAAAAACGGAATGAAAGCAGACACAAACAAATTCAAGAAAAAAACCCAACAAAATAAAAAATAAAGAAATAAAAACAAACAATGAAGCCCTTGTCATCCCATAAGACATTTTCTCAAAAAAAAAAAAAAAATAAATAAAATAAAATAAAATAACTTCTGCGGAATCGGGTTAGGCTAAATGTGTCTACGTAGCGAGAACTTTCTTGTGAAGCACAGAAGTCTGCGAGGCCGACCTGATTTTTATAGCATCGTAAAATTGTCAATATTTTCTTGTCTGGCGTCCTGAAAGACGCCGATGGCGAGACGAACGCCTTGAAGGGTGATCGTCTTTACCTCAACAAGGCCATCGAATGTCAGAAAATTGGCCTTAACAGAGAGAAAGAGAAAGAGGGGGAGAAAAAGACAGAGACAGACAGACAGATAGGCGGTGAGAATCAAAATCGATCAAGAAGAATAAAAAAGAACCCATTAACAGCACATGACGGCTATCGATTTTTGGTGATCGTCCTTTTAATCTATACAAACTTTTCTCCTGATTCGAAACGTTGCAGTCTTTATTCCGAACCTATATTTATTCTATTTTTGATCATTCTTATACATTGAAGTGACCGCTAATGTTTAATTTATAAGGCCTTGAGCAATTGCTTGACAAAAATGTCCTTTCCTTAATCGATAAACGAAAGACTTCTGTTACGTCCATTCTGTGACTTCAGTTGTTAAGATTACTTATTGCCCAAGAGATTCATCGGTTATCTTCTATAACTTGCCGATATGCGTTCCCATTCCGGAATATGAACCATAATCTAATGTAAACAATTCTTAGGTCTTCATTTCCAGTTATTATATTAGTCTCTTTTATTTAGCGCAACGTTCCCGGCGATATCAAAGTCAGTCGTGCCATCGATTGAGGAATGGCGACCTGTCGACTATTAGCATTTAACTTCTCGTGATAGATAATGTCTGAATCGTGAGAAGCGCCCACAGCAGAATCTGAAGGGCGACCGCCTGCTGTGAATTTTCCCATCGATCTATCCTTCGGCCTTTCTCAATGAGCTGAAGTTCTTACATGAACTATTTTCCTTATTCTATAAATTAATTTGGTGATTATAATCAACTTTTTTTCTTTTATATATTTTATTATATATTATTATATTTTTTATGCTTTTTTGTGCAATTATAAGATGCTATCTTTATTCTCCCAGATATTTTCTCAGGCTATTATTTTCTTATTTGTTCATTGATGGATTATTTTAAATTTTAAGAGGACATCTTTTTATTATAGTTATTTTTATATGCATTATTAATCTGTACTGTTATATTTACACTTGTGGATTTTAGCAACAGGTCGTGTTTTAGATTCGTGCTACTGGTGTATAATTCACTTTATTCGTTCTATTTTTTTTGACCGTCATAACTGCGACATTGGGATGCAGCGAGGGTATTGTTAATTTAAGAATGATAAGGGTATATATCGAGAACAGAAATAATATAAATTCTAACGTTCACATCATTAATTCAAAAGAGGGCTCAATAGAGTAGAGAAATCATTATTTATTATAACTTTTACACACAAAACACCTTACGCACTACAAAGATGCATTTTTGTTTCGATGCGTAGGCATCTCGATTGGTGAGAACCAAAAGTGTTTATGAATAATTCTATTTAAAACAAGCCGTCTATTGAACGTCATTTCCTTTTTCTCATTATTCAAATGGTTTTTGGAAAAAAAAAACCACAGGGAGAGAAAACGGAGAACGATAAAGAAAAAGAAAACAAGAGAAAGAAAGAAAGAAAAGAAAGCGACAGAGTAAGATAATAGTAGTCGTCAATAAACTTATTAATGCTAACAACACAGAACTAGGCTCCCATAAACTTCAAAAGATTATAGATGACTTATCAACCAGGTTACCTTTACGGAAATGTAAAAATCCGTAAAAAAAGATCATCATATATGATCTATCATTTCGCAAACACCGAGACCTTTTAAAAACCCTTAACAAATTAATTAGTAAATATTGTATTAGCTCCACAAATGAATTTGTACACATTCTTCATGCCATAAAACCAAACTACCAATCTGGAAATTTATGCCTTACGAAAAGTTTAGAAAGGACAAGATGCATTACTCAAAAAGTTAATCACCCGCCAAAAAAACTTGAAAAAAAAAATAGAGAAGCTGACGAACGAATCAAAAAACTCATAATGGAAATTGAATTATTACATTCTGTTGGGAGTTCCAACTGATATATATATATATATATATATATATATATATATATATATATATATATATATATATATATATATATTCACGTTATTGCGATCATCAGGCAGACTGTTTTATTTTTTAAAATTGGATCTATTTATGCTTGTTTCACTATGTTTATTAAGTGTATGTTATATATATATATATATATATATATATATATATATATATATATTGATACATGTTTCATTAAATAATATAGACAAGTGTTGTTTATTTTATGTAAATTCTATTCATATCGTCTGATAAGCTTAATAATATTATCATTAAGAAAAGAAAGAAAATCACAATATTGATAAATATTTTTTAATCCAATCTAAGCTTGGCCATGTGTGACGTCATGAGCTGCGGTGCGATAATCGCTTCCAGCGTCTTATATGCACGAATTTGTCTTTACTTCCAAGTAAGCAGAAACGGACTATCATCACTGTGTTTGTCCGTGTATTGGTTGATATATTGAAAAGTAATTGTCATCTTTGACAATGGCTTATGTAAACCGAAAACTTAGATAGGATTAAAAAATATGTATCAATATTTTGATTTTCTTTCTTCGTTTAATGATAATGTTATTAAGCTTATCAGACGAGATGAAAAGAATTTACAGAAAATAGAGAACACTTGTCTATATTATTTAATGAAACATTTATCAATGAAAAAATGCTGCCTAAATACACACACACACACACACACGCACAGACACACACACACATATATATATATAATTCGCAGACAGTACTGTTCCGCTGTATCACAGTTCCTCAGTGCGACTAGACAAAAGAATGCCTCAAACTCGGATCGCAACCCAACCGATTTGGTGTCAGTCAGGGCTTCTACCACTGAGTACCCTCTCTCTCTCTCTCTCTCTCTCTCTCTCTCTCTCTCTCTCTATATATATATATATATATATATATATATATATATATATATTGTACAATAAAAAATATTAAAAATTTAAAATCTTCAGACACACTGGGTTGTATATTAATATTCTTTCGTTTTTATTATTACTTCATTTAGATTCCTCGACTAGTTTAGTCCAACATGGCCATCATCAGGAGAACAAAAAAATAAAAAAAAATGAATGTCTTGATGGAGAAAATGAACATTTGTCTGTAGTTTTCATTTGGTTTTGTTTACTTATTTAACATGAATTTTGTCCAGTCTTTGTGTTGGTCAAACAGTCTCTTTTAAGTTGTTATTTGAGATAAAAGCTGGATGGGTTCATACTGCCCCTAATTCCGTTGGTCATTTTGACAGTTTTATTGGTCACTGGAAAGGGGATGTGTCTCTGTTAAATGTGTGTGTGCTATTTGGTTCTTAGGGATTGAGTGCGTATGGTGGGTGTAAGCGTGTATATTACTATTAATGTGTGTTATCATTTGGCTCATTAGGGAGTGAGTGAGTATGATGTGTGTAAGTGCGCATATTTGTGTGGGTGTGTGTATAAGTATGAGACCTCAACTCCCCCGTAAGCATGTCTGTCTTGTATAAGGGAGAAATATAGGTCCTGATTTGTGAGGTTATATATTAATAATATCTATATTGTTAAATTTGTGATTAAGCCCATCTGGATAGTGCGTTTTTTTATGTATAAACAAATTTGTTTAAAAAGAATTGACAAGTCTGTCTGTTTAATTTTATGTTATATACGTTTACAAATTTCGAATTTTCGAAGTTGTGGATAAACCATCCGAAACTCACATTTTGCTATTTTTGTTCAATTACTTTCGCCTTCCCAATGATTATCAAGAACCGATGTCTGTGTGGTAGTTTTAAATCTTTTCTGTTTTGTCAGTTCTTGTCAGGGACATTGCCAATCAACTTTTTTTAGACTTCAGATTTCAACACAATATGCTTTTAACAACAGAAGAACGTGTATTGTTTATACGTTTTCATTATATTAATGCATTCTATATTGAAACATGTTTATAAAAGATATAAGTTTATAGTGACTTTATGAACAATCTCTATATATGTATATATACATACACAAACACACATAAATAAGTATACATACACAAAGACATATATATATATATATATATATATATATATATATATATTCATACACATATATTTAAGCATAAACACGCATATATCTATGGATACGGGCACATATATATGTATATAAACACAAATATATATATATATATATATATATATATGAAGAAAAATATAGGGAAAAAACCCAAAAAAATCCTTATATGCAATTATGCTGTTTTAATGTTAATATGTCAACGTCGGACGTTTCGGTCTAAAAAACCATCATCAGGACATATTCATAAAATATAATTAACATTATCAGTTGAACATGACAAAGACGATCGACATAAGAACAAGACTTATACAAACAGATAACTGAAAGTTTTATATGATCAGCGTCGCCCACGTGACGACAGCGTGACCATGTTTTAAACGGCCTAGGAAGGTCTTCTATCGTGAATTAGTGGAGAGGCCCGCGAAGGATCCCCTACGAGATACGCTCGGCTTGTCGGAGGAGGAGTATCGCTCCTACTGGTCTTGGGCGCCAGCGGCGGATTACCTCAGTAACCCTGAGTTTTCGCTTAGCTGGCGATTGGCTCGGAATCGGCTGCCTCTAAACGACAAGGATTTCATGTGGGGCTTGGCGGATTTGCCAGACTGTGAACGGTGTGACCTTGGCTTAGAAGAAACGACTGCGCACGCCTTCTACCATTGCCCCATTATGGGACCATGTCGGCGAGCTGACGGCTCGTCTCGCTCCCGAACATCATGTGTCCATTGATCGCGCATACGCGTGTGACAATGTGTCGCCCCGGTATTCCGGGATGAAACGGATGGTGTTTCTGACGCTGATGGCCACGGCTCGAATGGTGATTTGGACGACGCGAAAGGAGGAAGTCTTGCGAGGCAATCGTCTTTCTCATTCGGATCTGATTCGATTCTTTGACCATCAGCTCAAGATGAAGATTAGATCGGATAGAAAACGATTGCATTCGACAGTCTTTAGCGAAAGGTGGGTAAAAGAAGCGAGCTTGCTTCGTGTGAACGGGGCTAGCCTTGATTTTCTCTTCTAGGTCAACCTATTGCACATCGGGTTGGCTTCCTGTGGAACCCTCCCCTTGGTGAGGTTAGACAAGCTTCAGTGTACCTAGTTAATGTGAGTAAGTGTTGTTCCTGGCCTGCATCCCGGCCGTTCTTTGGTTATGATCCAAGTCAAGATTCCCATCCTCCCCATTTTGTTTTGACCCCCCCCTTTTCATCTCGACTGGGTCAGTTTTATATTTTCCCATTCCAGCCTAATATTTTATAATTTTCCCCACTCCCTTAGCGAGAGCGTCTCTTGATTTTGTCCCCTGGGCAGAATACAGCGGCCTCTCTGTTTTGTGGGTTGGACGGTCCCTACTAACATCAATTATGTTTAGTTTGTATTTGTGTTTATTTTAAGTTTATTATTGGGTTCATTTCCCTCCCCTCTCATTTTATCATTATTAGAATTGTATATATATATATATATATATATATATATATATATATATATATCATCATTAGAATTTTTATGGTATGGGGCGCGATTTTGGTAGGTCTCCCTTGAGAGCACGTGGTATTATGGCGGTTGAAGGATTGTTTGGTGATGGACGAGTTCTTTTGGTGAATTGGTAAAATGTAATGTATGAATGGGTTGCGAATCTGATTAGCTAGGTGTATGATAGTTAGTGTTGACCAGCCTCTACACCTCCCCTTTATTGGCCTCGTGCCACAATTTGTACTTTTTGTACGAATAAATACCAGTCTTGTTCTTATGTCCATCGTCTTTGTCATGTTGAATTGATAATGTTAATTATATTTTATGAATATGTCCTGAAGATGGTTTATTAGACCGAAACGTCCGACGTTGACATTATATTAACATTAAAACAGCATAATTGCATATAAGGATTTTTGTTTGTTTTTTTCCGTATATTTTTCTTCATACTGTCGATCCGATATATATATATATATATTATGAAATGGACAAAGTCCGACAATTATTTTAAAGACATTTTTATGCTTATACATTCTTTTTATAGATACAAATATTTAAGCAAATGCTCTGTTTATTTATTTTTTTTTGTTTTGTTTTTTAATAATAAACAGTATTAATAATATTTACCGGTTGAATGTGGGAGAAATTTTCATGTACATAGGAATACATATATAAATGTGTGTATATGTATGTATACACATATGCAAATACATATATATATATATATATATATATATATATATATATATATATATATATATATATATATATACGCACGCAGTAAACATGTATTTATATATGCACATATATTTATATTCATATACATATATATCATATATATATATATATATATATATGTATAAAAAGACACACATACACACACATATATATGTATGTATATATACACACACCTCACATACATATGTTGATTTATATAAACTGACATATACAAACGCATACTCATATATATATGTGTGTTTATACATATACATATATATATATATATATATATATATATATATATATATATATATATATATATATATAAATTTAACAATATATAGATAGTACCAATATATAACTCAACAAATCAAAACCTAGCCACATTTCTCACCCACACAAGACAGACATGCTTACGGAGGTGTGGAGGCCTCACACTTATACACTCACCCACACGAATATACACACTTACGCACATCATACTCACTCACTCCCTAATGAGCCAAATGATAACACACACCCACAGCAATACACACGCTCACACATATCATACTCACTCACTCCCTAAGAACGAAATGACATACACACAAACACTAAATATATGCACACACGCATATAAATATATGTATACACACAGATTTCACATACACATGTATATTTATAAATACAGATATACATACACACACACACATATATGTGTATGCACACACACACCCATATATATATATATATATATATATATATATATATATATATATATATATATATATATATATATATATATATTTTTTTTTAAAGAAGCAATGTGTTTTTGATTTATTAATCCGACTGATTTATTCACTTTAAAAGCGTGCGCACACATGCACACACACATATATATGTATTCAAATACACACACACATATATATACACACAAACACGTACTCATATATATATATATATATATATATATATATATATACACCCTCACATATATGTATATACATATATTTATACTAATATATATATATATATATATATATATTTATATCTATCTATCTATCTATATATATATATATATATATATATATATATATATATATATATGATATTTTACTGTTCAGATTCAGGAATTATTTAGGTTCAGTCTTGTTTTGACATAATTTCCCTTGCCTCGAATGTCATTAAACCTTAATAATGAGATACCTAATCTAATTAAGGAGGAAATGGAGACGAACTAATTGTTTAAGATCCCCAAGCGTCTATGTTGTTTTCTCCATGTTGGGTCATTCGCCTCCTAATCCAATTAGGTGCGCATATTAACTAATTAAATGTTGCCAAGGGAACCCCACCGTGGAACGAGCTTCGATTGCTGTCGTCGAGCCGCCATCTTAGCTGATGCAACCAGTCCATTTTCTTGTTCTTCCTTTACAAACTGCTTTCCAAATTAAATTCATTCCCCACATACGACAAAAACAGGACGCAGAGAAAAGAAAAAAAAACTGAGACAGAAATATGAATCTGATTATTTGTTATTGACATTATTTATATTATTACACCTCATTCAATAAGCCTCTACCTTGAGTGGCTCTTAGGTCTTGTTTTGGGTGGACTTTAGTTAAAAAAAATCAACATTGGTTTAAATAAAGCTATGGAAAATCCATTCTTGCTGGTGCTATGAATTTTGATCAGGAAACAATTTTGTCAAATGTTCTGCATTTTGTGTCAGGTTTCGGGCAACCAATAATATTGTCTGTATCCCTGAAATGAGGTATTATAATTATTTACATTATTCGGACTGTTATCCTCATCTTCATTGCCATATTTACAACGTTTCGGACGTTTTGTTTCATTCAAGAAATGCCAAAAGAAATGATGGAATAAGTGACATCGAAATCCCAAGTACCGATTGGGTGAGCGAAAGGTGCCTTTCAAAAGTTAAGCAAAGTATTAAGAAACAGGAAAATTTCATTAGAAACAAATAAAAAGTACTGAACTCTAATGTAATATCGTTACTCTAGTATGGCAAATCTTATCACAGATGGTGAAGAGACTTGAGACAACAGAATTGTAGCTCTACAGAAGGGTACCATGGTGAAGCGATGAAGTTTCAGAGAAAACGGGAACAAAAAATACGCTTGTACTTATTATCATAAAGAAACAGTTGAAATTTCAAGGACACATAATGAGGAAAGACTGTTTGGAAAATTTGACACTCACAGGACATGTTGGAGGTAAGAGGGGCGGAAGAAATCAAAGCATAATCAACCTGACGATCTTGTGTAAATGGTTGTCCGAACAGGGATTAGGGGCTGCAAATGATAGGAAATTGTGGAGAGCCGTTAACGCCCATGTCCTGAAGGGACGCAGCACATAGAATGAGAAAAAAATCGCCACAGACGAGACTGGAATTTTAACTCGCCTAGTCGACTCCACTTTCGACGCCGATAAGCGCTACGCTACCCGCCCGTGATAAGTTAAACAATCTTTGGAACCCGTTAAAATTATACTGACTCTCCTCGGAGTAGCATAGAAAATCTAACGACCGCCTTGAATGTTTACAGTGGCCTTAAGGTGTTGGTACTGTTCGCGTTGAGAATCAGTGTTTTCAGGCACCTTTCTGTGAAAATGTATATATTATCAGTATGACACTGTGTGATTATGGTGGGACTGAAGGGGTTAATGCAAAAAATGTGAGCTAGGAATATGAGAGGGGAGGTAGAGAAAATATTGAGAAACCGGCGTGCATGGGGAAATCTTTAAGGGATATTACGGGTTATTCGCTAAAGGGGAAATCGAAAAACAAATTAGAAGATAAGAAATAAGAAAAGGTAATATTCTAAATTATGAATTTTCGGGAGAATAAAGTCAATCAGTTATGTGCCATGCGTGATACACGCTTAGGCGATCATGTATCTTTCGATACATGACTGACGAGGCAGATTTTTTCCTGCAGTAGGTTGCCATTTCTTTCTGCGGTAGACCAGTTGCCACCCAAGGCTATAGAACCCGGTTTGTCCTGTTATTTATCCATTGCTGGGTGAAGAAGAGGATTCATACCTTTCCCAAGGGTATTAGCACGTAAATATATTTCAGTCAGTGATGTGACATGCGTGATACACGCTTAGGCGATCATGTATCTTTCGATACATGACTGACGGTGCAGATTTTAGCCCATAAGTGAATGTAATGGATTCGACTCAATCCGAGATGCTATCCAATACGCTACCTTGGTAGAATATGGTAAAATAAAGCAAGGAATTCTTATTACATTTGCAAGAATGACCGACACGATGAGGCTGATAGTACTGGAGTTTGAAATAACAGGCAAAATACGATTTGCCGAAAAACGAAGTGACAATGACGACATTAAAATGGTTAGCCACTATCGTGATTTGAACCCGCACGAGTGCCTTCAGAGTGAAGATAGCACAAATGTATACCAGGGAAGGCCAGTACCTCAGATTATTGCACGCCGTCGAACTGTAAACTTGTGTAATGTAGTACCAGTCGAAGGATATGAAAACATATTTAAAGGGAATTGAACTGTTACGGATAAGAGGGAAAAGAGCAGTAATCCCCATTGTTGGGAAGTCGTTAAGGGGTCTGTTCGGAACAGTGTCTGAAGCAGATGTTAAGATTATAAGGAGAAGGCTGAAAGGAGGGTCAGAAAATTTTAGCGAAATTGGGGGGGGGCATAGAAGAGTGTATCGACACTGAATGTGACAAGATTAGAAGTGGCGAAAATAAATTAGTTAATAAGAATTAAGACAAGAACTGGTCAATATTTCAGGAACTATGGCAACTGAATAACATGAGTTAAGTAGCTTCGCCCAGCAGTAAATTCAATTAATAACGATTGTAAGTAAGGTACGTCAGACCAGCCAGTCCCTGGTGATTTTATTAGAGCACGTGGCAGACATGTTTATCATTGGGTTTAGTTTGGTTTGGTTTGATTTACTACATATCAATCTCAATGGGTTATTTAATGCCAGTATTTTTTGTTGATGGCAATTTTTTTTTCAAAAATATATTGTTGGTGATATTATTTTTTCAAAAATGTATTGCTGGTAAAATATTTCCCCAGAAAGTATTGCTGGTATTAAAACCTATATAGTCAAACCCAACTAACCATTGCTCTACGGAAGTTGTAAATTTAAATGATGTAGAGTAAATTAAAAAAAACAATCATTGAACGTTTTTGCCTTTTAGTTAAAAAAGTGCTTACTGATTATATTTTCGAACAAAAGAGACAGAAGGAATACACAGTCGGGTAGGAAGGGTGATCTCGTAGGAAGTATGAATTGAACTTTGGCTAAGAAAGACAGGACAGCATCTATCCTGGAGAATATAATTCTAAGGAATTTTGAATCCAGTGAATTTACGTAATCTAGTTTGTTTTGATTTCTTTTTTTTTATGGCATATCAACCTCAATGGGCTATTTAATGCCGACAAGATTTTTATTAATGGTAATATTTTTTTCAAAATATATTGTTAGTAATGTTATTTTTTTTCATAGATATATTGCTAGTAATATTTTTTTCAAATATGTACTGCTGGAACCTGTAGGGACGTATGGCTCATTTATGTGACGGGGAATCAGTCTGTGTGTGCTTCAATTGTTTAAGGGAGATAAAGTGGCGACTGAGGAAAAATGAAAGAGAATATTGAGAGATCAGCGTTCAGGGGAAATCGCTAAGTTATTTTCTGGGTTATTTGCTAAACAGGGAATTAAAAACTGATCAAAGAAAAAATGGAACTTACAATTCGAAATCCAAAGGGCCATTTGAAATATAATTGTGGAAATATAAATAAGCCGGGAGAGGAGACTTAATCTGACACCCTAAAAGGAAATTAAAATGAGAAACGAACTTGTAAGAGTTCTCTGCTTGATAATCCGAGGGTTGTAGGAGCGGGTTGTTGGGTGCACTAGAACAAACCAGACTTTAAAAGATTAGGAAATAATATTTGTTATGGAAGATCAATGATTAAAATAAGACGTCCCTTTGCTCGTTCTGCTTAAAAATCAGAATTGTCAAAAAGACAGCCAAAATCTCCCCGTGGGGATGATCTCAGATGGAATAGCGAGAGAGGAAGAGAAAACGGGAAAATTTACCTCCGCACATTTGGAAGTAATGGTGCGAGGCATAAAGTAGAAGAAGCATGAGTTATAAAAGCGGCACAATACCTGCAACTTCGAGGGAAAGTTGAGGAATTAGCGAATCCTCAGATTAGTTGACCCCACGCCAGTCTTAGCCTGGACTCTATATGAGCAGAGAGATGAGACGAGCGGCGAAGAGCGGACGAACTGCTAGCAAAACCCCGAGTGACCTGTTGCCAACAGAATTCCCGACTTTGAACCTCGTTTCAAGATTTATAAGAGAAAAGTGTCAATATAGAAATTTAGGAGGAAAGCGTTAATTTTTGTACCAGGAGCTATATAAATCACTTTGAAAGTAAGCCGACGAATCTTCCGTTTTTATTTCGTCTGCGAGAACGTTTTTAATTCTTTCATAATGCAGCTTCACCGTGGCCTGCCGGCTCGAACCAGTACTCCGAATTCCCGACGATATTCGATCTTCACTGGTCTGAGATTGAAGAATTTCAGCGTAGGCAAATTGGTGTGAATCGAAACGACCAGCGCTCAACAACCAGTTGAGCGACGACCGTACTGGCCAGCGTATCGTTGACTCTGTGATTGAATTGTCTTTCCTGGGGACAGGTCAATGAGTGTGGTTACATCTTCTGTCATAGGCGGCGTGTGGCAGTGGTCATATTATTTAGCTGCTGCAACCCAGATTTGACCCAGGATCGACCGGGGTGAGCTTGCTATATCATAAAAAGCATTTCATTGTTTTCAACTTGTTAGTAAAGATATGTTCATTATAGAACATGTTCAACATTATCGAATTTTTGTATAGATCACCTAGTGAGGTTTGAACTCACTACTCATGGTTAAAAAGATTAGACTCAGTAAATATTATCTTATGACGTGAAGCCGTCATCTTGTTGGAAACACTGATCAGTCAAAGTGTATTGCATGAAAAATAAAGAGACGTTATATGCCAATGTGTCGGGAGAATCTGTTGAGAGCGGAAGAATTTATTATTGTAGTTGCGTTTGCAAATAGAAGATGAATGTCTTTTTTTTATTTATAGGAAAAACAGGTCGATTCATTTCTCTTTCAATGCATCACTGAATTCTGAGGCTCAGGTCTTTTCTTTTCGAGTGGATCATTCAATTTTGCAGACCAGATCATTTCTATTACAATTACAATTCAATTTTGTGACCTAGATCCTTTCTTTTTTGATGCGTCATTTAACTTTATGACCTAATTGTTTTCTATTGTGATGCATCATTTAATTTTATGACCTAATTGCTTTCTATTGTGATGCAGCATTTAATTTTATGAGCCAGGTTTCGTCTTGTCTAATGAATCATTGAGTTTTGTACATGATTTTATTCCACTATTATTTTACCAAAAATGTAATCACTTTTCCGCAAAAAATTCTTCAAAAGACAATTCTAATTTTATAACATTTAGAAGAGATACCACCACGAACTCTACATTCTCTAAATGATCAAAGTATGAATCATTTTGTTCTCTAACAATACGCTTTCTCACACATCCTTATAGGTAAGTTAAGTAGTTAATTCCTTTTCCTTTTAAGTTCACTTAATTACCAGAGTTTCTTATGAAATTAATCTCTAGCCCATCTTTGTGTCAACTTGTGTCTGAGTTTTCAGGATTTCTGTCTCCAGCCGTCTTTGAATTGGCAAACATAACATTTTGTCAATGATTTTTGATAATCATAAAAGTAGTTCGTTGAAGAAGCTGACCATTCAAAACACCGAATGGGTAGTCTCTTGTTCCGGAACACAAAGGGACGGATAGGGGTGGTCTGACCATAGCCAGTATCCGTATAAGCAGAGAGAGACAGTAAGTCAATAAGTAAATAGGTGTCCAACAGCAAGTAAGTGGCTAGCGGCCAGTAAGGAATGGACCGGCAGTCAGAGAAGAGGGAGGGACCAGCGAGCTATGAGAAATCAGCAGTCCCCTAGATGTTCAGTGAATGCAAGGACCCTCTTCCCATGGACGGAAGTTAGGGAGATAGTAGTTCAGCCAAAGGGAAACATGTACGGCTAAGTGAGAATTCGTATTGTTGCTTTTTCCTGATCAGAGAATCTTGAAAAGCAACTGCCGTTATTCTTTGTGAATTCCATTACGGCCAAGTGGACAAACCTGTGCACCTAGCTAGCTAGTCGGGTGTATATGCAGAGACAGCCGACCTTTTTTGAGTCAACTTAAGTGTCATAGTTTTCAGGATTTCTGTCTCCAGCTGCCTTTGAACTGGCAAACATAACATTTTGTCAATGATTTTAGATAATCATAAAGGTAGCCCTTTGAAGAAGCTGACCATTCAAAAAGCTGAATGGGTGGTCTCTTGTTCTGAAACACAAAGGGGTATATAGAGGTGTTCAGACCCCAGCCAGTATCCATATAAACAGAGAGAAGCAGGAAGTCAGTAAGTAGGTGCCCAGGAGTAAGTGAACATGTGAAAAACGGTCAATGAGGAAGTGACCGGCAGTGAGAAATCTAAACAGTGAATGTAAGGGTCTTCTTTCCATGGACAGATGTTAGGGAAATAGCAGTTCACCCAAAGGAAAACATAGACGGTTAAGTGAGAATTCATATTGTTGCTATTTTCCAACCAGAGTGCCTTGAAAAGAACATTTTCATTTTGTTGAACAGGATAATGTCTAAGGAGACAAATCTGTGAACCTAGTGTGTTGGGTGTATATGCAGACCCAACCGACCTTGAATGTCATCACAGTTGTAGTGAAAGACAGACAAGCGAATTACGTCGTTACAGTTCACTATGCTGGCTTTTTAAGCATATCTGCGTATTATACGCACTTTCTCTAATTTGGGGCGTTCTGAAAA
Organism: Acanthosepion lycidas; assembly: GCA_963932145.1. Lineage (NCBI taxonomy): Eukaryota > Metazoa > Mollusca > Cephalopoda > Sepiida > Sepiidae > Acanthosepion > Acanthosepion lycidas. The sequence continues at coordinate 7,207,760 of OZ010574.1, read as the reverse complement.
GTATTATGATTACCTTTGGTGATAGGCAAAAGAAATAGAGAAAGCCCGTTATCAAGGCTCACAGTCTATCAGCACTTCGGCCCATTTCGAGACTAGAAGTTCACGTTTTGTCCTTTTTTCCAGGTAGAAAGCGACAGCCCCGAAAGTAACACCTTTTTTTCCATCTAACAATCTGTGAGGCTCGAATTTGCACCTGGTGGCTACGAGGACACCTTCAGAATAACCCTTTCATGTACCGGATGCTCTGTTGTGACCCTGAGAGGAAAGACTATTTTGATATTATATCTGCTTGTGAGCCCAGTACAAACTGAATCACTGCTGGCTAAATACTCTTGCAATGAATGTTCCTTGTTGACATTCAGACTATTCTATATTCCATGCTACAGATTCACACGGCTTTCATGCTGCGAGTTTCTCTTGTCGAACAAAAATTAATGTTTTCTTCACGAAAAGTCGTGCTGACACGATTTTCTTTACATTTATTCGCCAGATAATATAGAGTTTTTGTTATCATATCTAAGTAACTTTTTGAGGCAAGAAACACGCCAAATTCAACCAGTTTCTTTGGTTGCACGTAACCTGAAATTCTGAAACTTCTAAGAAGTTAGACAACTTTGTGGCAGGCTTGTTGCACAATTCGACGTACTTGGCGAAGATAATTCATTTTTGGGGAGCCTATTTCTCTTTATTTCATCTATTTGTTATTAAAAAAAAAATATGACGTGTTTTTTTATCGATATTTTTGACGTATGTAAAAGAATCAAAATTTTTAAGATCAAAAGGAGATTTTCCTTGACAGAAGTCATATGTCCATATTAACTGTCTGGGTGCGTTTTTATTTTTCATTTTTTTTTACAATAGCTTGGAGAATAGAACGCTGTAAACAGTGTAATAACAACAGAAGAAACATTATAGTTTGAACAATTTTTGCAATCAGAATAGTAAGAGTTATATGGTAATATTAACTGTTTCCTGACAAGGAAACACTCAGCCAGTGATACTTTCAGTTGAAATTCATATAATTTTGCTCTTAAAATCTTAAATTGCTATTTCTAACAAAATAATCTTCTTAACTATTTCCCGCTTTCGAGTACTGATGAAAGGCTTTCCTCCTAACATTTGGTTTGGAGCAGTCTGGAATTTCAGCATCTTCATTATATAATTTTCTTTTCGAGTTATATGTGCTATCCATTTCAGCTGTTGCTGCTATTGAAAGTCCACTAATGATATACTTATTTGGTATAATAATTCGAGATTTTGTAGCGTCAACCCACGAGGTTGAAAGAAGGATGATTCTTGCTAAACGACAGAGGTTTCAGTCACTCCAGTTTAATCATTGATCTGAGAAAGCGATTTTATACACTGAAGGCTTTGATATTTCTGAACGAGTTTATCACCAAGCATGACATCCATATGAAAGTCTAGATCTAAGGTGATTATTTAAGAGAATCCATTTTAGGTCAGTGTTTTTCAAAGAAACACTTCGTTTGTATATCAAGAGAAGACTTCAGAATCGTTTAGCCGAAAACTTGAACGACAAAATAAATATGACTGCGCTGTCTATATTTTTGAGATGAGGTATTGTGTACAATATTTACATTATTCCGACTATTGTCCTCATCTTTGTCGCCATATTAATTACAACGTTTCGGCCTTTCAGTACTTGTCTATATTTCTGAGATGAAGTATTATGTACAATATTTACATTATTCAGACTATTGTCCTCATCATTGTCGCCATATTTATTACAACGTTTCGACCTTTCAGTATCTGTCTATATTTCTGAGATGAGGTATTATGTACAATATTTACATTATTCAGACTATCGTCTTCATCTTTGTCGCCATATTTATTACAACGTTTTGGCCTTTCAGTGTCTGTCTATATTTCTGAGATGAGGTATTATGTACAATATTTACATTATTTGGACTATTGTCCTCATCTTTGTTGCCATATTTATTACAACGTTTCGGCCTTTTAGTATCTGTCTATATTTCTGAGAAGAAGTATTATGCACAATATTTACATTATTCGGACTATTGTCTTTATCTTTGTCGCCATATTTATTACAACGTTTCGACTTTTCAGTATCTGTCTATATTTCTGAGATGAGGTATTATGTACAATATTTACATTATTCGGACTATCGTCCTCATCTTTGTCGCCATATTTATTACAACGTTTCGGCCTTTCAGTATCTGTCTATATTTCTGAGATGAGGTATTATGTACAATATTTACATTATTCGGACTATTGTCCTCATTTTTGTCGACATATTTATTACAACGTTTCGACCTTTCAGTATCTGTCTATATTTCTGAGATGAGGTATTATGTACACTATTTACATTATTCGGACTATTGTTCTCATCTTTGTCACCATATTTATTACAACGTTTCGGCCTTTCAGTATCTGTCTATATTTCTGAGATGACGTATTATGTACATTATTTACATTATTCGGACTATTGTCCTCATCTTTGTCGCCATATTGATTACAACGTTTCGGCCTTTCAGTATCTTTATTAGACATTACTTGACTTAGTGTTACTGCCGGTTGAATTTTATCAAAATTATTTTTTAACAGTTTTTCAGTAAATTAAACTTCTCAAATCTAAAATCATAGCTCTTTCGAATAGTGATATGAGATTTCCTCTAATCATGATATTTTTTTCTAGTTATATGTTTCTCTTGATATTACTGCTAGAAGAGTTCAAGTGAAGAGCTTATTTTGTTATTTGGCAATGCTCTTTACTGATTTGGTAGCGCCAGTCTATATATAATGAATTCTCTGAATATTATTGGTTCGTATGAAGAAGGCTGGCAAGTGGATCAGTCGAAACACTGTTTCGTACAAAGTGACGTCAAAAGTCACTGAACAATTCTTTCTTTTACAACACTTTTCAAAATAGATTTACATATTACTGTTTTAAATATCCGGGGAATTTTGACATTGTTGTTGCCAAATGAGTTTCTATAAAAGATTTTAAAATTATTTTCGACAAGAAAAAATATTAAAACTTATTTCAAATTCAGAGATAATTCCAAGATGTTTTTGCACATTTTTTTTTAACTCGAATATCAAAGTTTCACTTCGCCGCAAAGTTGATAAAAGATGATAATTGATTATTGGGGAGTGGATCTCTTTAATGATAGGTTCAGAGAAAGTGCTTACAATATATATATATATATATATATATATATATATATATATATATATATATATATATATATATATATATATATATATACAGAGAGAGAAAGAGAGAGAGAGAGAGAGAGAGATGTCTTTGTGAAATACAGCTAAAAAGAAAGAAATTACATTTAAAGATGCATTAATCGACTCTCATTCCTATCTCAGTCTTCTGATATAAATACATCTCTGGAGCATTTTGACATACATACATACATTATTATATATATATATATATATATATATATATATATATATATATATATATGTATATATATATATATATGTATGTATTTAGGCAGCAATCCTTCTTTCATGAACATTTCTACAAATAACCTACAAATCACTCGATGAATGTTATGATCCTTGTTTTTAATAGTTATAAGCTGTATCAGGTCTTTTTTTTCTCTGTAAGATTAGCTTTCATTGTTTCATATGTGTGTATTATATATATATACATTATAATCTGTATAAGGTCTTTTTTTAATACGTAAGTACTTTCAAATGTGCATTCAGTCATCTTCAGGCATGGAAATTATTTTGTTTTTAGTAAAATTCAGGTAGAATCAGAGACGAAAAAATTAAATGCAAATCAAAATATGTTTTTTTTTTGTTTTTTTTTTTTTAGAAATGTGTTATTGATAACGGATACAAACTTATGGAGCTTTTTTGAAAATTTAAGAGAATGCGTTTTTTTTCTAATATGGTAATTTGAGAATTTTTTTGTTGTGGGAGCTTATCAGTCAATGTGGCATGAACTAAAGTGTTCAAGAAATACAGTAATGTCTCAGTTGTTATTCCCAATTGCATATATATATATATATATATATATATATATATATATTTAGTTGGTGCAAAAATAATGTCGTTTTCTCACATATTTTAATATATGAGAAAACGACATTATTTTTGCACCAACATAATATATATATATATATATATATATATATATATATAAGTTGGAATCAAATATCAAATACCAATCGGGGTACGACCGAATTATATGGTAAAGAACAATGAATTCTTTATTTACATTATTCGGACCCTGTTGTCCTCATCTTTATTGCCTTATTCCCGATTTTTCGGCTGTTGTACGCTTCCACCTTCTTCATGCGATTGCGATTTCGAACTGAACCTTTTATTTCGTCCACCGAGTTAGATTGTTCTAGTTTCACGTGCCATGCCTCTTCCGGGTGTCTCAGTTATCCGACTTTAACTCAACTCAACATGTTTTTGATCACCACAGCAGTAGCCAGGTCTAAATGAGTAAACCAAGTATTGAACTCCCAACTTATTCTTATTATTGCTTTTCTCTATCTCTCCATATTACTGGTTCCCATATTGTATTAATTTCTATGTTTGGTCGGCTCAGAAGATTTCTGTGGCCTAGCATATGTGCTAATTCCTTAAGTTTTGGTATTTGCCAGTGATGTTCTCTGTCTATTATTTCAACCTCATCCTACAGGGGGTGGGGCGGTGATTTCTTTTTTCCCTCCTTTTGTGTTTATGAATATAGCAATAATGATGAGGACAACAGTCCGAACAATGAAAATAATGTAAATAATTACAATACCTCATCTAAGAAATATAGACAGAGCCTGAAGAAGGCCGAAGAGTATTACGACGGAAACGTCGTGAATATGGCAATGAAGATGAGGACAACAGTCCAAACAATGTAAATAATGTAAACAATTATAATACCTCATTTCATAGACAGGCATCAATTTTATTATCGATGGAACATCATGCGGTACATTTGACAGAACAGGAGTGATCTGATTTATCAGTGACTTCTAATAAAAGAAACGAAGAATAGGTAAATTGTTTCAGTTGTAGAATCTATTAGACTTCTACTTGTCCCTTGTTTCATTAGTTGGCACAACCGTTACGCCCTGCCAACATAAGTAACAGACTATTCCGTTTTGACCGCCTAAAGGTACGGAACTAACATTTCAGACATGCTACTTGGTTTCTGTGAAAAAAAAAATGAAAGAATGAAGGGAAGATGGAGGTATCTAACGTCTGTTTCAGTGAAACGGAAAACGTTGACCATTTCACATCTTATTATTTGCTCACCCTTATTTATAAATAAATTTATCAATAAAAATGCTTGCAACATTCTGCAGAATGTAAATAAAATTGATGTGTTGGCAATTCCTTCGCATTCATACACTGTTCACATATCCGATTATTTCAAATTGTAAAAATTTCGATAATTTACTTGTTAAACAAGAAGTAATGGATTTATTTAAACAAAATAAATTTAAAAAAATAATTCCCAGAAAAACATATCTATTCAATGAAGATATTCCCTGCAGGTTAATATTTAACCTTGATAGCAACTTATTAATTTCCTCCCTAAACGATCTTCATTCAAAAAACAATAAACCCAATAAATAAATAATCGGATATGGGAAAACACGCCAGTGACTGGAGAACTCGAAGTCTTGCATCAGTAGCAGTAATAGTCACTATTTACATATTCATTTTTCCCTTCCGAACAGCTCAACCTAAATATTTTTTCAGGAGCATGTATATATATTGTTATCCACATTCAGACTGCTTCGCTGTTTCACAGCTCCTCAGTGTGGGTAGATATCTGATTGCCTCAAGCCGGGATCGAAACCCGACTAATTTGGTATCAGTTGGAGATTTTACCCCTGTGTGTGTGTTTGAGAGAGAGAGAGAGAGAAAGAGAGAGAGAGAGAGATTTTAATATGCAAGTCTCAGACAAATTTAAACATGGAAGCGCTTAACATAAATGCACTTAAATACGATTTATTAATTAAAATAAATATTTAATCACAACTATTTACTATTTACTGTCTGTCTTATTAAAATATTTATTTTAATTTATTTGTGCTATTATTTTTTTATGATTTTTTCTTCTATTATCAAAATTTTATTCGCCAATTCTCTCCTCGATCGGCCACCCGTTACGTGCTTACAGACGAATCATGAAAGTGAAAGATTAACAATGTCTCGTCTGTTCGAGCGGACATTTAAATCAATATGCAAAAATAAATAAATGGAAAAAAAAAAAATGGTCTGTGTATGAATTCGTCAAAGGACGACAAGAATATATTTTAACGACGGTGGAAAACGACAGTCACGGCGCGCCAATTTATGGCAATTCATAATATCGTTGAAGATGCACTAGAAATAATAATAATAAAAAAAAGATAGAAAAAGTTCAGAGGTAAATGGCATCAAGAACTTTTCACTTTGACAAGATGTGAAAAAAAAAACAAAAAAATAAATAAATAAAAAACGATCAAGTCAGAACTCATAGCAAATTAGTATCCATCAATAAATAAATAAATAAATAAAAAACAAATAAAAAATAAACAAATTTTACTCTTGCCTCAAAAACAAATCTAGTGTCGCAGACAAAATTAACCTGGCCGTTCATCTCGAAAAGGACCTCCATGGTTGTGAACTGGGCAGAAATTGACGTCTCAAAAACAAAACTGCTCTCTATTAATCACCACGAAGATCCTTCCTTGCCTTCCCCCCCATTAGAATGGCTGACGCTCAATTTCTCGAGGGCACCATTTTGCAGCTGCTCGGTCTCACATTGACTGCTGACCTGAGAGGGAACAAGTCAGTTGCTTCGTCCACCGCAAGGAAATTTGGCTCCCTGTGCCGCGCCAGGAAATTTTTCTCACCGGAATCGATCCTTCAAATCTACAAATCAACCATTCGCCCTTGCATGGAGTATTGCTGCCATATATGGTCTGGGGCCCCTTCTGTTTGCCTCAGGGTTCTTGATAAGATCCAGAGACAGATATGCAATATAATTGGCCCTGATCTGGCATCTCGTCAACAGTCACCCTCTCACAGACGTGCCGTCGCCTCCCGCTGTCTTTTTTAGAAACACTTTCATGGTAACTGCTCAGATGAGCTGCTTTCTTCATGAATTCAAGCGCCCTACGAGGCTGGCATCCCGTTCTCACCCTTTCACTATCGAAACTGTTAAATGTAGCCGTCTCTTCTACTCCAATAGATTCATATCTCATACCTCTCACCTGTGGAACTCCCTCCCCTTTTCCTGTTTCCATGATAGCTATAATCTCCAACTATTCAAATGTAGTGTCAATCGACGTCTCAAGATGCCCTGATCTATCCCCTATCCCTCTCTTCATCCTTTCCTCTATCACTCCTATCTAATCTTGCTCCAAATCTTCTGTAACCCCTTGCGTGCTTGTGGCTTCTCGCCTTGTTTGGGGTGAAAAGCTTAGAAAATTTTTTTTAAATCCGTGGTACTTGACTCGAATGCAGAAAAGAAACTTAAAATTTGTAAGATTTGAATTCCCTGGCAACGTTCAATCTGAGTGATACTAAAAAAAACAAACAAACAAAATAAACAAAGAACAAACGGTCATTAGCTAAAGCAGAAAGTAAAAATCCGATAAAAAACAGTCTTAGAAAATCCTAGCAATTCTTCTATTTTAAAGACTTCCCCCTATATAGAGTAAAGTATAGTTTTAGCTATTGCATGAAAACAGTCTGAAATATATTAAGGCTAATTTAAGATGAAACAAAAAGTAATAATAGAAACAGAATGCGTTTTCTTATTGTCTCCTACACCAGTTGCCACCCAACGCAATCCATTCTGTTCTGCTATTTACCCAAATCTGGGGTGGGGTGATAAGATGAAAATTCCCTACCTTATCCAAGGCTATTAATAGATCCGACTGGAATTCGAACTCGGCTTTTCAATGCCTCAATTTGAGCCGCTATCTGTTATACTCCAGTCCACCGTGCAAGAGATCATGGTCAGTTAAATCAAAGGTGTCGTCTGTCCAAATCTATGCGAAGTGAATCCACAGAAATTATAAGCGATGCAGCTACAGACCAAAAAAAGATTCATCAACAACTGAAAACTACATTCCAACTAAGTGAAAAGGATTGAACTTTCTCTTCTGTAAATAATGTGAATAATGATATTCATTAAAATTATCATTATTAATTACCCATAAAAATTTCACGGTTTACGAATTGGAATGTTTTGATAAATCATAGTTCATCTTTAAGTTAATTATTGAATAAGCTCCTTGCAAGTGTCATGGCTATAGAGTACTCGTATAAATTCCCCTATTGCATATTTGAGATTAACAATTTTAACAAAATATTGCAATAAGTATAAATACATGCGGATTATTATTATTATTATTATTATTATAAAAAAAATAATTCCCAGGCATCGTGATCAAAGACCACAAAAACAGAATGTGCTTTCTTATTGATATGGCAGTTACTTGCAGATTGTAAATGTATCTTTTAAAGATCTTTTAAAAAAAACTATCAAAATACAAGGATCTTAAATAAATCTAAAAAATGTGGCATCAATAATTCCAGTTGGAGTTCTCGAATTCATTGGAAAAGTTTCTCATAGACTCATTTAAGGGATTCCTGATAGCTCATGCCTTAAAGAAATACAAAAGATTTTACTCACTTGTAAAAATGTGTGTCATCTTAGGTTCGTTTTTCTTTTACAAAAAAAAAAAATGATCAGTGAAAAATGTCATGAAGCCATTTAGTGAGTGACTTTAGGTCTCTTTTTGGAACTTGGAAAAAAATTTGTATACAACAGAAATCAAACGAAATAATATTTAATAAAACAACCTTAGTTTTTCATTTATCCAACATATAACCTTCGTAAGTCTGAATGCATGCAGATGATGATGATGATGATGATGAAATAATAATAATAATAATAATAATAATAATGCTCAGACATCGTAATCAAAGATTACAAAAACAGAATGTGCTTTCTTATTGACATGGAAGTCCCTGTAGATTGTAATGTATTTTTGAAGATCTTCAAAAAAAAAAAAAAAAAATAAATAAATAAATAAAATAAAATAAAATCTATCAAAATACAAGGATCTTGAAATGGAAATCTCAAAATGTGGCAGATGAGGACATCAATAATTCCAGTTGTAGTTGGATCCCTCGGGTTGATTGGAAAAGATTCCGATAGACTCATTGAAGGGAACCCTGGTATCCCATGCCTATAAGAAATGAAAAAATATTGTACTCACAAGTACAGCTCACACATTGCGAAGAGCTTTATCGATGTAAAATGTATGTGATCTTAGGTTTTCTTTTCTTTTAAAGGATCAGTAGAAAATATCATGATGCCATTTCTGATTTTAGGTCCCTGGTTGGGACCCTATCAAAGGTAATAATAATAATAATAATAATAATAATAATAATCAGAAGAAGAAGAAGAAGAAGAAGAAGATGCAAGAATAATGGCGCGCTCCTTGTAACGGCCCAGTAAGTACCTGACTCCTAATACTGTCCTCCATCTTTACAAGAGGCCAAAAATGGAGAATTTTTGTCATATTTGGGTGGAGATCTGCCCAGTCTTCACTGTCCAGTCTCGATAGAGTTGAAAATCGTCTCTGAGTCCTTGTGGGTAACAAATTCGTTCCACCCTTGAACCTCTCTCTCTGTTGGGATTGGGCGAGTCTCTCACAGCTCTATCGCTACTACCATGGAAAGTTCTCGGACGAACTACATTCCTTTGTTCAGAAAGTTCTACCATTCATATGTTTTTAGTAAAAAAATGCACTCTTAAATTTTCAAAAAATTCAACCTTAGCGTTGCGACTTCATGCTCCAAACGTTTGTATCCGTTAACAATAACACATTTAAAAAAAACATATTTCGATTCACATTTAATTTTTTCGTCTCGAATGCTACCTGAATTTTACTAAAAACAAAATAATTTCTATGCCTGAGGATAAAAGTACTTGCGTATTAAAAAAAGACCTTATACAGCTTATAATTATTAAAAACAAGGATCATAACATTCATCGAGTGATTTATAATGTTAATGCAACTTTAAAATTTTGTTAGCGAAGGGATATCGCCATTTTATATTATTAACTTTAGTAATCTACTTTTTGTATGAATAATTCATTGTAATATAAATTGAACTGCACCACACACACACACACACACGCACACACACACACATATATATATATATATATATATATATATATATATATATATATATATATATATATATATATATAATGCACACAGACGAAACAATGAAAGCTAATCCTACAGAGACTGATCAAAGATCAGAATGTGCTTTTTTATTGACATGCCAGTCCCTGCAAACTGTAATGTATCTCGCAAGGTCTTAAAAAAAACTATCAAAATACAAAGATCTTGAAGTAGAAATCTAATGCCATATGAAGACGTCATTCTATTTTTTCAGACTCTTCGTTTTATTTGTTTACACATTTTAATTGCACAATAATTTTATCTATGCATATGCGTAAAAATTTTAATAATGAAAAAAATCAAACGACTGTAGACAATCATAAATTTAAGAAAAATGATACTTGAATATCAGCAAGTATGAACTGTTAAGAAGCAGTCTGTTAAGGTTTCACATTGAAACTTGTCGGCAACTCGTAAAACAAACACGTAGACGCAAACCATCATATTATTTTTTTTTTAATATTTGTATTAATTTCCTTTTCCTGTCCTGTGTATGATGATAAACTGCATCCACTTCATGGGTAAGACGATAAACTACGTCCAGCAGCAAGGGGCGTCTGATCAGGAGGTTTTGAGGAGTGTGGAACCACCTCTTAATTGCTGGTGTTCCCAGGTCCACCCTAACCCGGGGTGGTAGCACCTGTTAGGGTCCCAGGTATGGGCAGATAGTTAACACCCAAATTTGTGCAAAAATAGGTTTTAATACCAGAAAGAGATTGTACATACCAGTAATAATTTTTGAAGGAAAAATTATTATCAGCAATACTTTAAAAAAAAATAATAATACCAGTAATATAAACAGGTATATATTCTTTGAAAAAAAAAAGGAGAATGGAACTCAGAATACAAAATAGAGCGCACGAAATATTACCAAGTGACTAATTAAAAAAAAAAAAAACTTTACGAAAATAAAACCATCCAAGATTGTAAATTTCCTAAAAGAATATATATATGTATACATACACACCCTTTTTTACCAAACTATCGCTATGAATCTATTTCAAAAATTTTGTCGGCATTAAATGACCCACTGAAGTTTTGATATGCCATAAAATAAAACAACCAAAACAACCAAACAACCACTTCATTCCAACCAGTATGTGATGTTTTTCATACAACTGTTCAGTCAATTCAAGGCTCGAGAGCCAATCAAGTTAGTGGGTTGCTAAATGAGGTTGTTGTCAGGGCGTAGAAGGAAAAAGAGGAAGTGTATATTCCCTCTAGACTTGAAGAGGTTAAAATTATAGTGATTGCGGAAGCATCCTCTCGGGAGTCTGTGCCATGAAAGAAGATGTACTAGGAAGAATCTGAGTAGAACTTCCTACCCACCAATGGACTTCGAAGGGAATGTAAAAGAGTTGATCCTGTTTACGTGACATGGCGGGTTAAGGGTCCTGAACTGGTCCAGTAATATACCTTGTCTGAACACTTGCCATGAGAATAGCGACAGAGTAGCGTGATGCTAACACGGTTTTACCCCCAAAGAAGGCGATAAAGCCACTAGGATGCAGGCGTTTACAGGGAGTGAAAGAGAATGAGAAGACTTTAGTGAGGAGAGGTTTATAAAAGAACAGGATTCAGGAAACAGAAGATGATTGGTGTAGGCAGCAGGGAAACAAGTAATTGGAAGGGGAGCCCCCACAGAAGGGAAATCAAACAATAACCCCCCCAAAAAAATATTAGAATAGAACTGACAGTTACATTTAGCTAGTTTCAACAGTAAAACGGTGTGACTTATTTGCTAATCTAGTAGAGGCACCAAGGAGTAAAGCTCGTCAGAAGAATTGCCATGAAAATATTTGTAGAAAAGACAGCGGAATGCTAAATCATGTCGATGGCAAGATGACTGAAGTTGAGATGCCATGTCAGGATCGATTCATTTACAAACCCTTTTTGTCAAAAATCTAGAGACATACAGTGTGTCCAAAAAATTTGACATCATTCCGCAGACCAATAATATTAGCAATGACCTCAAATTTTCACAGAATGTATAGAAATAGATCAAGATTTTATATTTAATGGACGAGGACAGTACGTGCTTTTCTCAATGAGAATCTGCCAGAGAGATGGATTGGGCCTGGTGAAGATGAAGAAAGTTTTCTGATGAAATGGCCGCAGTGGTCAGCGTGGGATTTCTTTTTATGGGGATATGTGAAAAGACTGTTCTGTGACACACCCTCTTCCTGCTAGCATTGATGAATTCAAGCACAGAATCACTTTCGCACTGAATAATGTTACTGGAGACATGCTACAGCACGTTTGGCAAGTGCTTAATAACCGTGGTGACGTCTGCTGTGTCACAGGCGATGCACATATTGAACACTTCATGAAATCGGTTCCGTAGTAAACTTATGATATTCAACACTTAAATTGTTCAAATTCACTGAGCTAGACTTGACACACACACACACACACACACACACACACACACATATATATATATATATATATATATATATATATATATATATATATATAATTAGTGTAGCACAATATTCTCATTCCAATTTTCTTAAATTGTCATTTTTTTATTGACTTTTTTCTTAAGCAAATTTGACTCCTTTTTTTTAAAGATGAACACAATAATCCGAATAATGTAAATAGTTTATATAATACCTCATCTCAGAAATATAGACAGATACTGAACGGCCGAAACATTGTAATAAATATGGCAACAAAGATTCGGACAATAATCTGAATAATGTAAATAATGTACATAATACCTCATCTCAGAAATATAGGCAAATTCTTTCCTAATAAGGAATGTTATAATAAAATGTGCCCAACTCTTCTTCATGGATTTATTTTCAGATTAAAACATGATATCGAATTTCTATGAAAATCGAAAGGAAGTCCATCTTGTTGAAAATAATTCTTCCTCCATATAATTTTCAGGTCACATATTTTATCTGATATTAGGCAACCAGTTGCTGTAAACTTGGATGTGCAGGTGGTGTAATGGATGATGGCTCAGAATTGTTAATCGGAGAGCCGAGATCAAATTACAGTTGAGTATTTTTTATTGATTTACATGCAAATGCCCAAATAGGAAAGGTATGAATCCACCTTGTCTCCCCCAAGCTATGTGCTAATTGGAAAGACTTGTATCAGTAAATCATTATTTAAAAAAATAAAGAAATTTTTACAATCTAATAGTATTTTCTGATTTTAAATGACCAGCAAATGATTAAGCTGTAGAAAACAAATCAATCATATTAGGCAGGAGTTCTCATTGGATGATTTCTGTTTATGTGGATAGGTGAAGGGACTGGTCTATGTACCCACCTCCTCCTGCTAACAATGAGGAAGTCAGGCAGAGAATCACTTTTGCACTGGATAATGTTACCAAAGACATGATACCTGTTTAACTACTGACTTGACGTGTGCCGTGTCACAGACAGTACACATATTGAACACCTGTGAAATCGGTCCCATAATAAACTTATGATGTTCAACATTGGAACTGTTCAATTTCATTGAGCTAAACTTAGTAGTTTTCAAGATAATTGATTTTAAAATGATGTCAAATTTTGGGAGGCACCATGTATAATAAATAGGAGCCCCATACCATATATATTCAATACACGGACTAATGTTTACCTATGTGCTAGATGAATCCATACGAAAAGAATTGTCTGGCGTGACACAGTGAACCAACTTTCCTAGCAATTGATTCAATATAAACACTCCTCTTTATGTTAGTAGAAAATGCGAATCTCAGAAGGAGTAAAGTATTACTTTCCTGAAGTATAGCATTAGTCATGCTGACTACAGACAGAAAAGGTTCTCTGTAGTGATTATATGAAAGCAATTTTAATTTGGAGATTAACATTTACGTTGTCCCAGTTAACAACTGATTGGAGGTCATTTTTGAAAGCAGTTGCTACTTTGAATTGGTGGCTATTTTGGATTGTAAATATATGCAAGATTGCCGCTTGCATGAAACATAACAGTTGTATCAAATGGTGGAGAAAAACTTATATTTATTATTAATATTATAAACTCTCGCTCTGTTATTTTACGTTGAGAACTTTTATTGCCATCAGCGCTCATCGTGTAATATTTCATATTTATATTCATATGCTGATAGATACATCAGAGTGGGTAAGAAAAACTATCTGAGAAAAACTTTATTTGAATAATTGTGATTTCTAAGTTACCAAAACTCTGCTATATTCCAGTAACTTTGCACGCACAGAGATATAATTTCAACACAGGGAAAGATTTATCGAACGTTTCCTTTCTGGCAGAAAGCATTTCTCGTATAACTTTAAACTTCCTCGCCCACGAAAGAAAACAAAAAACAATATCAGGTAAGAAGTTATACTTTTCAAGGGAATCTGCCATTTTTAACGGCATGTACAATCCGAATAAACTCCGAGTAAAAAAAAATGCAAACCTCAAAAATAAAACAAACAGACGATAAAAAGCTTTTCAGTGGATCCGAAAGTCTCTACATTCTTATCATGCTGTCAACTGCATTAAACGCAAGTTGTGCAAATTACAGTGTGTGTGTGTCGGGAGTGCGTCACCGAAATTCCTTGACCTTGTGAGTCAGAAATGTTTCTTAGTTTTACTATGCGGACCCATGAGTATATATACTTACATATAAATTTAGCCTAATTTTCTTTGTGGGAACGATTCGCAAAGAAGTTACTGCTTATGTCACAGCAAGCCAACTTAGAGATAAGTCTGTTGAAACTGTCATTGACCTTTGAAGAAGGGTATCATTTTTTTTTTAAATAGCAAATAAAAATAACTCCGAAAAACATGCCCACAGGAAAGATGTACTTGATAAGATAACGCAAAGAGTATTATAAGTTTTTTAAAATTCGCTATTTGATCATATCTGTCGGAGATATTTTACTTTTTAGCTTGTTTTACTAAAGTCCACCCGACACGGTACCCAAGAGCCACTCAAGGTAGATGATTACTGAATGAAACGTGTGGTATGAATAAAAGAATTATAGACAATTATTGACCCTAGATTTTAAGAGATTAAGATTGTTGTTTTCAGGAAAGCATCCACATGGGAACATTTTCCACATAGTATCGGTTTTTGGGAAGAAGCTTCCAGAGTGGAACGCCTTTCATATCAAATGAATATGCGTCGAATGAGAGTTGGTGGTATTTACCCACGTGAACGTGAACGTGACACGGCAGGTCTTGGCTGCAAATCTCTGAGCTGGAGACACAGAAGTATGTAGCTCGTCTGGATATTTGCCATGCATACAGTGAGGGTTTTGCTTCTTTTTACTAAAAGTCTTGTTAATTTTGAGAGCTTATATTTATCTATATCTAAAATTAAGCAGCGTCTAACTTAGACTTAGATTGGGACCTTTTCAGAACACCAGGCACAGTAAGCAATGCTAGGGTAAAACCCGACAAAATTTCAAACGTTTGAACTGCTGGGAGGTGGTACAAAGATAGTGATGTGTCCAATGAGTGACTGCCGTTTCTGATAACATCTTACATCTAATTGAGGGAGACGCGTCACTATTCAACGGCAATGAGATACCGTCTCTAAAAATGTGACACTGCAAACCTTTGTAAGTGTTGTGACAACTAATTGTATCAATTGCATTTGGATTACAATTTGGAAAATATTATGACTACTAAATTTAACATATCTTTCAGCATAAAGTTTATTCCAGGACAACTCAAAGAGAAAGATAGGGGGGTATCTATAGAATTTGAATATTTTAAAACTAAACAGGATAAATCTTATAAAAAAAAAAAAAAAGATAAATATGTCTTCTGTTCACCATGTCGGCATCCGTGAAAACGGAAAAGCTGATATGGCTGCAACGGAATCTCTAAAAGTGAACATTTCAAATTTGAAACTCTATACAAAGTTCAAAGCATCTATAAACTGGTGCATTCTAAACAAGAGTTATGGAACGTCTATCTAAACAACAAACGTTACATAATTAAACCGATTCTCGAAGAATGGCATCATAGTCTCAGATTTTCTTGAAAGGAAGAGGTCGTCCTATCAAGAATCAAAAATAGGATACACCTATATCAGTGACACATTTCTCCTAAAAAGTAAACATCCGACTGAATGCACAACATGTCAGGAAAAATAGCGTAAAACATATTCCAATCGTTTGTAATAACATTGTAATAACTAGGCTAGTACATATTCGAGAAGATAAAAGTAGAGACTATCTTAGCCAACCTGAAGGTTGGTCTATGCCACAAATTATAGCATTAAATAACCCCATTTTAGAGGCATAACTGGAGAGTGATGGAATCAATAAGCCAGATGATTGTTTACAAGATATATATTTAAAAAAATCTTTTCGGTAGTAAGTAACCGATAGAGTTGACATGCCGTTTAAATTTAATAATCATTCAACAAATGCTAAATAGGTAAAGTGTAAATGTAAGTTTTGACATGACCAGAAAGAAAACAAAACTAATTTTAACGTGTAACGTTGCGAAAAAAATGATCATAAAATAGAGGATGAAGAACTGGAAGAAACCCAGGAATACATTTCATTAATAAAGGATTTGAAACGGGTACAAGACAAGGATGTGTCTTCTCATTTGATTTATTTAACCTTTACACGAGGTGTTCCTGAGAGAAGTAGAAGTCCTACCATGAGTTTTTATTGGCGGACACAATTCCAACATAAAATATGTCGATGACAGTGCTGAGAACAGGCACAGACGGGGAACTGAAAGACCTCCGAGAGAAGGTAGTAAAGGAAAGAGAGAATAAAGGACTAAGCATCATTTGTAAGACAGAATTCATGGTTGTCAGCATGAGAAACAGATCCGTTGCGAACTACGAATTGAAAACACCAAAATCAAGCAAGTTCGAAAATTTAAATAACTGGGAATGTTTTTAATAGAGGATAGACAGAGCATTATAATAGTAAAGAGAAAGATGCCTTCCAAAAGCTAAGCAAAGTATTAATACCCAGGAAAATTCCGTAACAAACGAAAAGAATGCTGAACTGTTATGTAATATCAGCTTTTTTTCTCTGTCAATGAATACTGGGCAATGGCTTCAAAGATAAAGAAAAGAATTGATGCTGTTCTACAGAAGGATGCTGAGAATAACGTGGACTCAAGGTGTGAGGAACGAGGAGATTGTAAGGAAAATAGAAACAAAAATGCTCTTTGAAGATTCTCGGATACATAATAAGAAAAGAGGGCTTGGAAAATTTGACACTCACAGGACAGATTGAAAGCACGAGAGGAAAGAGCTAGTAATCTACTTAACAAGGTAGTGTCAGTTGGCAGTATGGTGAAAAGGCAAAACTTACTAAAAGATACAAAGAACAGAAAATCGAGGAGAGGCATGCTCGCCCACATCCTAAAGGGGATTCAACACACAGAAGAAGGGTATATATAAAAAGACAACGAAATGGAAATAAAGCTACGTATTACGATGAAATGAGATTGGCAGGTCGAAGCTTTTGCCTTTTCTTTCGCATGAACAAACCTGGAAAACCATTTTGTTTTTCCTACTAACTAGGAATTAATAGCCGAGAAGCTTAGCTTACTTGGACAACTAGTTTGAGAAAGACAACTCTGGGTTCCAAACAAGTCAGATGTGGGATTAGTATATCTACCGAAAGACGACTGGATAGAAAATATACAAATCTACTTAGAAAAATCCAAAACCTTAGTTGAAGATCACATGCAAGCTTAATACAATTTACGGAGAACTGACCAATCTGTCTTAAGCTCAAACAAAAACGATTACAATTTGCCGGCCACTGCAGACATGGAAATCGTTTCATCCTTAAACCTATGGCATCCTTCTGGAAATGTCGTCGCACGAAAATTAACTTTCCCAGACATCATAGCTTGGACTCAGAGTTGGACATTGGGGATTTGTGGACAGCAATATAGGGCCGAACATTGTGGAAAGAGATTGTCAATAGGAGATCGAAGGATGATGAAGATAGCTACTCTGGAAAAATCTATTTGCTACGGAAACTACAGGTATAACATTACAACATAATGGGCCTGAAGTCCGATACTCCACGGCCTACAGGGTTAACATGACTTAAAACGCTATGTTTAATGACGGTAGCTGTGTCGCTAGTGCAAAACATGGAAATTTAAAAAAGGTGAAAGAAGTCAGCATGGATCAAAGAACAGACCAAGATAAGAAATATAATAGAAGTGAACGAGCGAGAAAAATGGAGGGTGGGCAGTTAACATCGCAAGAAGAAAGAACAACAGATGAAGCAAAAGGTTGAAAGAGAGCAGACAGAAAATCAAGAAATTAGATGCAAGGGTTAATTGGTAATACACTGTCAGATTGTCCATCGCCGTGAAAGAAGCATATCACTGCACTGGCAATGGCCTAAGAAGGCAATGATGACGATGACTCCCGAATACGAATAGGCACTGGAAAATATGCGGGGCAACAATGTTTTGTCATTTGGTTAGATTTTGAGAAGTGGCTTAAGCCGACGATTTTTCAGCAACTGCCTCTATACACATACACACATACACACGTGCGCGCACACGCATATATATATATATGTATGTATGTATGTATTATGAATTGGATTAAGTGCGACAATTATTTTTTGTTTCTATCGAAATGACGTATAAACGGAATATATATATATATATATATATATATATATATATATATATATATATATATATATATATATGTGTATGTATGTATGTATTATGAATTGGATTAAGTGCGACAATTATTTTTTGTTTCTATCGAAATGACGTATAAACGGAATATATATATATATATATATATATATATATATATATATATATATATATATATATATATAATTTTGTTCTGTCTCTGACATAGAGCTCTCCTTGGATTTTTATCGTCGTTTTATCGTATATAGATATGCAATTTATTATATATATTATATATGCGCGGTACTTTTTGGAAAGTGCTCATTATCAGTGACAGAGCTAACATATTTATTTGGAGTGATGTGAGTTTGTTTCACGCTTTTTCGATCGTCAGACAAACTGATTATTTTTTTTAAATTTTGAATTTATGTAGGTTACGTGTATTGGTGTTATTATGAAAGTGGGGGGAATCGTCGTCGTGATGTCACTCATGCTAACGCAAACATAGATGCATGTCCGTACACCCATTGAGGCACGCAGACACACACAAACGCGCGCATGCGCTCGCTCGCTCACCGGAGCCCTCACAAACATAAACATATATCAACAGTATGTGACTTGGCATATATATGTATATATGTGCCGTTGTGTACACACGTACGCATTTTGATTGCCGTATTCAATACATTGAATAAATTGAACAAGGAAAGAAAAAATCAAACAAAAAAATGACCTAAAGGCGAACACCTACCTGCTCAGTAAAGAAAAGTGCTCAACAGCTAGATTACCTAGACGGAGCAAAAAACGTTTCACAATGTAAAATCCTATCACAGGACAGCCTGAATCGTGACTTGAGTTTCACGTTTTCGTGATCTTCAGTTGACTATTACGGTAATGAAAGAAGAGGGTTTAGCTTTATATAGTCATGACCGTAATATACCTGCATTAAAGCATCACGGGGAAAAATTAAAAAATCCCACAGATAACTTCTCCTCGACGGAGTAGAAAGAAAATAAGCAAGCAAAAGATCTATGTGCTAGTCTAGCTAGTCATGGCGACTGCACTACTAAGGGGAGGAGTCAGCAGAAAAAAAATAACACATAAACTAATTAGGTAGAGCACCTCGAAAGAGTGTAAAGATTAGTAAGCATGTCTCGCTCGGACAATTACGCCTGAGAAGTGAGTTCGATCCTCACTGGCTACCCCTTATTTTCGTCTTTGTGCTACACCTAAGCTTAGAAAATCACCATAAACTAGTCAGTTGGCAGGTGACACAATAGGTATTTTATATGATGGCTAATTAACTGTGATTTTTTTTGTTTAGAATTCTGTTATCGCTGCTCCATCTTATTATTGAAAACTTTCCCTCAGGGCAAAGCCTACACATATCCCTAGCAATTTTACACGTACGGTTTTTTTAATAAACTCTCCGAGTAATTTTAGAGGACTTACCTACTTCTCTTTTAATCTTTCAAAAATACGCTGACAGCATTTTCATATTTACCATATTTGAAACTCAACTTATGATTATAGCACGTTTTTACATTTATTTTCAGTAGCCCCTATATATATATATATATATATATATATATATATATATACAATAGTGGCCTGACGATCGCGTCTAGCATGAAACAGTCGCCTCTAAGTGCTTCAATGTTCACTTTTATATTTACATACACTCTATCTCTGATATTGAGCACTACATCCTATAAATATAGCACATCTTAAGACTATATTTCTTCCTATATATATATATATATATATATATATAGAGAGAGAGAGAGAGAGAGAGAGAATTAGACATTAAAATAGATAAAGTCTTGCAACGGTTTTTTAGCTTTAACAGTTAAATTTCTAATTCTGACACGAACTGAATTCACGCTGAGGTTGATGAGACAATTGACGATGTTTTCTTTTGCCGAAATATGCTATTCCCCATTTTGATTTTGGGTTTTATTGGTTATTAATTATTTGCTCTGTAATAATAAATACATTGACTTCTTTTTGTGGATCAGTTTTAATATTTTATATTACTAAGTTCCACTTGGATAAAGATATATATATATATATATATATATATATATATATATATATATAGTAAAAATATATATATTGTCCTGCTTGACTTTTATTACTTATTTATACTTGTGTTTTCGACAGACAAACTATATTTTTAGCGATATAAATAAACCTAAATTTGCTTCAAGATTCATCTCTCACTGTGTAGTCGGGTTCTTCTCTTCAGAGCTTCATTTGTTTTTTGACCAAATGAAGCGCCATTGCCAAAATAGACAAGTGAGATTGCCTGAATTAGTTATCCAGTAGCTTATTGCACCATACGCAGTGTGTGCATTTCAGATTAAATCCTACGCTGGCTTGAAAAGTCATTGAAGTTTCCACGACAGTAGCATTCTACGGCAAACTGTACCCACTGAAGCCGTATGCAACACTGAAGCCGTATGCAGCAATTGTCTTTTTGTTACCAAAACAAAGGAACCATTTGAGAGCTCATGGAAGAGTCAACCAAACCGTTACTTTAAGAAAGTTGTTATTCTCGAAATCGAGTAAATAGATGTCATTCGTGTATATTTCTCTTCATGGCACCCAGCGACCTAAGTGTATTCGTCTATACATGTTTCACCTGGTCGTTGGAGCCGATCCTAACCGGATTTCTGAAGTCCCCCGGAAAAGATGGATTCCTGAGCCCATGTGAAATTTTCTTTGGACCAATGAAAACCCTGCCTTCACAGAGACTGACAGGCGAGCTGAGAAGAAGATGGAAATAAATTCGCGAACCTATGTGAAACCAATGAAAACCACAGAAATTAGCCGTTGAGCCAAGAAGAAAGAAAAGAAATTCGCGAGGCTATGCGAAATTTCTTTTGATATAAAATGAGGAAAAAAATGAATTAATAAGAGAAGATTGTCTGATGTCATGTGAAAGGTTTCGCTCCTGATCACTGCGTCTAGCATTGAAGTTTTCGCCAGTGTCAAAGTATTCGCCAATTATTTTATCAGCTTTTAACCAAGCACGGAGTACTTCAAAGAACTTTCTTTCAACGATCTGAGAAAGCTAAGAATTTCAAACTATCTACCTTCGTCTACTCAACCATATATTCCTTCTGTGAGTAACTTAGCATTGTTTTAAACATTTTGAATATTATTATATCATTTAATCTGTTGTATGAGCATTTCCTCTTCATGGCAATTTCTTAAAACTACGGATTTTAAAAAATTCTTTTTTATTTTCAAGAGACGAGCTGAAACGACTTCAAGCTTATGAATTCATAAATAAATACATTATCTTGTTTTTCTAAAGATACCCAAGTATTTCCACGTCATTATCTGTCTTCATTAAGCTTTTTAGGGTGGTATATCAACTGTTCATTTTAACATCCCTAAACACCTCTAAGGTTTTGTACGTCGTTCTCATTCGTAAAAAACTTTGAGCAAAGTAGTTTAACACTGATGTAATGGAATAACCTGTCACCCCCATGAGTGAATACACTATAGGTAGCAACTGCCTAAGAGTATCTGTAAGTCAACAGACTACAGAGTCTAGTCGAAATCTTTTTCGGTTAGACGGTCGAACTCTCTGCCTCTGAGGAGAGAGGAACGCGGACGAGGCTCCGCCGAAAGGCAGAGTCTCGTTCGGGGAGATTGACCAACCCGATTAAGTTATGCGGGTTCTACGGGCATTTTTTGGCCGAGCCTACGGGCTCGGAGAACCTACGTTAAACCAGGCCTTGTGCCACATGCAACCCTCGTGGTGTGGTGGCTAAATACAGTCTAACTAAAATCTTTTCAGCTGGCTGGTCGAACTCTCTGCGTTTGAGCATAGGGGAACCGGGACGAGGCTCTGCCGAGGGGCAGAGTCTCTTTCGGGGAGGTTGGCCAATTCGATCCCGTTTATGCGGGTTCTACTTGGCCTTGTGCCACATCTACCCTCGTAGGTGAGGGGGCTAGTAAATACCGATTAGCTGAAATCTTTTGGCTATACAGTTGAACTCTCTGCCTTCACGCAGAGATGAACCCAAAGGAGACAATGCCCAATGGTAGAGTCTTGCCTGTTGTGGTAGACAGCTATCCGACCCTGTTTTTTACCGGGTCTACGGGGAATTTTTGCCCGAGCCCACGGGCTCGGATACCCCACGGGCTCGGATACCCCACGGGCTCGGATACCCCACGTTAAATTCAGCCTTGTGCCACATCTGACCGCGTGGGGAGGTTAGTAAATACACTAGCTGGAATCTTTTCCAGTTGTGCTGCTCGAAGTTTCTGCTTTCGGGCAGAGATGAAGTCGGACGAAGTTATGTCAAAGGGCAGAGTCTCGTTCGGGGAGGTAGACAGACCCGATCCCATTTATGCAAGGTCTACGGGGATTTTGTGGTCGTGCCTACGGGCTCAATAACCCCACATTTAATTCTGCCTTGTGCCATATAAGTCTGCGTGGGGGAAGTTGCTAGCTGGCATTTGTTACTCAGTTATTAGCTGTTGTCGAACACTCTGCCTTCGGGCAGAGAGGAACCTGAACGAGGCTATGCCGAAGGGTAGAGTCTCGATCGGGGAGGTAGACAGACCCGAAACCATTTATGCGGGGTTTACGTGGAATTTTTGGTCGAGCCTACGGACTCGAATTGACCCGCATTAAATTCAGCCTTGTGTCAGATCCTACCCCGTGTGGAGGCTGGTAAATATTGTCTAGCTGGGATCTGTTGATTACGACTCAGACTTACGCGAGAACTACCGACCTTCCAATAGTAGCACTCACTACTGGATTGACTTGCAACAACCTTGTGCATAACTGTTAACTTTATTCTTATTGTACTGGTTTTTACAATAAACCTTTACTTATTTAATGCACCTTGTTCGTTGTTCATGCAGAATACAAAACTTTAATTATGTTGAATCTTGACGCTTTGTTAGCATAACTGGTCCATGCTTCTGGCATGAAAGACGAGTGATGACGCCTGTGGCGACAGGCTTTCATTTAAAATTATTGTTTGGAAATTTTGAAGTTCATTTGACGGCGAGAGGATGAAACAGATAAAGATATTTATTGTGATAAAAAATCGTTGAAATATTTGTATTAATTAAAATTCTCAGTGTCAAAAAAATATCAAAGAAAACTAAACAGACAACAAAACAGCAAAAGGAGAAAAAAAAAAAAACTTGCGTCAAAAAATAAAGAAGTTCGTTGATGATGAAAATAGATAAATTTCATTTTCGACAAAAACAAGATTCATTTCTAATCATTTCTTTCTTTCTTTCTTTTTATGGAATTATCTTCTGTCCGTCTTTGTTTTGTGTTTTTTTGTTCCTTCTTTGTTCTTTTGTTCCTTTCTTTCTATTCAAGTATTCTTTCTTTCTTTCTTTCTTTCTTTGCATTCAAGTATCTTGTTTTTCTTTCTTTCTTTTTTTCTTTCTTTCTTTTTATGTCCCTTTTTGTACTTTTCTTTCTATTCAAGTATTCTTTCTTTCTTTCTTTCTTTCTTTGCATTCAAGTATCTTGTTTTTCTTTCTTTCTTTTTTTCTTCTTTCTTCCTATGTCCCTTTTTGTACTTTTCTTTCTATTCAAGTATTCTTTCTTTCTTTCTTTCCTTCTTTCTTTCTTTCTTTCTTTCCTTCTTTCTTTCTTTCTTTCTTTCTTTCTATTCAAGTATTCTTTCTTTGCATTCAAGTATCTTCCTCTTTGCTTTCATCTTACTCTCTAAATGTCCTTCTTCGTTCTTTTTTTCCTTTCTTTATATTGAAGCATACTCATTCTTCATCTTTCTCTCTTTCTTTCTTTCTTTGTTCATTGTTTATTTGTTTTTGTCTTTAAAATCCTTCTTTGCTATTTTCTTTGTTTCTATTCTAGTATATTCTTGCTTTCTTTTTTCTTCTTTCTTTCCTTATATGCAAGTATCGTTTTTCATTCTTTTTCCTCTTTAAATATTCTTCTTTGTCCTTTTCTTTCCTTCTTTTTACTCGAGAAGTCTTTTTTTTTCCATTCAAATATCTTCTTTCCATGTTTATTTTTAATTTTTCTCTTGAAATTTCATTCTTATTCTCTTTCTTCCTTTCTTTCGATTACGTTATATTCTTCTTTCTTTCTTTCTATTCAATTATCTTCTTTGTTTTTCTTTCTTCTTTCCTTTTTCACCCTCTTCTTTTCTTTCAACTCAAGTACTCTTTCATTCTTTCCATATACCTATCTCCTTCTTTCCTTTTTTTTGGTTTCTTTTTCCTCTTTAAATATCCGTTTTTGTCCTTTTTCCTTTCTTTCTATTCAAGTATTTTGTTTGTTTCTTTCTTTCTTATTGCCGCTAAGTTCATGTCCCAACAAATAATTAAAATCCTTCTGGTCGACATCCTAATCTCCAGTCTGCATTTTACCCATCATGCCTCAGTTTCATGTTCTTTTTCCGACAATTACCCACCGTTACTTTTGAGTTTACTATTTACGAGCTCATACGATTGACCAGACGACATTTCGCAGGCTTTCTCCCCAACTGGTGCTGTAAAACAGAGACATGTTGAATAGAATTGGTCGTTCTATTAGATATCTCTATCAAATTGAAAGAGGAGTCGGTAGATGTCAGAATGTGCAGTCGTGTGAAAGCGATAGTTGGCGAGCAGAGAGCGTTCAAGGCCAGATGTGTTGTTTTCGAATGTTAAACCTGAAACACGTTGAATGCTGTTACCGTTGACCCATTAAAACCGGCATGTCACTTCTACTCGGAAGGAGGAGAGTGGCGCCGGTCAGCCTGCAAGATATCGGTTTGAAATGGCGGGCATTCACGGGGGATAATCACCTTGTTTATTGTTATCACGGGCCATTTTCAAAGAAATTATATACGCGCAAGTCCAATCAAGTAAATACTGTAACAGAATCAGACGCACGGTTACATAGGCATTCATATATATAGAATAAAGAAAAATAAAAGAGATTTTGGAAAAAAATAAAAAAAAATGGAAGAAAATATATTAACAAGGGACGTAGATTTACAAAATATTAAAATGGGGAGGTATGGCTCGGATTGAGAAATCGGAGAACCGAGATCGAATTCCAGTCGAATCCATTACATTCACTTACGTGATAATACCCTCCCAGCTATGGGTAAATAGCAGGACAGACTGTGTTGTATAGCCTTGGGTAGCAACCGGTCGAGGAGAAGGAAAATTTCTGAATTCAAAAATGGCCTGGAGAGGGTTGGGAACTCTCAGGCTATCTTGTCCAAGAAACACCACTTCTACTGCGGCTTTAGTACATATGATGCCCCCTATGACCTACGAGTCACGGGATGAAAAGAAATGAAACACAAAGGAAATAAGCAAAGATGAAGAAAGAAAGAAACGAAGAAAGAAAAATGGAAGCAAAGAACGAAAAAGAAAAGTGGAAGGAAAGAAAAGAAAGAAGCAAACAAAGAAAGAAAGAAAAAAGAAAAAGAAAAGAAGGAAAAGAAGTCAGGTGAAAAAAAAATGAAAAAAGTATAAAGAAGCGAAATAAAGAAAAAAGAAAAGAATAGAAACGAAAAGAAAAAAAGTAAGAAATAAAGAAAGAAAAGGAGGTAAGTTAAAAAGAAAGAAAGATTGATCAAATGTAAAGAAAGGAAAGGAAAAGAAAGAAGCAATTAAGGGAAAAATCAATTAAAAGTAGAGAACGAAGAAAAGAAGGAAGGAAAAAGGACGGAAAAAGAAAAAAAATTAAAAAATTAAGAAGAAAGAAAAGAAGGAAAATAATAAAAGGAAGTAAAAATGAAAAAAAGGAAAAACAATAATAGAAAAAAGAAAGAGGATGAGAAAGTGAAAAAAGATATAAGTATAAATAAAGAAAAACAAAGAAAAAAACAAGGAAAAGAAGATAAAGTAACAAAAGAAGAAAAGAAAAGAATGGAGGAAAGAAAGAAAAAAATGAGAAAGAGACCGAGTAAATATAAAGGAAAAAAAAAGAAAAAAAAAAGAAAGAAAGCAGTGAAAACAATGAAAATATAAAGCGGGCGGGGGAGAAGAAAACGGTGTAAAAATGAAGAAAGCAAAAGAAAGAAAAAGAAAGAAAAAGAGGAAGACAAAATAAAAATAAAGAAAAACAAAAGCAAAAAACAAAAAAAAAAGGATATCAAAACTAAATAAAAGCAAAACAAAAAAGAAAGCCACGTAAAACGGAGATAAAATAAAATGGGAAGAAAAAATGGTGAAAGAAAGCAAAAATGAGAAACAAAAATTAAATAAAAAAATCAAGTTTTAATAAAGAAATATGAGACAAAGAAAAAAACTGCAGAAATTCTCAGACATTTCTTAAACATGATGTAAAGTATCAGAGAAACAATTATTTGTTGGAGAAGTTCTATAAATTATTTAAACCTTGTTCTACTTTTTCTTTAAAAAAAGATCAAATTCTTATCTTTCTTATCTTATTATTCCGTGCAAATTTCCCCCTGCAAATATGGGATCTTAAAGAACTCGGTATTCTCCCCGGCTGGAGGAGAAAAAAATTTTTTTCAAAATCTAATTTCCCGATGACGTGACAAAAACACACGCTACAATTCCGTAAAAAAAACTTCATTCAGTACTATATATATATATATATATATATATATATATATATATATATATATATATATATATATATATATATATATATATACAAACATACATACATATATATAGTTGTTCCAATGAGAGATAAGTGGATATTTTAAAGAGAGAAGACGCCGCAAACGATTTTGGTTATAAATTGTATTTTTTTATATATATATAAAAAATAAAATATAATATATAAAAAATCCGCAATATAGCCAAAAAAGTTTGCGGCGTCTTCTCACTTTAATATATATATATATATATATATATATATGTCTGTGTGTAATAATTGTAATAATAATAATAATAATAATAATATATATATATATATATATATATATATATATATATATATATATATATATATATATATATATATATATGTATATATATAAGCATTATATATAAGGCAGATAATATAATATAATTTAAACGGAGCAAATGCTTTAAAATAAGACAGCCAATCTCGGAAATGGAAAAAAAAATAGATTAAATCTATATAAAATAAAGCGAAGTGTACGTGTGTCCGCCCGTCCGTCTCTTCATTTTTTTGTCTCCGTGAATCATAAACAACCTGAGGTAACTGGCAGTAACTACTGTAGTTACACGCGATTAAAGATTAAATAAACAAATCATTTAAAGTTAAATATGGAAGAGCGTGAAAGGTTTTAAAAAACAATTCTTTATTAAAGTTTTAACTTTAATTTCGCCTTTCGTTGCAACTGCCATTTATTAAACCTTAATTAAAACTTAAGCGGGCGACGTTACGTTGCTCATACGTTCTCTTTTTTATTTTCTAGCACGTGTAGGGCGACGTATTCGAAATATTACACAGTTCGGATACACTAATGTCTTTTAAGAGTGACTTTATGTGAAGGGATCATGAAAGAAAGCAAAAATTGCGCGCAAAACGAATGGAAAGAAACTAGGGAGATCGGTTACGTAAACGAAGAAAGATTATGTCGAATTAATGTGTCGAATAATAATATAGTATTTCTAAATTTTTATAACTTTTACGTACATAGGATGCTGAAGGTAAAAGGGTTAAAAGCCCACCGCAGGAACTAAAGTTCTCCCTAAGGGAGGCTTTTGGGTTAATATTAAATCAATTAGTTAAATAAATATCAAATCAACAAATAATATGGATGCAAGCATAACCACGAGTAAATAAATTTAATAATAATAATCAGCAGTGAAAAATTAATGAACGAATAGAAAATACTTGAAGTAATCAATATTAAATATTGAGTTGAATGCTAAGGGATAACAAACAAAGCCGATAAAATACTTCTAAAATATAGCATTCTGTCCCATGATTATTTCTACTCAATAGCCTTTAGAGAAATTCAAAATGTAACCTCTACCGATAGTGCGCCATTAGACCAGGATAAATATCGTCCTCGGTAAGACGATAAACTACATCCGACAGTAAGGTCCCTGATCAGGAGCTTTTGTGGGATCAGGTTGAGATCATAGAGAGGAATCAGAATATATGCAGGCCACAAAAATCTCCTGAGCCGACCAAGCATAGAAATGAATACAATATTGGAACCAGTAATAAGGAGTGTCAGAGAAAAGCGATAATAACAAAAAAATTGCAATATGAACACTAGTAAAAAGTCGTTGCTGAACACATTAGGTTTATAATACCCAGAAATTCATATACAGATGGTACAGTGGATAAAGGCGTTAGTTAGATCCAGTGACAGGACGCAAAGAGTGTGAGTTCAATACCTGGTTAAGGCAGTGGAGAACTTGGAAAGCGGAATTAACAGGAGATAACTGATAACCGACATCCATTATACATGACACATGGAACTAGAACAGTCTACCCCAGTGAGCAAATTAAAGGGCTCAGTTCAACATACCAACCACCTGAAGAAGACCGGAGCGTACAACGACCGAAATGTTGTTATAAATATGGTGACAAAGATGACAATATTCCGAATAATTTAAATAGTATACATAATGCCCATCTCAGAAATATACACAGGTGTAAAAATAGGCACCTTCAATACATTTTTGTAAAACAATTATTAACAGCAATAAAATATTACCGGCAATACATTTTTGAAAAAAATAACCAGCAATAAAAATCTTGTCGACATTAAATAACCCACTGAGTTTGATATGCCTTTAAACAAATCTAACGAAACGAAACCAAGATAAATAAATAGTCGGGTTACCAACAAAAACACATGGCCTGAAGATTGCGTTTTGCATGAAACAGACCACTGCAACTCTGTATTGAACACAAACTCCACTTTTATATTTTATATATACAGACACTATATCCATGATATTGATCACTTTTATTCATAGCTAAAAATATATATTTTTATCATATATATATATATATATATATATATATATATATATATATATATAGAGAGAGAGAGAGAGAGAGAGAGGGAGAGATAGATAGATAGATAGATATTGATGTGTATTTGGACAACAACCATTATTTTGTGCATCTTTCATTGAAAATGGCCGACGAAAGAAAGATTTAATTAATCTTTTCTTGAGTTTTTGCAGCATTTTAACAATTTTTCTCATTTTTAAGGGTTAAAGAATATAAAAATTGTTCATTGTTGTAATTGTTTCCGAGTGCTTTCGGCTAATCTCTAGCCATTATCAAGGATGTATTTTGGATATAGAGAAATTCTCTGTGTGGCTGCTACACATTAATTAGTGAAAAACGGAAAAATGTTAGATTGCTGGATAAACTCAATAAAAGATTAATTAAATTCCTTTTCGGCCGTTTTCAATGAAAGACACACACACACACGCACGCACACACACACACACACATATATATATATATATGAGTAGTGAGTAGCTGCTCGAAAAAGGTATGATTCCTCTTCTTCTCCCAGCATTAGATGGCAACTGATCTAGGAAAAGGAAAACTCTGAATTCAAAACCTGCGGAGGCTCGTTTGGGAACCTTGTGGCACGTAATACACCAGGTTAATGTATTCGGCACAAAATGTGTGGTTGGGATAATCCACTCTCTCTCTCTCTCTCTCTATATATATATATATATATATATATATTGAGAGAGAGAGAGAGAGAGAGAGAAAGATAGATAGACAGAAGACACAGAGAGAGAGAGAGAGAGAGAGAGAGAGAGAGAGAGAGAGAGAGAGAGAGAGAGACCCGGAGAGAGATCAGTATTTTAAAAATTATTATTTCTAAATAATTAATGGATTTTATTTTTAACCCGACGTATATTTTTGTGATTACCCGTATTTAAATAGTTTCACCATTTTTTAAACAATGTTTATTTACACTATCGGTATGCGCAAAGAAAATGTACCCTGTCACAGGTTTCGAACCCGCGTCCCTCTCTAAGAAGTTTCCTTAAAATGTCTGACAAGGTACTTTTGTTAAATGTTTATTGCGTGTCTCGTGTGTGTGAACAAGAGATTATAGTGGGTTTAGACATTTGCTAAAATAATTATTTGTTTTGGGCACTTTCGATTTATCTATTATTGATTTTGGTTATTGAATGCAAATTGTATGTAGATTGTTGAGAGTAGACATTTTTTTTTTATTTCTGAATAGAGCCATTATGTTTTGACTATGTTTCTTGCTGATGTTGTTGAAAGTTATATTTTTTGGTTTTTGATAAGTGCTTCTGTTTTGTTTGTACACAAGAAAAACAAAACAAAAACATCTTTCCCGTCATTTTAACGATACATACATATATATATATATATATATATATATATATATATATATATATATATATATATATATATCCACAGACAGACTGCTTCGAAGCTCATCAATGTGGCGAGACATCCGATTGCTTCAAGCCTGCATCGAAACTCAACCGATTTGGCATCAATCAGAGACTCTACCCCTATGCTATCGGCGCCCGACAGAGAATCTTTTAGTGTATTATATACATGATGTATGGAGAATAGTGTGTTAATCAGCAGCTACTGCTGTTAAAAATTCCCTTTCTCTATAGTGTTCAATCGGCGAACGAGTTCATTGAAAAAGACTGACAATGTTTGTTTAGTTTGTATTATTGTATGCGCGCAATTGCTCTAATTTCTGAGCTTAATAAGTGTAAAAATTGTCCAAAAGTTTCTTGATCCCGAGCGCTTCCGGTTAAACTGTTAGCCCTTGTCAATGATTTTTGTTATGCTATTTTAATAAATGGTTTGTAAGTATGATTAAGTAAGTAAATATTATGGACGTTGCTGAAAGTAGATATATTTAAATTTTCAAATATGGCCAATAGATTTCGGTCGATTTTTTAAAAATTGAAATACGTTATTATAAGTTTAATTTTAATAATAATTGCATCAGTAGAAAAATATTTTACAGTTGGACATTCGCGTTCTCAATTAGTATGTTGCATAATGGGCATATTGTTCCAATTCCATGTGAGTTAAAATGTGTCCGTATGGAGCTATGGCACTGAGTTTTAGAGACAGTAGTCTTGAGAAGTGGGTGTGAGGTATGGTCAACCAAAAATATAATTAAATGATAAACAAGCTTAATATTTTAAAACAAAATATATATTAAAGATGGGTTTTCACCCAAATACAGAAGCATTACACACACACACACACACACACTCTCATGTAAAAAATATGCATACACCTGGGTTCACCCTCACAGTAATATGATTGGCTGGTATCAGCCATGAATACAGATTGATTTAGAAATACATGGACTACGCCTATTGTCTTCCCCTGTTGCCTACCACTACGACGAAGATTACGGTTACTTGGTAGATTGTCCTACTCGGTTACAGTAGTCAGCAACCACTCATATATAGATATAAATCTCTCTCTCTCTATCTATCTATCTATATATATATATACATATATATATATGTATGTATGTATGTATGTATATATATATATATATATATATATATATATACAGAGATAGAAAGAGCGTATGTAAATATGAAAGTGAACATAGAAGTCAACACTCAGAGGCGATCAACTCTTTCATTCTAAACGCCATCGTCAGGTGAACTGACGATTGCGTTTAGTATGTCCATTTACACACACACACACACACACATATATATATATATATATATTTATATATATATATATATATATATATATATATATATTTATATATATATATATACAGTGGGTTGAATAAGTGATCGTACAGCAAACAAATGCTTGTTGTTCTCACTTATAGCCAATTAAAAACATTGAATAACAATGTTATACATGTAATTTGGGGTATAGAATCAGAATCTGCGATTTAAAATTGGAAATTCATCGATAAGTGTGAGTTATGTAAAGTTTTATATTTTGAATAGTGGAAAAAGTGTTCGTACAGTATCAATTTTTGCATTATAATACGGTAGATTTTGGTTGTACTTTAAAATAGCAGATTCTAATCTGCTCTAGAATATTCTCAGTAAATCTGTTGCAACATTCAGTTCAGTTCAAAATTTGATCATTCTGCAGTCACTGTTCCGTGGTAACGGTTCTAATAATGGCTAGACGTAAGGAAATGACTTGTGCTCAAAAAGAGCTAATTATTAATCTATGGAACAATGGAAAAAGTTATAGAAACATTTCCAGTGACACAAACATACCTTTTTCAACAATTGGTTCATTTATTGCAGGATTTAAAAGACGTAAGACTGTTGAGAACAAAGGCAGATCCGGTGCTCCCAGGAAGATCTTTCCCAGATTACGAAGAAAGTTGATGCGACAAGTTTAAAATAACCCAATGGCCATCAGACAAGACCTTCAGAATGATTTGAGTTTGTCAAGAGTTAGCGTAACTAAGCAAGCGATTAGTAATGAACTACGCAGAGACGGTATAAAGTCACGCTCCCCAAGAAAGACAGCATTCCTTCTGAAACGGCATAGAGATGCCAGGTTGAAATTTGCGACAGAGTATAAAGATAAGGAAAATTCTTATTGGGAAAGAGTTCTTTGGACAGATGAGAGTAAAATTGAGTTGTTCAGTTGCAATTCCCTGAATCATGTATGGAGGAAAGATGGCAAAGCATATGCACACAAGAACACCATACCAACTGTCAAATTTGGTGGGGGTAGTATCATGGTTTCAGGCTGCTTTTTGATGCAAGGTGTTGGCAAACTAGCAATTATAGACGGTAGAATGAACGCAGAAAATATAAACGAATTCTAAGCGAACATTTATCGCTTTCTGTAGAGAATCTTAGGCTTCCTCCTGATTGGATCTTCCAGCAGGACAATGATATCAAACATGTTGCTAAGAGTACGAAGAATTGGCTTGCTAATAACAATGTTAACATCTTACAATGGCCCAGTCAGTCGCCGGATTTGAATCCAATAGAGAATTTATGGCGGTTTTCGAAAAATAAGATCCATGATAGAGGTCCAACAAACATCAAAAACTTGAAGACTCGGGAAGAATGGGACAAAATACCTACTAAGATATGAGAATCGTTAATTAAAGACTACAGGAAGAGATTGGTTGCTGTTGAACTTAATAAAGGCTTTGCTACAAAATATTAAATGGAGAAAACATGTTTTTGTCCTACTGTACGATCATTTTTTAAACCCCTAAAAATTTAAATATTGCTATATTTTCTTAACCATGGAATATTATTTAGTTTTATATGCATACATTTTTAGTATGCAATCTGATACAGTAGATATATTCCCGTTTTGTTAATTTAATATGTTACAAATAAAAATATATTTTCATGTGTGTGTACGATTACTTATTCAACCCCACTGTATATATATATATATATATATATATATGTGTGTGTGTGTGTGTGTGTGTGTGCGTGTGTGCGTGTGTGCTGTTTGGAACACTATTTGTCGAAATACGAAATGTCAAAAAACTGTCTTATCTGTTTGTACTGACGCCATTGCGTAAATACATAGCCATATCTATTTAATCAAGTGAGCCCAACAGATATTGATATATTAAGTGGCAAATATAAATTTATTTCTTCGTTCGGATTTAAAATGTGATGTTATCCGATTACGAGAGTGGGGTTGAATATATTAATATATTAAGGAAATCTTCTTGGGTTAGGAATCGATGAGGTTTCTAGCCAGCGGCTTTGAATATATGTTCTTTCGAGAAAATGCATAATAATGGCCAAAAATAAGGATGGAATGGAATGTAAATGCAGTTATAAATGAAGCAGCAATAAGCATTTAAGAAAATGGAGGAATAATAACAAAATTTGTTTTATGAATGGCTAATTTCGAAAATGATTCAAGTAGATCAGATGAATGAGTGAAAGAAGGTAAGAACGGCGGAAGAAAAGAGATAAGAGTATAAAGAGAGAGGGTAAAGAAACGGAAGGAGAGAATAAAGAAATGTGAAAGGAATGATTGAAGAGAAGAAGAAGAAGAAGAAGAAGAAGAAGAAGAAGAATCAAAGAAAGGAGGAAAGAAAAGGAAACAGTTATGAAGAGGAGGGAGGAAAGAAAATAAAAAGGACATAGAAAACTCATTAAATACATG
Source organism: Acanthosepion lycidas (assembly GCA_963932145.1). Taxonomy (NCBI): domain Eukaryota; kingdom Metazoa; phylum Mollusca; class Cephalopoda; order Sepiida; family Sepiidae; genus Acanthosepion; species Acanthosepion lycidas. Next base: position 7,172,924 of record OZ010574.1, on the reverse strand, counting down.
CATCTTTGTTGTAGCCATACCTGCGGACGATAATGGGTAGGTCCCTATTCACATAAATGCAGTAGTAAATACTGTATGTTGGTCTGCAGTTACAGATTCGTCTCCAACTGTGCTGGTCAAACGCTCTGACTCCGAGCAAAGAGGATCCCCAGACGAGGATATGTCGAAACAGCTACCCGACCCCGTTTTATACGGGGTCTACAGGGAATTTTGGCCGAGTCTACAGGCTCAGATACCCCACAATAAATTCGGTCTTGTGCCACATCTGACGACATGAGGTGGTTGGTAGATATCCCGCAGTTGGAGATTCATTGTGGGATTCACTTGACTCAATTCTAGCTACTACTTATTATACGCGTCGCTGGCGAATCTTATACATGGTGTTCTTGTCCTAAGTATTATCGTTCATTATCAACCTTTGTGTAATTATTCTATTCAGTAACCTTCCCTAGTTTACAACAATATTAGTAACACTATTTCTAGGATTGTATATTTTATGGTAGGAGGGGGATTCCGACCCATCATCCCACAAATCCCTACTCCTGGATGCCATATAGCTAAACAATTTAACATTATAACCCAAACATACATACCTAACAAATACAACATATTAACTAGCGATTTCATACACATATTCAACTCTACTACCCCTAATAACTGTATAATGGCATCCCTTGACGTTGAAAACCTCTCCCCTAAGGTCCTCGTCCACGAAACCATCAAAATAATTACTATGTCTATAACCATCCTTCAATTCCCCATCCTACCATAAAATATACAATCCTAGAAAGACAAATACAAATATGCATCACACAAGTCCTCCTCTATGAACCACTGGGAAAATATATACCAAAATCGATGGTGTATCTATGGGTTCTCCTCTAGGTCTCACGTTCGCCGAATTCTACACGTCACACATCGAAAACAGTATATTTTATAACCATACATACAATCCTAGTTTTTTCACTAGATACGTCTACGACATCTTTATTACAACACAAAAACACGATATAATTAATAAACAAACTCTATCTTAAAATTCACAGTCGATCTACATATCAACAACAAAATACCATTTCTCGACTTACCCATAGACTTCCACAACAAAAGATAGATTTAATACATCAATTGTTAAAAAGCCGACAGGTAAAACCTCCTGCTTACTCAACTTCTATAGTGAATGCCCGGATAAATATAAAATAGCCGTAATCAAAAATTTAATCAATATAGCTTTTCCCATCTCCTCATCTAGAACAATATTTTACAAAGAACTTGCCAATATAAAACAAACACTCATAAATATCAATTTCCCCAACGCATAAAACATTACCTTTCAAATATTCATAATCATAACAAAGAAAAAAGACGGAAAACAATAACACAATTAAGCTTTTCTATAAGAATCAAATGCACAGTAAATATAAACTCGACAAATTGGCTATAAGTAACACCTTCCACAGGTATACTAAACCCGTCCAACAACACAAACAAATAAAATTAATAATATACTACACTAAATTTAAAACCTCAAACATAATTATTTGAAATAATACTACTCCGGCAATCATTCTTCAATAAAACCAATGTATTGTACAGGTTTACATGACTGTTTCGAGAGTGTTTCCCACATAATAATTCTAGCATATACATCGGACACACAACCACAACTCTTTCACGTAGGCTCACATGCCACCTTAATGACACCAGCACCATAAAAAAATCATCTTGCAACAACACACTGCACCACTAGTAACACATTCAAATCACCCAAAATAGGAAAAATCTTAATTAACTACACCAAAATCTTCTATAAAAACAAATGCAGAAAACGATTACAAACTCCTGAAGTCATCCTAATAAAAAAAACATAAATAAAATCGCAATTAATACTAGCAGAAACATCTACACCATATTTAATAACTAATTCTTCAAATAATAAACCCCATCACTCCTCATTAATAACGAACTAATCCTACAACATCTATAAAACTAAAAATAATAAGCAACCTATTTCAAGTCCAAACATACAGCTATGATGACGATTGACAATAACCGAAAGCGCTCGGCAAAACACTTTAGATTAGGGTCTTATTTCAACAGCTTAAACCCAAATATTAACAAACTTATAAGAAAGCAAGAAAAAAAAAAACAGAAAAAAAAAGGTTAGTAAACGGAAAAGTTCCGTAGTCTTTAACACACGCTTTAATATATATATATATATATATATATATATATATATATATATATGTTGTAAGCGTTCTGAAAGCAAAGGAAGTATTTGTCGCAGATTACTTCCACAAGACAAAGAAGAATCACTGTAAGTCCAGACTCGAATATCGTGGGCAGAAAGAAATGCTGAAAACTCGATTCGCCGGTACTATTTCAAATCACAATGCGTGTAACCAGTCAGAAAAATAACTCGTTCACTAACAAACGCCGAAACCAAAAATGCCCGAATTTTTTTTTCTCCTCGAATTGAGAAAACCAACTGCTTTTATCGGCAGAACCTATTTTTTCCATTCGTTGACAGCTGGGATTGGATTTTCCATAATTTGCATATCAAAATACTTTTATACTATAGCGACTTCTGCGACTGACTTGTTTTTTCTTTAATTCAATTATTCCATTTTCAGTATGTTATGCGGAATACGTGCCCCTCTGTTTGGTAAGTAGTTTTCTTTTTCGCCACTTTTTCCGTCGTAGAATACACGCGACACGCTGTCGCTTGGTTTGACGAGGTAAGTCGCCGTTTTCTTCGCTATATATATATATATATATATATATATATATATATAGTATATGTTAAATATAACATAGTAACGTAAATAGTAAATAACATAATAGTAATAGCATACAACGTAAATAGTAAATGTTAGTGTGTATATATATATATATATATATATTCATACATGTTTCATTAAATAATATAGACATGTGTTGTCTATTTATTTTATGTAAATTCTTTTCATAACGTCTGATAAGCTTAATAACATTATCATTAAACGAAGAAAGAAAATCACAATATTGATCCATATTTTTTAATCCAATCTAAGCTTTCGGCTTACATAAGCCATTATCAAAGATGTCAATTACTGTACAATATATTAAGCAATATACGGACAAGACAGTGATGATAGCCTGCTATTGTTTACATGGATGATTTCAAGCAACGATAAACACGTGCATATAAGACGCTAGAAGCAAAAATCGCACCGCAGCTCATGACGTCACACATGACTACGCGAGAGTGAATTCGAGAAGTATTAAGTATGGGAAGCCATTGGTATAAACCAATGGCTTCTATTACCAATTATAGACATTTAAGGATATTTGTAGAGATGCCATAGTTGAATTTGTTCAGTTTAGGTTTTAACTGTTTGATGTTTATAGCTTCAAGGATTTTTAGTTTTTGTTTATTGTTTTCATGTTTAAGTATAATTGTGTTTTCAACAAGTATTTCTGGAATTGTGTATGCGGCCAGGCATGTTGTTTTAAATGCCTAAAAATGTTAGAGTTTTCATTCAAATGTAGTGTCAAGCGTCGTGAAAGTGAGTTTGTGGTGTGACCAACATAAATATTATTTAATTCGTTGGAGATACAATCTCCCAAAGGGCACTTGAATTTATAAACTATATTGTTTTTTTTCAAATCGCTAACCGAGGAAGAATAATCATTGCGAAGAATTAAGTTGGATATACTAGATTTAGTGTTGTATATGATTAATTTAATTTTTTTGCCAGGCTCTGCAGTTGATATATTAGAATTTAAATTTTTTAGTATATTTTCATCTTGTTTATAATTAGTATGCATTTGATTACGATATAGGAGATTAATATGTTTGAGATCAGTAGAAGCAGTATTATGTACAATTTTCTTAGTATTGAGATTTCTAAGAAAGCATCTTATTTGTTCATCAACTATATAGTTTGGAAAGCTATTGTTAATAAGTGTTTGTTTTATATTCTTTAGTTCACTGTAAAAAATCTGTTTTGTGGATGAATTAGTTTCTGCACGATGTATTAGATTCTTTATAATTGCTATTTTGTAGTAATATGGGCATTCGCTCTTGTAGTTAAGTGTACATGAATTTATGCTTGTAGGTTTTTTGTATGGCGAAATAGTAAATTTGTTATTATTTGTGTTTATCAATATGTCAAGGAAGGGAAATTTATTATTAGTATTGAGTTCATACGTGAATTTATGGACAGAATTATTTTGGAAACGTTTTTGAAGTTGAAGTATTTCATCATTTTTAACTAACATGAGAATATCATCAACGTATCTTAGGTAGATGGATGGTTTTTTAAAATCTGTAAATATCTTATTTTCGAGGTTCGACATGTAGAAATTGCCAAATGTCGGACCCAGTACTGAACCCATGGAGACACCATCACGTTGTAAATATATATTATTATTATGACCGAAGAAAGGGACTTCAGTAGTACAAGCTAATAGTAGTTTCCGTAATATATTCGGATTAATTTTAAGTGGGTGTAAAGATGAGTTACTGTATATATTTCTTATAATTATGTCAATAGTTTCACTAACAGGGACATTGGTAAATAAGTTTTCAACATCAAGTGAAGCCATGATTTCATTGTCGGGTTTTTCACTTTTTAGGATTTGGATTACTTCTAATGTTGACTTAACACTATATTTACTAGGAAGGTAGGAAGTAATAAGTTGATTAATGTATTTTATTAGATGATATACAGGAGTTGGAATTTGCGATATGATAGGACGGAGAGGATAGTTAGGGTTATGTGTTTTTATAGTGCCGTATATGTAACCAGGTCTATAATCACCAACGATTTTATGGAGTTTTAAAGAGTTCTGTTCAGCATTATTAGCATTAATGAGTTTATTAAGCTTTGATTTTAGTTTGTTGGTCGGGTTCTTGTTAAGTTTTTTAAACTTTATGTGATCATGGAGTATGAGATCAAGTTTTTTGTTGTAATCCAATTTGTTTAGGATGACAAAAATGTTGGTCTTATCAGCTTTTTTTACAATAATGTCAGGGTGGTTGCGAAGTTCTTGAGCGGCAATTTTCAGTTGTTTCGAAAGTATTTTTGAGGAGTTTCTGCTTTTATCATGCCGATCCTTGAATGCATCGGCCTTAAGTAAGTCTTTAAATTCTGGTGTAGCTTCTATTAGTTGTTCATCCTGGAGTTTAACGATGTTTTGGTATAGGGTCTCAATTTCTTTTTCTTTTTTTTTTTTTAAGTTGATTGTACTTACGGTATATATGGCAGTTAGGTCCAAGGTTAAGTAATTCTTTTTGGTGCTTAGTTCATAGTTGGAAAGGTTAATGTATTTATCAGTTTTGTTAGGAAGAGTGATATTACCTTTGTATAATGCATTCAGTTTTTTTATAATTTTAAATCGGTGTTGAACTTCAGATTTATTGGTAATTTCCATGAGTCTATGTGTAATTTCCTCCAGTTCGTCCGAGGTACTTATATCCTGTAGTTTATCGTAATGAAACATGTATGAATGAACAAAATGCTGCCTAAATACACACACACACACACACACACACAATATATATATATATATATATATATAATTATTTATTTAAAAATATGATTCCATCGCTACATAAGAGTTCTCATGTTTCAAAACAAGACCCGAAAACTTCAATATAATTATTTGAATTAAATTTACCTAACGAGTTCTTTCCTATTTTCTATATATTTTCACACACACACACACACACACACACACACACATACATATATATATATATATATATATATATATATATATATATATATATATATATATATATATATATATCCGATGCAATGAGAACGAAAATAATATATAAATTCTAACGTTCACAGCATTAATTCGAAAGGGTGCTCGATGTCGAAAGTAGAGCTAAAATAGTCCGATAATTGGTCAAAATTTGCTTATAAAAGTTATATTAATATCCCATACTTTTATATACTTTCTACTTATATATTAATTTCTCAATCAAAACTGTTTTTTTAAAACCGAATTACTTATATATTCAACATACCAAGAAGAAATTACCATCTCTTAATTTATTAATTAGCAAATCACTTTCATTGATTACAAAATTAGTAGTGATAACTCCCACCTAAATATATGTAATTCAGCTTTAGCTTGTTTCTTTTTTTTTTTAAAATAGTCAAAAAAAAAAAAAAATGCCTATTTCTACTATAACTCTGGCTAGAATTTATCCCTCCTACCTCTTCCATCGTATTACTATCTCCTATTCTCACTTTTCCTCCCCCACCCCTCACTCTAAGGACGCTTGTGAGATGCTTTGCCTAAACTTTAAGCCGTTGTTATCGACAAGGAATCTTTCCAGACTAGCCATCATTTAATACCTCACCCATCCTTCACCAAACTGCTATCAACAAGCACTATTGTTTCACTCCGTCAACATTTTGCTTTTTGTATATGTTTTCTCAAACAAATAGAAAAAAGAAGTGACGTTTCACCTACGGCTTGCTTACAAGCAGGATTGTTCATAACCGTTTTTGGTTCTCACCAGTTGATGTGAAATTGAAATGCACCAAAACGAAGTTGCATCTCACTGTTTTCGTCTATATGGAAAAATTATATATATATATATATATATATATATATATATATATATATATATATATATATATATGTATGTATGTATGTATGTATGTATGTATGTATGTATACTGCATATTCAGTGGTGAATCAAATAGAATACCGGTGAAGAAAAAAATGTATATATATATATATATATATATATATATATATATATATATATATATATATATATATATGGAGAGAGAGAGAGAGAGAGAGAGAGAGAGAGTGAGAGCGAGAGAGAGTCAGAGACAGAGAGGGTGAATTAATACAAGTAAAAGGTTTGGCACTTAGATGATTATATGTGATAACCAGCGTATACATATTGTTAACTGTTGCTATATATGTATATAAATATATAGCAACTGTTAAAATTATACATACTCTGGTTGTCACATATTTGCCACTATATGTTTCATCGATCAATAAAAAAAAATACTTATTGGCATTGATCTGCACTGTTCAGCTGAGAACGACTCTGAAGTATTTGGAATTTCCAAGTCTCAATCTTAGTGGCTGTCTTGTGAGTTGGAAGCTTTCAAATTCTTCGTATATTTGATTTGATGACAAAGAATTGTTTAAGAAAGCCAGAGCTTGCTAAAAGATAACGTTAGCAATATAAAGAAATAAAGCAATTCATTCTTAATCCACTATGAGTTCGCTGCATGTGTGATAAGGGCAGGTTGAGGAATTCGTCTCTTCGGTCTGTGTCTCGCATAAAGAAATTATTTTTAAAAAAGTCCTCTTTTTTTTTTGTTAAGATATAAACTTTTCAGACGTTATGGCAGCGAAGAAGTGTCAAAACGCGAAACGATATCGGGTCGTAAATCACGTATCAAAACCTGTGGGGACGATGAGAAGCACACATTAAAACACACCACAAGGAGAGTAAAATGAAATCGTCAACATAATACCGGAAGATCGATATTTCAATCTTTCTTTTCATCAATTAATCCCGTGCTACTCTCAATGGGCAAGACGGATGAAGCAGAAGCTAAGTGTCTACTGTAATGGTTGAAATCGTAAGCAATTACAACTTTTCTTCTCTCGTCTATTAAACGTTGGTATATTGTTTTTTTTATGTGTAAAGATTTAACTATATGTCTGTAAAATTGTATTTCATAGGTTGTCCATTGATTTGACTATGTGCATATGTTTTCTTTATACGTATACATTATACTGGCGTGCAAAAATTTATGGCCGCCTTTGTAAATTAATTACTTTTGTTAGTTTTCACCCAAATCGAAAGTGATTAACTTTATACTTTCCTTAGTATATTTTATGATCTTTGAAGGACAGAAAACAAGTTACTGCGTTTTTGTTAGTGATTCTGATAGATGATAGTACATCTTGAAGCATAGTGATGCTGAAAAAAAGTCCATGCAAAAATATTAGGCCACCAGCGAAAATTTCACCTTTCAAATCTTTTCTGAAGTTAAAAAATGATTTTCTTTTTTCCATAAAGTGATCTTTATTATTACAGAAAGTAGAAAATGTCAAAGTTTGTTGTTAGTAATCAGTGTTGCTGCATTTGGTTCAATTGTCTCAAAGTGTGGTTTTCATTGGAGCATTTATTTCTTCAGTTCCCACCAGAAGGGTTCAATTGCATTGAGATCAAAATTTTGTATTGGTCAGTTTCCCAAAAGTTGAATATCTTCAACCACACTCACGATGTGTAGCAAGTAGCAGCATTTTGTAGTCTGGCAGATGATTAGATTTTTGGTGTTAAGGGTTTTTATTAACTTTTACCAATGCAACCCCACACCCCCACACATTACGTGTCAACATAAAAAAAAAATAATGTCGTTTTCTCACATATGTTACTATGTGAGAAAACGACATTATTTTTGCACCAACCTAATACTACAACACAAAGAAGCTATTTAGCTGTTTCAATTTTATTATATACTAAAGTATATCTATTATAAAATTACTATACAAAATATATTGTAGAACAGGTATATTGACCATGGCTTGTATAAAACTATGTATGCTGTTGGCACACTGAATGATTTTAAAGGCCCTAAGTCGGCACATAGCAAAAAGTTGCCGATCCCTGGTCTACAGCAGCCAATACACGGAAAGACTGAAAACTCTAAAAGCTATTATTATACAACATAAACAGCCGACATTAAATAAAATATGATTCACCTCAGGAGAAGGTATCTTGACATTCATATTATATAATTAATGCGCACACATATTTTATCAGTATTATAATAATAAAAAAAATAATAATTTAAATTAATAAATAAATAAATTGTATTCATTTGTACAGACTCATTCCTCTAAGTCATTACATATGACGTCACACTAAACCATTTGACATATTATTGTATATATTACTATACAAAATATATTGTAGAACAGGTATATTGACCTTGGCTTGTATAAAAATACATATGCTGTTGGCACACTGAAAGATTTTAAAAGCCTAAGTCGGCACATAGTCATCAAACTGTTGCCGACCTCCGCGATATAATTTCTTGAAGCATAGGGACACCAAAAAAAAAAGCCATGCAAATATGTTGGACACCCAGTGAGCATTTCACCTTTTAGCTTTTTTCTGATGTTAAAAAAGAATTTCTTTTTTCCAAAAATTAATGTTTATTATTACAGAAAATACAAAAATTGAAAGTATAGAGTAAGCAATTAGCGTTGCTACCTTTTGGCTCGAATAATTGTGGCTCGCAATGAGGAACTGAACTAGACATGGTTCAGATTCTCTCGTTTCGAATGTCTTCCAATTTTGGGGTGGGGGCAGACAGTAAATACCAAAACTCTTGGAGATTGAATGGTTTTCCGTTGGTGAACGTTTTTCTTCAGTTCTCATCAGAATGTCTCAATTATATTGAGATCAAGATATTGTAAGATCCAATATTCCAAGAGTTGAACATCTTCATCCACAAAAAAAAAAAAAAAAAAAAAAAAGGAAAAAAAAATCATCTCGTTGCACGAGAAGCGTGGCAAGGAGCACCGTCATGTTGAAAACAAATTTCATTTTCGGTCTAGAGGGAAGATTAGACCGTAATAAACAAATATAGTTTTCACCGCTTAGGTTACCATCAACTTTTACCAATTTTCTTCTCCCTTTGCTTTTGCTGTGTTTACCACCAAAGATTACAGTCTTTGTGATTTATTTGGCCTTTTTTCTTTCTCCTACTGCTTTTTACATATTCTCTTCCATTAGAGTATCATTCGATTTTGCATTCACCACTAAAAATGACTTTTTTTCCACCTTTACGCATCTTATTCTAGATTTTAACCATTTCAGTCTTCTATCCCAATGGTCCATCGGGAATTGTTTCTGTTTTACGTCGGTTCGAGGTAATTTTGTGTGGAGGTAAATCTTGGATTGCTTTTCCGAGACTCTAATAATCTATCTTTCATGTTTCTTGCCTAATTTTTGTAGACTTCGAATAGTAGAAAATGTTGTTTTTTGAACAGGTTTTCTGGAACTTTACAGCCGCTTGGCTATTTCTCGTTGAGTTATCTCCCCCTTCAAAATCTCTTTGTTTCGGCATAAACCTTAGCTATGATTTTAGTTTGAAAAAGAAAGCTAATATCCAAGTACAATGATTTGTCAAGGCACTTTGCACTCGAGTTAATTTTGAACAATTCCAATTTAGAAATTTGCATATTATGAGGACTAATTTTCAATCTTTCATTAGCCTAATAGTTTTGCATTGCCTTTTTTCAGTTTCATGCTGCTTAAAGCGGCGTATCTTCACGACTCCTAAGAAAAAGCAACAACTACATTTGCTATCTTGAAATTCCTCAGACGTGACTGATCAACACATATTGCTAAGCAATCTTAACTTCTTTATAAAATGAAGGTGCGTATCATTTTTATATTGTTGGCCCACAACATTTGCATATTAGTGAATGGGACGCAACGATACACACAACTTTCGTAATATTCATTGGTTTCCTGCTTCATCGGAATTTATTAGCCTTGACCATATCGAAGACGAACGACAATATTCGTAGATAGTGTAAAGCAGACGCATTCTATAGCAGAACACACACACATTGATAGATAGATAGATAGATAGATAGGTTGGAATCAAATATAGATCAAATATGGATCGGAATCCGATATAATGACAAGATAAACAACAAATAGGGAACGTTTATCAATCTAACATGTTTCACTTTTATTAAAGCTTCATCAGAGAATGTAATATGGAGAAGAAGAAGAAAGACATTTTATTTTTGCGTTGTTTGATTTCCACTGTTTAATCAGGTTTCACGCGCATTCGACTTGTTAAACGAATATTTGTATAATTTCTTGCGTTCGGAATTCAAGGAAAGACAACACGTTCATTTGAAGTTCCAAGAAATTAAACGAAAGGACAGAGTTGCAACTGAGAAAAATTATACTGAGAGATGCCCAGACCTGGGTAACAGCTGCCCGAGGCCGCGTCCTCTCATTGCACCGAGACCAGCGCAACCGACGATTGCGGAGGCTGCGGGCAATTTTTGTTCCTAGCCCGGGTGTACGCACTCGGGCTCCCCACCTTAAAAACTGACTTTGTTCCACAACTCGTCTTAGTGGGGAGAGAGAGTAAATACCTAGATAGATAACCAACGTTGTTTACTCAGTTGAGCTAAATTTAGTCCAAGGTCATAATTTGGATCTGATTAGAGATCATCTTGATTAAAAGGAAGGTCTAGATGTTTCTTTGTTTTGTAAGTTACCATGAATGGAAATGACATCTATTTTATTTATCGTATTGTTTACGTGTATTTCGAAAGTACTTATAACTAATCTCTGTATAAGTGGGCTTGATTTTTGCATTGATTAGAATCTGTGATATATTATATCACGCTTTTTTGAAAGAGAGCGTTCTTTTAATAGATGTTTCGGCCTCTCATTCGCATCCAGACATTCAGCAGCATTGTTGTGATTAAATGTTTCTATCCTGATAGTATTATTTGAAAATGATCGACACATGATATATCTATATATAAGTATGTTGCAGCATTGTTGTGATTACATGTTTCTATCCTGACAGTACTATTTGAAAATATATCTTTTAAATATATCTAAGTATACTTTTTTTCATCAAATTTTCTGGAAATATTAACGAGTTTTCTGTCGATCTTCCGGCTTCTCCTACGCACCCAGCCTTTTGTGCGGATCTTCTCCACTTGTTATATCGTTACAAAATCCATTCACTAAGTTCTTTGCTTGAGACTTGAACGCGAAACTAAACCAAGCTTACAAATAGCTATTTCGAATGTGACACTTGGATCTGACGTAATTTGTTTTAATTAAATTGATTAGATTACGCTGTCGAATTTTATGATAACCTAATCATCTACGGTTGAATTCCGGGCTGAAATGATTAATAAATCATATTCTTAAACAAATGTGACCATTTAAGTAATTAAAACTGGAATTTCGTCAATTGCCATTGGGTTATTTGACGCGTGTACGCACGCATAATTATTTTTCTTGTCATTAAATTTCCACACTGCTAAATAACAACATTTGTATATTTGCGAAAACGTTGCAGTAATTTAGTTGAAGAAGGGGTTATTTAATCGGGCGGAAAAATAAAAGAATTTTGTACCGAATTTAAATGAATCATACATATAAAATATTTTTGTTCGGAAAGTAATTTTATATTATCCGAAGGGCTATAAAATAAATTGGAAGTAATATTCATTTAAAAGTTAGAGTGTTCGGAGAGTAACTGCATTTTACCGGAAAAGGACATAAAAAACAAAACGAGTTTTCGTGGTGTAACTATATTATACCGGAAAGCATCTAAAACAAACAATGTTCTCATTGTATATATATGTGTTTTTTTAAGGCTTCATTAAAATTTGATTATATTTTGAATGAAACGCCCGTGTATATTCTTTGAATAAAAACAGAACAGACCGATTCCTTAGATTCCTATTATTGAGATGTTTACCCACAGAACTTTTCAGTGAAAAACATTCATCTTGATACAATTTTAAAAAACAGCCACTTCAAAATATTCATCACAGGGAAATCAGGCGGTCATCTTGAGTAAGGCTACGAAAATCTGGAGGTGACAAATTATGCTGGCCGCCATCTTTACAGGAATGTACTGATAACGATTCTGTTTTAACAGGTAATTCCCGCCGGTAATACAGGAGGGAAGTTACCTGTAGCAAAACGTTTCGTGGTAGAAGATGCGTATCTATTGTAAGGAGGTTCTATTATTCTACTGATTGGCTAGACGGTGAAAAAAAAGTCTTACGTTGTTTTAAAATTATATTTTTACATTTTTACTTGAGATAAAAATACTTTTTCGACTAACACTCAGAGAAATAAGAATTATCGGATTTGATAGTGAAAAGAAAAAAAGGATAGACCAATTTACAAAAAAATATATTGTAAGCTAAGAATTCATTTGAAATGTTATTTGGGATTAAATGAAATCCCCCACAGAGTTTGTTACTTTATTCGAATATATATATATATATATATATATATATATATATATATATATATATATATATATATATATATATATATATATATATATATATATATATATATATATATATATATATATATATATATATATATATATATATATATATATATATATATATATATATATTAAACTACAATTGTCCAACAGTAAAATCGACCTTGCTAACCGAAACGCACCTTTGTGACAAAATCACTAAAGGACATCTGGCTATATGAAGGTTCCTTATAGGATACAGGTTCGATTCCTGTCGGAAGACGCATATTTTCTATGAACATTTCTCGGTCAACAGGCCGGTCAATGTCGTTAATACTGTTTATTATAAAAACAAGCATTTACTTAAATATTTGTATCTATATAAAAAGAACATATAAACATAAAAATATCTTAAAATAATTATCGGAATTTGTCCATTTCACAATCTGCGATATATATATATATATATATATATATATATATATATATATATATATATATATATGATAAAATAAAGACCAAATAGGAAACGTTTATCAATCTGTTGTAATTTAGGGAAAGTTACTGAAAAGAATCATGCAACGAAGTTTGGTAATGAACGATAATACTTAAAACAAGAACAACACATATATGTAGAAGAAGTAGTCAACTGCAAGAAGTAAGTCAAGTGAATTCCACAGTCAGTCTCCAACTGCAGGATATCTACCAACAGCCACACGAAGTCAGATGTGGCACAAGGCCGAATTTAATGTGGGGTATCAGATCCGGTAAGCTTGGCCCAAAATTCCTCGTAGACCCGCGTATAAAGCGGGTCGGGTAGCTGTTTCCCGAGACGAGACTCTGCCCTTCGACATATCCTCGTTTGAGGATCCTCTATACTCAGCACAGCTTTAGACGAATCTCTAACTGTAGGCCAACATACAGTATTTACACATGTATTTATACGAATGGGAACATTATCGTCCATAGGTATGCTACAACACAATCAAACATTGAAAAATTGCTAAGGAAGTGACTGAAAATTATAGAAAATTTCTCTACTCCCTTACTCCTACGAAACGGGAAAAATTAAGGATGGTGGAAAAACTTAATAAAAAATTAAATCTTCCTTGTCTGCTATATTTAATGAAAGATAATTAAAAGAAAGGTTGCTGCCCAAACATACATTAATATATATATATATATATATATATATATATATATATATATATGAATAATGAATCCATCCAGATCTTATTTTAAATAACAACTTAAAAGAGACTGTTTGACCAACATAAGGACTGACTAAAATTCATGTTAAAAAAAAAAAAAATAAGAAAACAAATGAAAACTACAGACAAAAGTTCATTTTCTCCATCAAGACATTCATTTGTGTAGTTCAAAGCTACCAGCAAGCAGAATTTTTTTTTTCCTGATGATGGCCTTGTTGGCCGAAACTGAAATCGAATTGAAATAATGAAAACGAAAGTATATTGACATACAACCCAGTGTGGCTGAAGATTTTAATTTTTTAATATTTTTTATTGTTCAAAACACACACACGCTTATATATATATATATATATATATATATATATATATATATATATATATTCTGTATTTGGGCAGCAATCCCACTTTTGCACAAATTTCATTCAACACAACTTTTTATTAAATTTTTCTTGCATTCGTAAAAGTGATTTTTATGAATATAGTGTGTGTAAAAACTATCCAAAATGATATGTAGATGCATGGAGGATGGTGGACGTTAACAAAATCAATTTCTTTTTTCAGTAAATGTTTTGGTCTACGTGTGACCATTAAATTATTTCTTTTATTTAATAAATTCGAGTTATCTATATTTTGCAGTATTTTTATTTTCAAAAAGTGAAGGTTACATCATCCGTCCTTACAATTATTATTTTCTTTACCCTTTAGTAACAGTTTGAGAGAGCTGTGTTTTTCGTTATTTAGACTCAGTTTATGGTTGTAGAATCGTTGTTTCCATTCTGTTTCTGTGGAGCCAAATTAGGGTATCTGCTGGTTTCACATTTTATACTATAGCTCTATAAACAACATTATCAATTAAACACTGACCGTTTAAAGAACATTTATTAATTTTTCTGATATTAATTTTGTAGGGTTGAGTAATCTATAATGAGGGCGGTTACTAGAAGTTAGGTTTGTAGTCGTTAATAATAATAATAAAATCTTGCTGCTTATGCAACCTTTTGTTTCTGTCAACCATCTTCAAATCAGCAGTTAATTTTCTGGCTTCTGTATTAATATGTGTCCCCTGGTTTCAGGCGGTTTTAAATAATCCTTCTCGAAGCCCATTAGCTAATCATCTGGTGGTGGAGTCTTAGTTGATATGAATCCATAATGTTTAGATTCTTTTAGATATTCGTTTCCTTTGTTGTGGTTAACGAGGTATAACTCCAAACGCAACCGTTTGATAAAGCTCTCAGTCTTTTGTAAGAGTGTTAAGAGGTTCTTTGTCAGGGACCAGGATGACTTTCGTGGAATAGTCGATATTGATCGGTTTCATCATTATATAACGGTTTGAAAAAATGCGAAATATTGCTGCACGTAGATCAGTGCTCATTTCTAAGAAGCATTTTTTTTAATCAATTCACTTTATACGAATTCATTTATTTTTCCATATATAAACGAACTACTCCACTATCTTGCCAGTAAGAGGTATCATAACGGATAGTTTTTATTTTGTGCCTGACGATTGCCATGTGTATGAAACACAGAGTTGCATTGAGTGGTGAGGAACAAATGTATATTTGTTTAAATGTATTGGACATGTGACTATTATTATTATTATCATTATTATCGATTCGCTACACCACACTCATCCAATGTTGTACTCTTAGCCTTGCCATGGTTATTAATGTTTCAAGGTCAGCAAGTAGGTATGAAATTGGGGCAAACTAGAAGATGCTACTTACTTTGTAATTGCTGGCATTGGCAGTTGGGTCCCCCATCGGTGGTTAAAATATGCTTTTTCCGGACATGAGATCCATGTTCGAATCTCACCAGGGTTGATTTGTAAAAAAGATGACAATTTCTTTATCTACAAATGTCTTATCTTAGATAATGTACGTACTTCCCTACATATAGAGAAAATTGTAAACTACACACACACAAACGGGCTCTGCTCCGGTTCCTTTATCCCGAACGCTGGTTTTCCCCAAGGCTCTATCTTGGGCCTTACAAAGTACCTGATCTTTATCAATGACCTTCCCGATGTCATCAGTTGGTATTTACGCGGATAACACCACTACTTACTCCTGCCTAAATAGTAAATCTAGTATTGTTGACAAAACTCACCTGGCTGCTGATCT
This sequence comes from Acanthosepion lycidas, assembly GCA_963932145.1. Taxonomy (NCBI): domain Eukaryota; kingdom Metazoa; phylum Mollusca; class Cephalopoda; order Sepiida; family Sepiidae; genus Acanthosepion; species Acanthosepion lycidas. Next base: position 7,156,547 of record OZ010574.1, on the reverse strand, counting down.
CGAAAAGGACGTCCAATCTGTGGTTGATTGGGATAGAAATTGGTTTGTAAACTTTAATGCCCCAAAAACGAAACTGCTCTCCATCACCAACCATAGAGAACCCTTCATGCTTTCCATCAGAATGGCTGATTCCCAACTCCTTGAGAGCGCCTAGTTACGTCCACACTGTCCACTGACATGAGGTGGAATGAATACATTGAATCAATAGCTTCATCTACCGCAAGGAAGGTTGGCTCTCTGTGTCGCCCCAGAAAGTTTTTCACGTCTGAGTCCATCCTCCAAATCTATAAATCAACCATCCGTCTTTGCATGGAATATTGCTGTCGTATATGGTCTGGTACTCCCTTGTACGTCTCGAGGTCCTTGACAAAATCCAGAGACGAATATGCAAGATGATAGATCTTGATCTGGCATCTAAGTCTACAATCGCTATCCCACAGACGTGCTGTGCCCTCCCTCTGTCTCTTCTACAAATATTTTCACGGCAACTGTTCCATACTTTTGCTGGTTCCCAGACTACATCAATTTAAACGTGCTACCAGGCTGGCATCTCGGTCCCACCCTTTCACTGTCAAAACGGTTTAATGTAACCGTCTCTTCTACTCAAACAGCTTCTTCTCCCGCACTTCCCTTCTGTGGAACTCCCTTCCCCTTACTTGCTTCCCCGATGAGTATAATCTTTAAATATTCAAGTGTAATGTCAATCGGCATCTGACACCCTGAGCGTATTCCTCGTCCTTCGCTGTATCCTTTCTTCAAACACGCCTCTTTACTCTTGTTCTCAATCCTCTGTAACCTCTTGCGTGCTAATAGCACTCCAGCCTTGTTTGGGGTGAATTGCCTTAAAAAAAAGTAAAATAGCGAGAGAGAGGGAGAGAGAGAGAGAGAGAGAGAGAGAGAGAGAGAGAGAAGGACAGAAAAAGTTAAGTATTAGAAATCGATTTTAGTATTTCATAAATTTTCATCGTTTAATTAGTGTAAAATTTTATTTAGGAACACTAAATAAAATAAAAAAGTAAATTCTTTAAAAACAACATTTAGTTATGAAAGATAATTATCTTAATAGAACTAACTGAGGCAACTGATTTTGAAAGCAAAAGATGTAAATAGTTTGAGAAGGAAAGAAGAAAGATGTGAATAGTTTGAGAAAGAAAAGATAAATAAATGAAGAGCAAAAGAAATAAACAAACGCTGCCCTCTTCTTCTTCTTCTTCTTCTTCCGCCTCCTTCTCTTCCTGCGTAGTTCACGGAATAGGAAATCCGGTTTGTTTAACTTTGGTGTTGCCTTCAGGATGATGATTGCGTATATATTTCGTCGTGCGAAAATTGAATTCGTCTTTTCCTTTATACCTTTGGGGGAAATATGAGAAGAGCATGTTCTTACATTTTTTTCTGTTATCCAGGAGAATTTATGAAGATATAAAGCAGTTGTATCCCTTAGATAGATTGCAGAAAACAAGATGGATTTGCAAGCAAAAGAAAGCCTTCTTCCCAGATTTGAAAAATAGACGAGATCCAGCCAGATGTCAAGTCTTCCTATCCAACGACGCAGAGAATATTGTCAACAAGAGATGAACTGTACGTTTGAAGAAAATATATTCGAATCATTAAGAACCTTAATTGTGATTGTCTTTAGTCTAGATTACGCTATTCAGAGACAGTTATGCAATGATTTGCGATATGCAACAAATACCGAAAAGTATTTTTTAAAAGCAATTCACCCAAGCAAGACGGGAGTGCCACTAGTACGCAAGGGGTTACAGAGGATTGAGAACAAGAGTAAAGAGACGTGTTTGAGGAAACGATACAGAGAAGGACGGGGAACAAACACAAGGTGTTAGAGATCAATTGAAATTACACTTGAATATTTGAAGATTATACTCATCGGGGAAGCAAGTAAGGGGAAGGGAGTTCCTCAGACGGGAAATGCGGGAGAAGAAGCTGTTTGAGAAGAGACGGTTACATTTAACCGTTTTGACAGTGAAAGGGTGGGACCGAGGTGCCAGCCTGGTAGCTCGTTTAAATTCATATAGTCCGAGAACCAGCGAAAGTAGCTTGTCGGGGCAGTTGCCGTGAAAATATTTGTAGAAGATACAGAGGGAGGCCACAGCACGTCTGTGGGGTAGCGATTGTAGACTAGATGCTAGATTAGGACCAATCATCTTGCATATTCGTCTCTGGATTTTGTCAAGGACCTCGAAACGTACAGCGGGAGCAACAGACCATATACGACAGCAGTATTCCATGCAAGGACGGATGGTTGATTTATAGATTTGAATGATAGACTCAGACGTGAAAAACTTTCTGGGACGACACAGAGAGCCAACCTTCCTTGCGGTAGATGAAGCTATTGATTCAATGTATTTATTCCACCTCATGTCAGTGGACGGTGTGATACCAAGCAGACGTAACGAGGCGCTCTCAAGGAGTTGGGAATCAGCCATTCTGATGGAAGGCAAGAAGGGTTCTCTGTGGTTGGTGATGGAGAGCAGTTTCGTTTTGGAGGCATTAGAGTTTACAAGTCATTTCCTGACCCAGTCAACCACAGATTGGACCTCCTTTTCGAGATCTGCAGTCAGGCTAGTTTTGTCAACGATACCAGATTTACTATTGAGGCAGGAGTAAGTACTAGTGTCGTCCGCGTA
>OZ010574.1:7113902-7151402 GCA_963932145.1 Acanthosepion lycidas | reverse complement strand
AAAGAGATAAAGAGAGAAAGAAAGAGGGAGAGAAAGACAAAGAAAGAAAGAAGGAAAGAAAGAAAGAAAGAAAGAAAGAGACAGAGAGAAAGCGTGGGAGAGAGAGATAAAAAAGAGATATTAATTGTGAGACAGAGATGGATATGTTTTGCATTACCTATCTCAATACATATACACGCAAAATTAAATAAATTTAGGTATAAACACATACATACCATGATTGCGTACACACACACACGACGCGCGCGCACACACACATACACATACACGCACATTGTGTAAGACTTTTCCGGTGATATAAATAATTCTGTTATTAAATAAAATAGGCTTTAAACGTCCCAACAAAAAAGAGAGTAAGTAAAAACATTTTCCACAGTTTGAATTTAACAAGCACCTGCTTCAACGATCTGCCGTTTGAAAAGCAATTTAGAATAAATAAAATTATTTCCTCTCTGATGAATATTTAAACAGCAACATCGAAACATTTAAAAGTACCCCATCAATTAAATTTTTTGAACTTTTAGTTCTTTTTTTCTAAAATGCAACCATCAGAAAAAAAATATGTATTGTAAACTGGTTACTGTTTTGATAAAAATTCAAAGGATTATATCTATCTATCTATCTATCTATCTATCTATCTATCTATCTATCTATCTATCTATCTATCTATCTATCTCTCTCTCTCTCTCTATATATATATATATATATATATATATATATATGAAGAAATATAGTCTTAAGGTGTGGTATATTTATGGGATAAAAACTGTCGCCTCTAAGTGTTGACTTCAATGTTCACTTTTATATATATATATATATATATATATATATATATATATATATATATATATATATATATATATATATATATATACACACACTGTATATTTGTGTGTGCAAAGTAATGTAGTAATATATATATATACAAATGAGGGAAAGGACAAATGGAAAAAATCCACAGTTTGTTGCGTTTATCTTTTTAAAAAGCGCTTAATACAACATTTAAAAAAAATTACGCCTTTAATTTACGAAAAGAAGTAGAGATTTGTTTTAAATTTCATTAATAAATCATTTTGAAAATTTAAGTGAGAACATTTTTTGAACTTACTAATATGGTAATTCGAAGAATTTTATTGTTGTATGTGTTTTATCAGGCAAAATGCCATAGACAAAATGATCCAATAACTAGAGAAATGTCACAGTTGTTTTCCCGAAATTCAACGTTAGTGTTGGGTCTGCACGCTCCACAATTTTGTAACTGTTAACAATAATAGACTTAAAAAAAAAACATATCTTGACTTCAATTACATTTTTTTTCGTCTCGGATGTTACCTGAATTTTACCTAAAGAGAAAATAATATCCATGACCACTGATAATACGACGACATATCGAAAGTACGAGGATATTTATGGAACATACGGATCGCGTCGTTCAGCGAGTTGTTAGTTGGTTAATATTTTTAAAATTTGTTAGCGAAGTGAATTCGCCATTTATTACATTAACCTTGTTAGTCGTTGCATGATTGCTTCATTTTAATATTAATTATACTGCACTATTCATATATATATATATATATATATATATATATATATATATATATATATATATATATATATATATATATATATATATATATAGATAACTTAATTATAATGATCTCAAATCCTCCTAATAATTTCTATCCGTTGTATATTCTTGATTGAACCAGCTTCTAATGCTCTGGATGGAGCGGGTTGGGGATAGTAGTCGTGGCTCGTGGGGGCACAGTCTTATGAGTAAAAGAGAAACTCGGATGAGTTCTACCACGGAATATGTGATCGATCGGCGCTATATCAAGTCTGAGTGGCTACTTCTTCATCGCCGTTGGAACAGTTGATATGATGTTTGCCTGATAACGTAACTGTCGGGGTTTCAATTCTCGGTAGTGGATGCGCACTGCTGATGAGTTCCAAATATAGGAGTGCTTTCTGCATTCTGTTGAGGTTTCTTCTAGACTCGATGAATATATATATATATATATATATATATATATATATATATATATAGATAGATAGATAGATAAACTATAAATTGATGAGGTCTCGATACCAGTCTACTACTGCGCTTAAATTAAATAAAAAGGTCTCAGTACCATGCCGAAGAGCATTATTTATTTGTACAATGATACAAAATGTGGCACAAGGCCAAAATAAGGAATGGAGAAAAGGAAAGTCTTCTTCTGTCTTAAAGTTAAACGTAGCTAACCACAAACACTGACCAAAAAATACAATATTCTTTACACCAAACCAACGCATTCTTACCTCGCTTACTACATTCAACATAATACCTCAGTATCTCTATGAAAGTCATAACTACTCCCAACAATTTAAAATTCTAAGCCCCAATGTGTATTTACAAAAATGAACAAAACTATATACAAGGAACTTAACAAAATAATATTAGTAATAAGCCCCCATAATCATTAAATGTGTCAGAAACATCAGTTAACTGGATGAAATCAATGCGGGACTTCAATAATATAAAACATTCATTCATCCCAAACACCCACTCAAATACACACTCATTCAGACACAACAACAAATACGAAAATCACATCCGAAACGAACAGTACCTCTTAATAATCACCATCTAAGTATTTATATTAAAAAAAAAGGCTGGGAGAGTCAACCTTACAGCAGTGGGACAGTGATTGAAGCCAAGACGCCAGATCAGGACCAATAATATATCTGATTCTTCTTTGGATTTTATCAAGGCGCTCAAGCTATATATATTGTTCTGTCGCATTTCAGCATTGAGAATGGCATTTACTACGTTTACGTTGTTTTACTTTTTTACAGCAAAAAAATATTTATTTTTATATGCCTATAAGCAAATAAATTTGTATACATCGATTGCTGGAGGAATAACTGATGAAGTAAGCGTTTACGTAAAAGGTAAACATGTAATGTAGCTGTGGCAGACATTAGATCTGGAAGGAACTTAATGCAGTTACTTCGCAATGCTCTTTAAAGATGGAACGTGCTATCACCGTGTTGGTGGTTTTTCTAGGTTTTTATCTGGCTGTAATTACTAAAGGTAAACGAGGAATATAGTGTAGTCCATGAAAACAATTGATACCTACTGATAATGCATGAATTGGACCGCTCCACTTCAAGTCAGTTAAAAAAAGTGAGGCGAAGAAGGTGCAGTATGTTGGTCTACTAGAGTCTATATGATGACATGCAGAAAAGATTCTCTAGGGTTGGTCAAATTAAAGCAGTTTTGTTTTGGAGGCATACAAATTTGCAAGCCAATTCTTGTACCAATTAACAACTGATTTCATGTTCTATTCAAGGGAAGCTGCCATGTTTCCTTTGTCAGATCTGCCAGTATATATATATATATATATATATATATATATATATATATAGAGAGAGAGAGAGAGAGAGAGAGATAATATTAGTGGTCAATATATATATATATATATATATATATATGAAGGAATATAGTCTTAGGTGTACTATATTTATGGGATAAAGTGCTCAATATCAGAGATAGAGCGTGTGTAAATATAAAAGTAAACATTGAAGTCAACACAGTCTGTTTCATGTTAGACGAAATCGTCAGGCCACACACACACACACATATATATATATGTGTGTGTGTGTGTGTGTGCGTGTGTGTGTGTGTGTATAATTTCCCAGGAGGGTAGAATCAAGGTAGAACTCAATTTTCTAGGACAGAGTAAGATGTTTTTAGATTTTTTTGGAATTAGTAGGTCTGATGAATTGGATCGTGATTACGATACCAATATAATAAATTATAAGCATGGAATATTAGTCCTTGAGTCTTATATATATATATATATGTTTTGAACAATAAAACCCAACCTAATTGAAATAATAGAACAAAACGTATTAATATTTTTTGTTCTATTATTTCAATTATGTTCCTCGACTATTTTTGGCCAGCATCGCCATCATCAAGCGAAAAAATATTTTAGGAGAAAAAAAAAATCTGCTTTTTAGTAGCAGTGAACTACAGGAGTAAATGACTGTTTATGAAGGAAATGAACTTTATCTGTAGTTCTGATTACTTTTTATTTTATCTTTAATTTTGGTCGGGCCTTGTGTTGGTCAAACGGCCTCTTTTAAGTTATTTTTAAGATAGAGGCTGGGGAGATTCATGAGTAGCAAAATTCCCTTCTTGGTCATTTTGACAGTTTTATTGGTTGCTGGGAGGGGGATGTGCGTGTTAAGTGTATGCTATCTTTTAATTCATTGGAACTGTGTATGATGTGTGTAAGTCTATATATTGGTATTAGTGTGCGTATAAGTGTGAGACCTCAAAACATCTGCAAGCGTGTCTGTATTATGTAGGTGAGAAATGTGGGTAGCGGTTGATTGATTCGTTTATATGTTAATTCTATCTATGTTGTTAAATTTGTGATTAAGCCCATTTGAACGAAGTGTTCTGAGGAGCAAAATCCATTTGTCTTCATCTTCTTCTAAAATTTTTCTGTGGTTATCTTTTCTGTTTGTTTCTATTTTTATGCTGTTTAAAAAAAACAAAAAACAGAGGGGACTATTTCAAAAGCAGGTACCTTTAAAGATAACGTTTGAAATAATATACACACGTATATATATATATATATATATATATATATATATAGAGAGAGAGAGAGAGAGAGAGAGATAATTATTCATATACGAGTGCGTGTGCATGTGTTTATATATATATATATATATATATATATATATATATATATATATATGTGTGTGTGTGTGTGTACCCAAGTATAGGATTGGTGTATTTATTCTACATTCAACATCATCACTTGATTGTCCTCAGAGGCGTTGAAACAAAATGGCTATAATAACATATTTATGTTATAATTTTCGAATAAATAATTATATATATATATATATATATATATATATATATATATATATATATATATATATATATATATATATATCATCCACAGACAGACCGTTTAAATCATCCGGAATTCAAATTTTGTTGAAGTGAATAACACAAGACAAATGGGGTCATGCAATACTTCTTTCTTCTCAGAAATAATATTGGCTCTCATGCGTTTTATGATGTCACAAGAAAAATGGATGCCACCATAAAATCCATGAACAAGCACAGTAGGAAGCGTAGATCTCAATGGCCAAAATTCACTGAAGGTTTTACTGATCGGACTGCGAAGCTTCGTGTACGACGTCCATATTCATTAAAACCCTTTAGAGACAGAGGCTCATTTTGTATTTTTAGTGCTAAAAAACGGAGCCCTTTTCACAGTCCCTCACTTCGAGCACAAAAAATAAGATCGATATAAAATCACAGAATACAACAAGCTATGATAGAAACCAGATTTGAAAGAAATGCGAGAAGAAATCTGATTGGCTGGTACGAAGACAAAACAGCTAATCTCGAGGCTTGTATTATCGGGCCAACGGATCGGCCCAGTCGTCTTATTTGTCATTGGACTTTTCGTACGATAGGGTTTTAAACACTGAAGACTATAACATTGCGCGTGTTGAAGATTTGAATTGGAATTATAAACGACACAAACTGTGTGTTATGCGTATGGTAACTGACCTTTCGATGTCCCTAGTATACAAAAACGTCTTCGATAAGTTGCATTATCATGATGCGCCATGACGTCGGAATCCAAAGCAATTGACGCTAAGACGTAAGTTCAAGAACAAGGGGTACTTCGTTTTAGATTTCGTAATGTGTCAATGGACTGACAAAAATAAGTCCGCCCCCCAAAAACTGAACTTTATGGAAATAAAAATATCGTCAGGGTATTATTCTTTTAGAACTCTTAAAACTAAATAAAAATTTACAAGTCCAGCGGCTACAATGTGCCCATAAAAGTTTGGTCGACGCAAGGCCACATACAGTAAGAATAATCCAGAAAAAATCTGGAACTCGGTTGTTCTGTTCAGTCTGCCATATTTTCCTGAGCTTGAACCGATTTTCCGATCGCTGTAAAAGCGCTTTGATGGGGAAAAATCTATCTCAGGAAAAACAGATTCAAGAAATTGTGAAAAAACTTCTTTTTTTTTCATATAGAAACGTGCGAAATTTTACTGAAAAGGTATCGAAGAGAAGCCAGATAATTGGTAACGAGCCGTTGAAAATAATGGTGAATATATAATTGAATAAAATGTAATTGTATTTTATTTCTTGAAGAAATAGAACTAATAAACCACAATGGAAATTATTCATGACTATATCTAATGCCTAGCTAGATAGGAACCTATTACGATATTAATTGACTGTGACAGATATGAACAGACTGAAATAGAAAGACAGACATGCTAAAATGAAATTACGACGTTGCGTCGTGCTGAAGTATTTTTTTTTTCTGAAAACTGAATAAAAATGCCAATTAAGTGTTATATTTAATCCATTCATTTTTATAAAACGCCATCTTTATATCTGCGCAATACTTCCGTTTCTTTGGCATTGTGGGAAAAGTAAACCATAGTAAATATTTTTCTTTCAAACATTCTTGTATTATTTCACGATCACTGGCCCTTACATACAAATTCTGTATAGCTTAATATTACATGACATTTTTAAAAGCGAAGCAACCGGTGTCGCTCCCGCTCTTCAGGCCTCTACGGGAGATTTAACTTAGATTAAAATCACATAAAAAATATGTAATGAAGAGGAGAGAGAAAAAAACAAATGAACACAAAGAGCTAGAGACAAATAAGAACGAACCCTAACAAACATTTACGCTGTTGAGACAGGGAACTGTTTGCGGGACCCGATATAAATTGCCTCCTGCACCTTGAGATGAAATAGAGAGCGTGACCAGGAAAACAACAGTGAACCAGTCAGCACTCGTATTTAGTCACCCCCCCCACGAGGTTATCATGTGGCACAAGGCCGGTTTAACGTGGGGTCTCCGAGCCCGTGGGGTCTCCGAGCCCGTGGGGTCTCCGAGCCCGTGGGCTCGGCCAAAAATATGCCCTTTGAACCGTATAAACGGGTTCAGGGTAAGTTTACCTTCCCGAAAGAGACTATGCCCTTCGGCGTAGCCTCGTTCGGGTTCCTCCCCGCCCGAAGGCAGAGAGTTCAACCGATCAGCCGACTTCAGACTGAACCAGTTAGCACTAAAATTAGCAGCATACCCTCTGTTATTTAAAAGGTGCTCACATATGGCGGAACCATAAATATTTGGGACAAGTTCATTCAAAGATAAGGTGTGATTCCTGATCTTAATGGGAACATGTTATTTCATTCTCATGTCCAGGCGTTGAGTAGTTCTCCCTATGTAGTCAGCACCTCAGCTACATTTATACTGGTGGATTTGCACCAAAACAGATTTTATTATAATATATATTAATAATTATTCACGATTCCTATATCTTTCATTAGCTACTATCAATGTAGCTGAAATAATCACGTATTTACTTACAGTTCAAGCCTATATACAAAAAAAAACAACAAGATGTCGGACATTTATTCTTAAGGGAGGGCAACCTGATTTTCTAACTAAGGATCATCCATTTGGTCTTAGTAAATTTTAGTAAATGTCAAATTAGATGATTGCGAAGACAAAATGCTATCTTTTTAACCATTCAGTGGAGATGAGACGAAGTCAGTTCGTTTCTCTTCTATTGTGACTATAAATAATTCAGGTATGAAAAATATCTGTAGGGCAATCGCTCGAAAGTAGCAGAAGTAGGCGAAGTAGAATTCCAACGGGAGAAAAATGGTGACAAGGATATTTCGGTATCACTTGCCGCCAGATGACCTACAGGAATTTCATCTGCTCCATTAGCTTTCTTCAGAAGGCGACGTCACTTCAATAAGAACCGAAAAAGCATACAGGCGTATGTATATCTATCTATCTATGTATCTATCTATCTATCTAGTTCATTCTTCATATCTATCTATCTATCTATCTATCTATCTATCTATCTATCTATCTATCTATTTCATTCTTCATGGCTGTCTATCTATCTATCTATCTATCTATCTATCTATTTCATTCTTTATTATCTATCTATCTATCTATCTATCTATATATCTATCTATCTATCTCACTCTTCATATCTATCTATTTTATTCTTCATCTCTCTCTCTCTCTCTATCTATGTAAAAGGCATCTCTAAATGCATATCTACTTAAAAGTAATCTGATCTCTACATATCTACTAATTTTTTATTCTGATATTGAGTAAAGAAAAAAAGATGATTATGTTCCGTTATGTTTCAAAGTGGAGAGGGTCTGCTTACCTTGAAAATCCGCATCTGGAATCCTGTCTTATTGTTATGGTCCAATATCCTCATACCAGTTTTGGTCCAAGGTTAGAACCAAGGAAGAACAACACGAACACAAGAGTAGAATAACAAAGATATATTACAACAGAAATATAGTACAAGAAGTTGAAGGTGTTAGTAATGACTGTCCGTCTGGTTTAAGGTGAACTAATATTGTCTCGACTCGTTACACCATTCATTCATTATGCCTCTTGAGAGGCACAGTATTTATAGTGTCAGAAAGAGTCCATTATCGTTATAGGTAAGTTCCCATAACACTTATGTTAGGAAGCAAAAGCTAATCAGTGTTGTGAAATACGCAACGACTTCAGTGAAAAAGCAAACCCATAGGAATTTACTAAGCTTTTCTTAGTTTGAAAGTTTTATATAAGTTAAAGGAAGATTGTACTGCGCCGAATCTTGCCATGAATAAAAGTACTCGAAACACTTGGTTTTTACCTTGATTTAAACAACTGCCACTGCTGACCGTATGAAAATTTCAATTATCTCAAAAGTAAGCCATTAAACAATTCCCTAATACAAGTCCCCAAAAGCTTTTGATGGCAGAGATTCACTGAATGTGTTTGTTGTATGGACGTAGGATGATGAGGATATCTAGGATATATATAACATTTGAAGAGATGAAGATTACAGGGAAGGCGTCTGTCTGAGTGAAACTTCTTTCTTGCGAATGGAATGAGGATTGTTTCCCAGTCAAGTTTGACCTTCAAAAATTTAAGTCAATATCATCAGTCATCTTGGTTCTTATTTCTTTTTTTTATTGAGTAGTGATAAGCGATGGTCAAATGAAAAATAAGTAACAAAACTGTCAAAAATATAGAGCCGGCAAAGAACTTTCAAACAAGTAAAAGAAAAGAAAAGGGAAAAATAATATAAAATAAACAAGGCAAATGAACAGTAATAAGGCAAAAAAAAAATCATGAACTAAGAATTGAAGTCTACACACAAGCGAATTCGAAAAATCGAGCGTAACGCTCTGACTTCAAGACAAGACAGATCGGGACTAAGTCAGATAAAACCGAGAACCGGCCCAATTTATTGGCTAGTAAAAACTCCCAGCATGCAATTGCGTGCTTCTGCCTATAAAATGGGGAAGGGCATGTGTTTCGCAGTCATTCTCTGTGGAGATTGGAACCAACATTAATTGTCCTCTCTCCTTAATCGTAGTTCTTATTCTCATATTCTCTAACACTCAGTAACTTCTTGCGTCTTAGTGGCTTTATTGCCTTGCTTAGCATGAAATGATTAAAACAAAAAATAGTGCATATTTGGTTCATTAATTCTGAATTTTTACCCTATTTATGTGTTAAACAAGTCATAGTTAATAAGAGTCGAAAAACATTGCTTTGGTATTTGTGAATGTTAAAGTGCGTAGAAAATGTACCCGTTAAAAATCGCGCCTTATTTGGCGTGGTGGAAACCGCCATATTGGATTCTAAATTCTTTTTTCATGGTGATTTCAGAAACGAAAAATTACAGCAAGACAGGTGGTTATTAATAGGTGATAAGAAAATATTTGTTCAATTGTATGTTGCAAAACCGAGAAATAGCAAAAGCAACAAAAGAATTTGGAAAGGGAAGTTATTATCATATGTGGGGAAACAATTTGCAGACGATAAATGTCGACATTTATACGCGACCTAATTTCATAAGAACAGACGACATAAATTGTTTTCTTTTAAGGTGGTGTTTTTTATTTTTATTTTTCGTGAAATATGATAAGTATCATAATATTATTTCCGTGTTGACGATTGTAGAATCGATTTAGTCTTGACTATTATTACAAAGGTTGACTGATAAGTAAGACCTTCAATCCTATGAAATAAATCTTAGAACAAGGAGAATGTGGAACTGGTATCAAAATGAAATAAATCTGTTTAAGACTTCAAGAGTTCATTGATAAGTAAGATTTATAAATTTTATACAACATATCTAAGACCAGATAGAATTTGAAATTCGTATGAAAACGAAATAAATTTATCTTCAAGAGTGCAAGGATTCATTGATAAGATTTCTAATCTTATAGGACAAATCTGCAATTAAAGAAAATATTGAAACCTGTGCCAAAATGAAGTAAACTTCTCTTCAAAACTATGATCGTTGATTGACTGATCTCTAATTTTATAAAACAAAACTTATGCATATTGTATCTAGTATCAAAATGAAGTCGGTGTTTTACTCTTTAAGATTAAAAGTTAATTTCATTAGTGATCATTTTGTATTATACATTTTTCCAAACCTTCTATCCAGCTTTATTCATCCCGTGCAATTCTAAAACCTCCATTTTCGTATCACAGGAATAATGTTGACTTTCCAAGGACCTTTTCAATTATGTCAACCGAGTGGATCCTGAATTTTCGCTTATCGCGATGATGAACTGGATAATACCATCTCCACGTCCTTTTGGGTAATTATTTCTTTCATTCTACAACCACTTTTACCAAAGACTAAATGTTGCAAACCTGTCGTAGATCTATCGCTATTTCCACGGTTCAGACTAACTAAATTCTTTGGTTTCAGAAGTTCTACCCTACCTAAGTCACACGCATTGTAGCGAACCATTCCCTTCATATTCCAATTGTGAGATGTAAGTCCAATTCGACCAGCTACATTGCGGATCGACTCCTAAGAGGATACTTCCTCGATCATTACAATCATAACCTGTTCAAATCCAGGGTTAACCGTTATCTCCCCCGCCGTCTTCTAAAGTACCGTAGCGATTGATCATGGGTGAGTAATACATGGGCGAGTGATCGGAAATCAGATAGGTCCACGGCACTGTGCCGTGTCTTTATCTCCTGTTTGTTCCAACCGTTGCACTAAGCCAGGGGGGTTCATTATTTTCTGTCGCAGTTCGAAGTAGGCCAGTTCATTTCTTCGAGACTACATGCGAGGTGGATTTTTATTCAGTGTTTCCTTCTCCTAGACTGTTTGCCAACCAAGGCTATAGGGCCGGATCTCTCCTGCTATTTACCCATAGCTGCACGGTAAAGAAGATAGATTCATATATTTCCCAACGTAATGACAAGACTCTCCGATTCGTTAATCTGAAATGCTAACCATTATTCCATTGTACATGATCCCCACAGATTCCAATAAACTGTTTCTATTACTCTATAGCCCCCTACCTCGAGTAGCTCTTGAGCGTTGTACAGGGTAAAAATTAATGTACAAATAAATAAACACTAGTTTCGGAATCCATGTTGTATAGAAACACAATCGTTTATTTTTTTTATAATATGGCTTTGCATTGGTGTGATGCCAAAATATCCTTTCAATTTTATTCTGTAGATGTGTTTAATTGTCGCATGTTTTCGCCATACATGAACGTATTAATCGCCATTCTCTTCGCCAACTCAGACCAAGATAAATATCTTTCTATCGCCACTATTAGCGACGCCATGCAGTGGGAGACATTACTTAATCAATCTTCGTATATCTTTCACATCTTATGAGATAAATTACCTAAAACAATTACCAGCGTATATAAACCCAACTCAATCGCGCATTGGTTGCTAAATCGGGAACATTCGATGTCATTGTGTGGGATTCTTTTTCTCTTTTTCTTTTAGTCCCGGAATAACTTGCTATCTTTTTCGTCAAGGCCGGTTGATTTTACGACATGTCCAATCTTAGTGAAAGTCGAATTTTGTATGGAGCACTAAATGAGAAACGAAATTGTTATTTAGTAGTAATAGTCAAACTGACTAGCCTTTAAAAACATGAAATGAACGGCAGGATGCTTTCATCAAGATTGCAATCTCACGCATAAAATGAAAACCACAAAAATGAATACATCTGTTCCGGCTGGTCAGTATTTTTACATCGTTATTGTCTGATCTTTTTGATCCTGTCAATATTGGAAAGAAATGTGTCTTCAAAAAAAAATATATATATATATACCAGAACGGATCTCATCACCGTTACAAAGGATATGGGCATCGAATTATTTGACCTAATTACGTCCTTCGAAAATGTCGGATGTTCTTACTAGATGATTATTTCAGGAATTCCCGCAGAAAGTGATGCCAGTCTGGAATTGGAAGAAAAAAAAACAAACAAAAACGGCTGGTGCTTACAAAGCATTGCGATTGGATCTAGTCGTATAAAAACTTCGTGACACAGCGAGATAAATTCTCCCAAATGAAATAGACATTTCATAATGAAAAAGACAGTATCTGTAAAAATCTACTTTGGGGTGATGGTTACAGGTTTTTATCAAATGGCAATTCACTAGTTGTGGGTTCGATACATAGATACGGCGCTGCTGGTGATGCCTTGTGGCAGGATATGCTCAAAGAAGTAAGTGATTAAAAACAGCGCCATTATGTAATGGTTAATAAACCCATCCTGCAAGCTATAACTATATAGTTAGTGCAATCTTTATTGGTTGACTCACATCAATGTCGTTGTGTGCTGAGCTAAGACAATCACAAATACGTCTGATACAGAACAATGATTAGCAATATATATATATATATATATATATATATATATATATATATATATATATATATATATATATATATATATATATATATATATATATATATATATATATAAGGAAGTGGATAGCGGTTGAGCAATCGGAGAGCCGAGTTCGAATTCCAGCCGTGCTAATACCCTTGGGAAAGGTATCAATCTTCTTCTTCTTCTTCTTCTTCTGCTTCTTCCTCCTCCAGCTTTGTGTAAATAGCAGTACAGGCCTTATATGGAGACTGGTTTAGGACAACCTCTGAATTCAAAGCCTGCGGAGGGTCGATGGTTCTGCACTAATAGAATCAAATCATATCTGCTGTTGTCTGGCTGTCGTTTCTTATGAACTGAGCAGCTTGACCCCCATAAGCCACCATATATATATATATATATATATATATATATATATATGTGTGTGTGTGTGTGTGTGTGTGTGTGTGTGTGTATACAGAACGCGATGGATAAATTGTCGTCTAAATGACGGAAAAATGAAAATAATATTGACATCTCATTTTAACAGATATATTGACCAAATTTACACAAAAATATCTTGAAATTTATTTAATAGAATCGACATTGGCTTCATCTACGGCCTCCAGACGACTTCGGAATCTCCTGCAATTCTTATGGGCGGTCTCCTTGTTTAAGTTGGTGAATTCTGGCATAATCCTTACCTTTTTTTGCGTTTACCATTGACGTTACAAGAAGTTTTGGTTTTAGAATGTGTTTTTGGTGTTTGCTCATCTCTCCCTGAACTGAACAATGATCCGGGGAGTTAGGAGTTAGCCAGATATGAGGGCTAATTTGGCCGCAGAAATTGTCTAATAACCATGATTGGGTTCTCGTGCTTCTGTGCATGCATGGTGCAGAGACCTGTTGCCAGACATAGGGTCTTCTAGCAACCACCCTCTGGACCCAGGGTAGCACTACCTCCACAAAGCAATTGATATAAGCCTCCGTATTGCGTCTGATGGCCTCACAAACAAATTCAGGAGTATTTCTTTCTTGTTAGAACGATCAGAGCGAGTTTTCCGGGCTGCTGTACATTCGTAATCACCATTAGAGTCATCGACACCAAACACTCTGAAATGCTCGTATTGGAGCTTCCGCTGCGAATGCCAAGCAGTACAGCATGCTGTTTTCAAATATCTGGCGAATTGAATTTAGTTATGGTGCTCTTTTTCCCACGGACGGGACCCAACATACTTTACTGTGCTGTCGAGAAAATCAAAAGCAAAAAAAGCGCATGCGCGAAATAGATGTAAGAGCTAGGCTTCAACAGCAGCAATAAGAAAAGCGATAGGTTAATGTGTCTAAACGTGACAACAGCAAGTGTAGCAGGCGGGAAAAATAAGAACGTCAGGTTTAAGATTTCAGTAGATGGTATCTTTTAAAAGAAGTACAGACCACAATCACAGGGTGCGATGGGGAAATTGTCGCAATGGTGACAATTTCCCCATCGAGAGTTACTGAATCAGTTTGTTGAAAGTAGATAACGACTGACCTGAGTCTTGAAGAGGTTAAAATTGTGGTATCGAGGAAGCATCCTCCCGGGATACTACGCTGAAAAGTAGAAGTTCTTGGCAAAAGCTGTCCGGTAATAAATGCCTCTTTATCAACAGAATCTGTAAAGATTTGAATTGAAGTTATGAATGAACGTAGTTCGTCAAAACATTTGCGATGGAAATAGCGTTAGGTTTCGTCTAAAGGGGTTTTAGTGTTGAAAATAATTCATCATACACAAACTGAAACTAGAACATGAATTCTTAAACCTGACGTTCATTTTTTTCCCGCCTGCTGCTGTTGCTGTTGTCACGTTTAGACACATTAATTTATCGCTTTTTTTATTGCTGCTGCTGAAGCTTTGCTGTCACGTCTATTTGTTAATGGATAAAAAAGGAAAAGGAGAGATATTGAATATTCAAAAATTAGAGTAACAAAAAGCTAGAAATTGTGGAGATCCGTATTCCCCCACGTTCTGAAAAGACGGACCCATTAACATAGAGAAATGACTGAAAAGCTTCCGCAGCAGTAAACGTGAAGATCTTAATCAATATTGATAAATATGTAAGAAAACATTAATAAATATTGCTCTATAGTGAGATCGTATTTATTATGATTTTGTATGAATTATACTCGATTATATCGAATTATTTATGAAGCAAATATTTACTCTCCATGCGACATTGTTTTAACAGGTAAGAAACTGAGTTACCTGCCCTTTAAAGACATGTCCACTTATTTGTTTTATACAAAAGATTAGTACAATAAAAACAGAAAGGATATAGATATTAAATATGAATCAGAATAAACGAATTGATGCGTCATTTCTGAATTTCAAATATATATATATATATATATATATATATATATAAATTGTTTTATTAACCCTAACGCAAAACAATATATTTACGTCAGCCAAGAGGAATTTGGGTCACTACCACACACAAAAGACAGTGGCTAAACATAAGAAAAACTTGCTTTAAATAATATGTCGAAATGACCATTCTTCGTTTGATGAAGGTCACAACACCCGAAACGTGTGTAGCAAAAAATATAGAAAATAATGTATAAAATAAAAAAAATACACATCATAACCAAAAACGTTTACGGTTTTTCTTTTCTCTTTAAATCATACACACACACACACACACACATACATATATATATATATATATATATATATATGTGTGTGTGTGTGTGTGTGTGTGTGTGTGTGTGTGTGAAAAGAGTGTGTATGTATAAATACATATATATATATATATATATATATATATATATTTCGATTATAGGTGCTGTTCAACTTATAATTACATGAATCATTCGCACAAAAAACAAATATAGAGGTTAATGATTTAAATGGCGAGAATACATCCTCACAAACAATTGTAATATGTACACTATTTACATTGTTCGGACCTCCATCTTCATATTTGTTGCCATATTTATCATAACGTTTCGGCCGTTGTACGTTCTGGCCTTCTTCAGGTGGTTGGAATGTCGAACTGAAGCCTTTATTTCGCTTAATGGTTGCTGAAGACATTAGGTTTATAAGTTCCAGAAATCCATACACAGATGTCCTCAAGGACACATGGCACAATGGATAAAGTCGTTAGTAAGATCCAGTGACAGGACCCAAATAGTCTGAGTTCAATACCTGGTGAAGGCGGTGGAGAACTTGAGAAAGGTAAATTAACAGGAGATATATGACAAACCACATCCATTGGACATGGCACGTGGAACTAGAACAGTCCCCCCCAGCGAGCGATATAAAGAGTCCAGTTCGACATTCCAACCACCTGAAGAAGGCCGGAGCGTACAACGGCCGAAACATTGTGATAAATATAAAGATGAGGATGATTGTCCGAACAATGTACATAGTATATATATATATATATATATATATATATTATGACATGGTCAAACTCCGACAATTATTTAATAACATTTTTATTTTTAACATTCTTTGTATAGATACATAAATGTCTTTAAATATATATATATATATATATATATATATATATATATATATATGTAATAGTATATATATATATATGTAATAGTACATATATATATATATATATATATATATATATATATATATATATATATATATATATATATATGAACCAGTGAGCAGGTGGTGTCGTTACTCATCAGAGAATGATGCCGATCTGCTTGAGACTATATTTTATTTATGGTCGATCTGTAGAAGACGGAGAGAATCTCATTTTCCATCTAAAGATATACATTGAGATTATGTAAACATGAGCTGAATTCACAATTCGCCCAAATCATGAATTTTAAAAGAAATGTGTAAATAAAGCAAAAGCGAATAGAACGACCTTGATATTTGCAACGTAAAAACCTTTTATTTTTGGCCGTTTTACAATTCATGACGGAATAAAAGAAAGAAAATTTCTATTTATTTCTCATTCGTACGAATTTAGGATTAATAATTTGATGGCAATTGGATTTCTGTATTTTATTCTAGCTGATTCAGTAGAATCCCTCATATTCGTAATCCCTCATATCCGAACATGATTTTGATGTGTATATTTGAACTATTTAAGTGATATGTTATCAGGGATTCTATTGTAATAACAATAGAGAATTTATAGATAATCTTGGAATGTGTTCATATAAGAAACTTTGAAATAAACGCCTATAAAAATGAAAATAATTTTGATAAACAATAATAAAAATAATAATGAGCAACATATTGTCAGCGATTGTAGACAGCCGTCACAGAAAGAAAATAGACTGTGCCACGAAAAAGTAGCTGTCTAAATACATTGGGAATTATGCAGGAAATATAGCTTTAAATGAGCAGAGAAGCCGTTCAAGCATTCATTATCGTCAATAGCTGACAATGAGCAGGTGAATCGTGTGTGGGATAAGGTTATCTTGACTAACAAGCGCTTGGAGAGAAATCGCCCTGACCTCATATCTGTGCAAAAGAGCGGCCATGAATGGATTTTGATTGACATGAAAGCGCTGAAGGCGAAAATACAGAGGTACCAAGACCTCGAAATGGCAAGTCAGAGAAATATACCAAGCAGCATTTCAAGTTGTCCTTTTTTTCAGGATTATTTTTGTAAGCAATTCCTCATATCCGGAAGGCCTTCTTAGTCTGGTTGTCTACTGTATTAAGAAAAAAAGAAGAAACAAGTTGGTTTGTTTTCGTTGATAGTCCCAAACTAGTCAATGCTTTCTAGAAGATCATAGATGTTTCTGAGGCAAAATCAGAAGAAAACTTGACTAAAATAAATCTTTTGCTGTATCTATTGTGTCCTGTAAACGGCACACATGCGCCCATGCGTAAAAAATAGGATAAACAAGCCAAGAAAGGAAAATTAAAGTAAAACAACTTAAAGAAAATCGTATATGCCAAAGTTCAGTACTCGGTGTCACCTCGGAAAATCAAAAGACCTCGATGGTTCACCTAGAAGTTTATCTCAATGCTGTCAGGTACACAATCGGAACTCAAACATGTCAGCAGGTTCACCAGCATAAACCATGTATATAGCTGAACTTAGGCTATACATACACAGGACAACCAGATACTAAGAGGGAATAAATAGATTCTCTCACTCTTTTGCTAGAAGAAGATCGAACGTTCGAAGCAATACCCGAATCCACATACCTTCGATTCGACCAACTAATGTGACATTATCCAAATGTTAATAAAAATTTCCATTCATGGAAAAAATTATTCTTGTATTCTCATCATACGTTACTAGGCTAAGCCACATTTAGGAGGGGGCTCTTTTTTTCAATGATCAAGCGATTTTATATAGTTCTTTCCAGAAGGTATACACTCATTTACAGTATATCTGCGCGGCCTTGATGTGGCTGGTAAGTAATTAGAGGAGATCTCGCTGCACATACGTGAACAGATACTCTCTCGTCGGTTACTCAATCATAAGTGAGTTCGAGATAACCGAATTTGAGAATGAGTACAGTTGGCAAAACATCATATCAGACATGTTTGTTCTCTCCGTCAAACCAAACTTGGTGCCCTGTATCATAAACGAGATTAACTAGAATGAGACTGCTAGTGATTCCGAAATGGATTTTTATAAACTGACAAGCCAAATTACCCGCCCCTTATGCTGTGTCACACATTTTTTGTAAGAAAAATTTATGTTATAATTTGTGGAGAAAAATGATGCCTTTCAGTATTACTCAATGATCTTGCCGATGTGACCTCCATCTTCTGGATTTCTCCTTCTATATTTTGGATAGGAGTCATTCCTTTGTTCAAATTTAAATTTAATTTAATTTAAATCAAAGGGAAACAATTTTCAGTGGTAGGCGTGTGCAAAAACAACTTGATCTAACCTCGTTCATCTAACTTTAACATGACAAGCTTGCTAGCCATAACTCCACATCGAAATATATATTTTATTTTTACATAGTGGGTGCATTTTTGGGTTTTGGTGTTGTCAGTAATTAGAATAGATGTTTTTAACTTTTCACAGAAAACTAGCCGAATTACCCGCGCCTTCCTGCGCGTCACACACTTGCTTGTAAGAAAATAATGATTGATTTTTAAATCATTGTTATAATTTGTGGAGAAAGATGATTCATTTCAATATTACTCAATGATCTTGCCGATGTGACCTCCATCTTCTGGATTTCTCCTTCTATAATTTGGATAGGAGTCATTCCCTTGTACAAATCTAAATTTAATTTAAATGAAAGGGAAACAGTTTCAGTGGTAGGGTTGTGCAAAAACAACTTTATCTGACTCCTTTTATATGTATTTGATGCAATACTTGATTGAATGAATTGAGTAGATTCCAGCATTGGTATGACAGTTGAATTGTTGTAACAGGTATGTATTGTAAGGCACTACCCACAGATAGGTGATTTCTTGCTCAACTTGACATCCATATTGTCTCATTTGGATCTTACCGATGTGACCTCCATCTTCTGGCTTTCTCCTTCTATATTTTGGATAGGAGTCATTCTCTTGTTCAAATTTAAATTTAATTTAAATCAAAGGGGAAAAATTAATTGTGGGGGGGGGTGTTCCCCTGCCCCGGGACCCCGCTTGATAAAAATAAAATATACTTATCCAAGTATCCTGGTTAATGTAGTTTCAGAATATATGTTGTTATGGGGGTATATCTTTATTTATGGTGTTCGATAACAGACAGACGGAAGTTACAACTTTATATATATATATTTGAAGTTGGGTTAAGTGTGTGATATTCCAAGAGGAATAATTTGAAGTGGACTTAGGCGCCATTACCCTGAGTAGGCTATTTTTTCGTTAATATCTGGATACTTTCTGGACAAACAGGCATATGCTGAAATACCTATCGGAAAAAGTTAAAACAGCGACACGTACTTGGGTTCAAATCTGACCATGATCAATTTGTCTGGTAGATGACTACTTAGTAGCGCTCAGGAGCCGCGATCCTAGCTTGCGACTCAGTTGAAAGGTTGTCGGGTACCTTAAAATCACAGATAGTATTTAATCCAAGATATACTAGGGTTGTAATTTTCCTTATCTAAAAATATTTTTCGACCCGTGGTTGAGTTTCGGAACTTAGCCATGTGTTCCAAATAAAAATATCTTATTAATATATAAAACTTTGTGAACTTTGTATCTTGTATGTTTGCCAGAATACAAATACAGAGAGTGGGGAAAAGAAAGATATAAACAAGTCATATATAGAGAGCTGAGTAAAGAAAGATGGAAATTTGTTATCGTGTAAGAAGTGATGAATGGAGCCAAAACTTTTACGAGAAAATGTATAAAACACGAAGTCACCCCCCAAACAAGACACGCACAGCTGTCATCAAGGTCCACGTCACTTTCGATTGTGAACTTCACTGTCTCATGCTAAAAGCGACAACGCTGACAAACTTTAAAGAGACCGCTTCAGACTACGGGAAGAGCGCCCACAGTAAGAAACAAATTCTCTTGTATCCTCTTCACTATGAAACACGTACACACGTATTGACTTTTCACACACATGTAACATTATTTCATAGTTTCTCACATATGTACACAAAGAAAATTTATATTTTATTTCAGAATTTTATTAACCCAAACAAAAAGATATTACTTTCCAATCCATGGCCAATTGCTTCTATTCTTGTCGTTAGATTAAATGAATGTTCATTTGTTGAAACTATGTAGTCTTTTCTACTGAATTTTATTCTTTCAGTGAAAATCGTTTGATTATTCTAAACGTCCAAATTACGCGCAGCCGCCCCCTAACAATTATATTATTGTATCGAATCCCAACACTCCGAATTTTGACATTCCAAACTCTTGTCGAAGTTAGCTCCTCTTTAATTCCCTAATTGTTCACTAGGCGTCGCTCTCCCTAGACTATAAATACTGGACAACTTCTTGCCTTGTTTTCTTTTTCATTTCTTCATTTCAGCGAACACATCTACAACGTAAGCTATATTAGAAGATGGCGTCTCCTCACTTGTCACTTGTAAATTTGTTGTATAATACATATATTTGTTGACATATATATATATATCGGTCTTCTTTGTCTTCTTTACATCTTCGATTGGACTCAATTTGAGTCCGCCATTTTCTTGTAGTTTGACCTCTTTCTAGCAGAAAATAAACTGCACGTGTTCCTAATTCAACAACAACAACACTCAAACACACACGGTCCTCTACACTCTTATTGTTCAACTTTCTCCAAACAATTTTTTAATGTTGAAAGCAACTTCAGTAAATGCAAATCTGATTTTTTAAAATATCTCTACTTTCATGAAATTAAATGTAAACAGTAAAGTCAACAAAGTTGATCCAATGGGTCACAGGTGGTCCAGTCATCTATAAAATCCAGAATTTATTAGATGTTTGTGATACGCACTGCTGGAGTGTACTGAAACTGCTAGCTTAATTTTCTTTTGCTTTAAAAAATAAATTTCTCTCTCTCTCTTTTTTTAATTTATGGTAATTACCTTTCTACTTGTTTAGAGTAATTAAAGGCATTGGTGTGCAAATTTCTATATTAAACAACTCTTTAAAAAAATACTTTTTTTCTTTTATAATTTATGTTAACTATCTTTTTGCATGTTTAGAATAATTAAAAGTTGGTTTGCAATTAGCAACTCTTAGGAAAAGAACGTATATTAATTAAAAAAAATTATCAGAGGTATGAAATCAGCCAGGGACGCATTTGTCTAGGGAGGCAAATGTCCACGGACGTAATTGTCTGGTACCCAACTGTCCAGTACGTAACTGAGCGTCCATGCAGACTTGTGTAGCTTATGCATGTTTAACTTCTGAGAGGAGGCGCCGAGTAACCTCAAGATCCCCGATACAAAAAAAAAACAAAAAAAACAGCAAACCATTGCACTGTTGAATGACACCATGAACTACAATTTTGTGATGGACGGGAGCTGTGACCATAGCGGTGGCGCAAAATGCGCTAACTGAATAAATAAATGAAAGATTAAATAACATTATGTTTATTTATGAGGCTAACCGCAGGTAAGTGAAATTGAACCCTTGGATAAGGGGATCACTATGCCTTTTTGCCTCTATACGAATATATGTGAAATGCAATGTGTGTATATATATTTTTTTACATTATTTACATTATTCGGATCTAACCAACGCCTTTATCCACTGTGCCATCCAGTGACAGGACCCAAAGAGAGTGAGTTCAATACCCAGTTAAGGCAGTGGAGAACTTTCAGAGGAAAATTAACAGGAGATAACTGATAACTGACATCCATCAAACATGGCACGTGGAACTAGAACAGTTTACCCCAGTGAGGTTCAGTAAAGTGTGAGAAAAGGGTTCAGTTTGAAATTCCAACCACCTGAAGAAGGCCGGAGCGAATAACGGCCGAAACGTTGTAATAAATATGGCGACAAAGATGAGGACAATAGTCCGAATAATGTAAATAATGTACATAATACCTCATCTCAGAAATATAGATATATTTTTTGTGTGTGGATTTGTTACTAGAATTGTCTATTGCTCTGCCGAAATGGTCCTCAGCAAAGGAACCGTACCGTGTTTAGGAATTCTCGAAGAGATTAATTGATATCACTTTCAGTAGAGGAAAAGTGAAAATCAATAAATTCATGAGAAATCAATCAATACTTTAGTTCTAATATCGATTGTTGTTCAAGACATGATTTCTAATAACACCCAAAGGCTACATATATTAACGTGTTATATATAATTATTGCTGAACTGTCTTTTTTTTTTTGTTCACCCATTGGCAAGTGTTCACTTTAGGTACCTGCGCACACCGACACACACACACATATATATATATATATATATTTATCCTGGCATGACATAAATTGTTGACTTTCAACTTTAAAGTTTTCATTTGCTTCCAATTTTAAATTGATTCATTTTATAATAATTTATTATTTATTAATAATTCATATTCTTCCATATTCAGTCAGTCAAGTGCTATACCTGATAAACGCTTAGGCAATCATGTCTCTTTCGATACATGACTAACGAGTTAGAAGATTTTCGCGCATTTCATTCTGTAGTAAAGTGGTTGCTAACCAAGGCCATAGAACCCAATTTATCCTACTATTAAACCCATTGCTGGGGAGACGATACCTTCATACCTTTCCCAAGAGTATTCTGTCTTCATAGAACTGACATATTTTCTTTCACTTTATTACCTTTTGTTGGAGTTCTTGAAATTTCCTTTATGTCTCTGATATCAACACACACACACACACACACACACACACACACACACACACACACACACACACACTCTCTCTCTCTCTCTCTCTCTCTTACACACACACACACAAACACTCATATATATATATATATATATATATATATAGTTTATGAAAAAATAGGTAATCCGTATGGGTAAACCTAAGGAGGATAAAATCCAGAGAGCTCAATGTATATCCAGAGCAAATAATTTAAATAAAAACAGACAATTTTAAGTTTCCATGTAATAAATTATTTCACCACAGCCCTTTTAAAAGGACTGCGGATCATCAGACTTTACTTCCAAACAAAAAATGAAAAGAAAATTTACACATTTTTGACAGGCCGTATTAAACATATGTAAATTAAGGAAGTTAGGAAGTGAGGGGGGATAGAGAAGACATGAGTAAAATAAAATTTTGTACTTTCTGAATATTTTTCTAATCGACTATTTCATAGAAAATCCCCAAAATTTAGAAAAAATTTAAATCACTAACAAACATCAAATTAAATTATTTGTAGATAGTCTAGAGACATTCCAATTTATATCAAACATTATAATCTTTATGAACCCCCAAAATAACACTTTCAAAGTAAAGCAAAATAACAGCGTCTGTTTCTAGCTTTTTTTACAAAGAAAATTAGTGACATCTTCTCTTCTCCTCTCTCTTAACTTCCTTCTCTCTTTTTCTCTCTATGAGTTTTTTTCTCCTCTACCCCTTCGATTTCAATATATAACTTCCGTTTAAATGTGTCAATATCTGCTAACTCACTTATATATATATATATATATATATATATATATATATATATATATATATATATATGCATTAGAATTGAAATGTTGGAAGCATCCGTCCACGAATTAGCATATGATGAATTTGAGAGAAGAATGAAAAAAAAAAAAAATGGAAAAAAAAGCTCTTAGAGTCATTGAAGAAAGAATTGAATCAATTATCAAACTTTGACAAACTTTTGAAACAAATGCTAAAAAATTGTGCTGCAGTAGTCAAGGTTAAAGGAGTATATTTTGACGAGAGCAAAATTTAATCATAAAATGCTTTTTATTATAATAAAATAATAATAAAAAGACATGTCACTTTCTTTTAACTATGGATTTCTCTTATTTAAACTACTAAAGAACTACTTTTTCCGCCAATTACCAGAGGTGACCTTAAAACTTTTAACTGCAGTATATATATATATATATATATATATATATATATATATATATATATATATATATATATATATATTGTGTATTTTTCATTGATGCATGTTTCATTAAATAATATAGACAAGTTTTGTCTATTTATTTTAAGTAAGTTCCTTTCATATTGTCTGATAAGTTTAATAACATTATCATTGAAAGTCGAAAGGAAATCACTATATTGATACATGTTTAAATCCAATCTAAGCTTTCGGTTTACATAAACCATTATTATAGATGACAATTACTTTTCAATATATCAACCAATACACGGACGAAAAAATAATGATAATCTGTTTTTGTTGCATGAAAAATTTCAAAGCAACGACTAATTCATGTATATTCGCTAATGTGAATTGAGTAAAATGTCGTTAAATAGACAATTTGGTTTAGTGCAAGTAAAAATTAACAGAAGAAGAATTCAATTTGAAACCTTACGCGGATTCCTCTCAGTACTTCAATCTGGGTTCAAATGTATTTGCAATCACTTTCTAGAGTGATTATATTTATCTATTGCTGTAGAACTTCGGGCATTGAAAATCTCATTAGACTCAGGATACGATATTTTATAACAGCTTCTCTTCCATACAGAGCCTATAAAATTTCCTATAACTCGTAGTATTTGTTTGCTCCTACTTAATTACAGGAAACTCCTTGCATTTCTGTTTAATATTTTGTTTATAAGGCTGTTCCGTTGAAGAGATATAATTTTTTTCTCCGTGTCCCTGTACATTGTCAGCGGCTTTGTATACTATATGCTTTGTTAGACACCTCTCATCTAATGGATAATGCTTTGTATTATGTAATTACATTCTGGCTCTACGAGTGTTTTTACATCATTAATGATTGTGCATGAGGAAGTGCATAGAATTTATCTGTGCGAATGAGGGATTTTCGAGCCGAGTGCAGTCCGGTTGAGGCCGTAAAAATGCTGTGTATTATCATATCATGTATGTATATGTGTAAATCTACGTAGGTGTGGATGTATATTATACATATCTGTAATATTTGTACTCTCCAAATGCAATAAAGCCACTAAGACACACAGAGTTAGTGAGTGTGAAAAAATATGAGTTGAAGAAAAATATTGTTAAAGAACAAGAAGAATAAAAGATGATTAAGAAGAGAGTAGATAACGATTTATATTGTAGTGAAATCATTTGTATTTTTGTAGTGATTTTATAAAAAGATTTATGTTATAATTTTCAAATAAATAATTATATATATATATATATGTATATTTGTATTTTTGTAGTGATTTTATAACAAAATAAAATGCTTATATATATATATATATATATATATATATATATATATATATATATATATATATATGTATGTATATAATTATTTTTCTCATAAATAAATAGACTGCTCCACTGTCCTAACATCCAGTCCGCATTTGACGATAGCTACGTGCATGAAACTCAGAGTCAGGGACAAAATGTATATTTATGTATATGCATATATGTGACCTGATGATGTGTTTAGCATGAAACAGTCTGTCGCCTCTGAGTGTTGACTTCAATGTTCACTTTTATATTTTATATTATATATATATATATATATATATATATATATATATATATATATATATATATATATATATATATATATATATATATATATATATATATATATTTGTGTGTGTGAGTGCGTGTCTGTGTGTGTATTATGAAAGAGATAAGATTATGGTTGTTTTAATGAATTCTAATGATTTTTGTTTTCGTAAAAGTAATCAAAATTTGGTTCCCGTCAGTATAAGACGTGTCCATACTTATTTTTCTGCATACATATATTTTTACATTTTAGACGTGTTCTTGATAGGAATCTATTTTGGACGTGGAAGTCTTTTAACAGCGATTCAAACTATCCGTCCATTTTTCTTCACATACGATATATTATAAAACTACATCGTGTACAGATATGCTACTGCTGCCTTTCCTTAAATAGCTATCAGTGAATAATTTCAAAACTCTTGCAAAATGATACGTATTTTTTCGGATCTATCTAGAAGAATTTTGTTATAATTTTTCAGCAAATACCAGGACCAGGAGCCACTTAGGGTAGAGGCTATCTGAATGCGATTGTTCTTGGATCTGCCGGCGGTGTAATAGATAACGGCTCGAAAATGAAAATCGGAGCTTCAAGTTTCAATTCCAGTTGGGTTCATGCTTTCACTTAAATGTAAATTCCCTTGAGAAAGGAATGAATCCATCACTTCTCCCCAACCCCAGCTATGTGATAATTTGTAGAACTTTCATCAATAAAGATTTTTATTATTTCCAAAATGTTCTTAAAATCTATTAACACATTCTGACATTAAATAGCCTACAAAAATTTGATAAGTCATAAAAACAAATCAACCAATCAATAAATCCAATCGAAGGATGCTCAACTTAGTTTTTTTTCAAGAACTCCCACTTGAGTGCTTTCCTGAACTTTACAATCTTAAACTTTTCAAGTCATGAATCAATCATTTTCCATCCATCTTATCCTCATAATCTCAATTTATTTCCGCTTCTTTCATTTATAGCATTTATCTCATTCATAATTATCAATGTAACAATAATTCTCTACCTTGAGTGTCTTTCGAGCCTTGTGATATTTGAATTCTAGCATAAAACGGCCCAATCCTCTTGCAACTGTAATTTAGGGCAGATCGATTTTGAAAGCGTGGCATTGCAGTCAATTTGAAAGTTGGCATTTGATATGATAAATATCGACACAAATTTTTTTTTTCGAGTCGTTATCGTTTTTTGATGAAGCGAATTTAAAGATTAAGTTTAGGTTCCAAATTCTATCCTTGGAATGTCATTCCAGTGATCAGTGAAAGCCTTGTAGCAAAGCCTTGTAGCAAAGCCTTGTAGCAAAGCCTTATACAATTTATAACGTACTGAAGCCTAACAAATTCTATATGTACAAGATGTAAGGTGCAAGAACATTATTACTAAATCATTGTGCCATCGAAGAAAATTTTAAATTTTCCAACCGTTTTTTTTGAGAAGACGAGTTTACAGATTAAGTTTAGATTCAAAATTATAGCGTTTGAATTTCATTCCGGTGATCAGTGAAAAACTTCATAGCACATAAAATTTATAAACGTACTTAAGCTTTACAAATTGTATATAGACAAGATATAAGGCCCAAGCAAATTATTAAATCATTGTGCCATTAAATAAGGCCTTTATTTACTTCAAAGGGAAATTATACTCAATAATTTAGTTATATTTTGATGTAATATGTTATACAGTGAAGTAGTTTTAGTGGGATTTTTAATAAACAATGCAAATTTAAAATATTTTTGTCTTATAATTTGTACCCAGCAGTATTATGGTGTTATATACACTTTTATTTAGTTTGTTTTGTTTTTATTAATTAGGATCTAACAAATCTTATTCATTGATCAGCCATTTTGGTAAAATTTTGTAATATGTTTTAGTTTGTACTTTTCGAATATCGTAAAATATTGCATATTTGTCTTGTGATAATTCACAATTGGAAATCTGGTTTGAATATATATATAATTTTTTTTAAGCGTTTCACCCCAAGCAAGGCGGGAAGCCACTAGGACGCAAGGGGTTACAGAAGATTTGGAGCAATATCAGATAGGAGGGATAGAAGAAAGGATAAGGAGAAGGATAGTGGGTAGATCAAGGCAACTGGAGATGTCGATTGACATTACATTTGAATAGTTGGAGATTATAGCTCTCAGAGAAACTAGAATAGGGAAGGGAGTTCCACAGTCGAGTGGTGCGAGATATGAAGCTATTGGAGTAGAAGAGACGGCTACATTTAATAGTTTCGACAGTGAAAGGGTGAGAGCGGGATGCAAGCCTCGTAGGGCGTCAATTCATGAAGTCTGGGAACCAACGAATACAGCTCATCGGAGCAATTACCACGGAAGTATTTGTAAAAAAGACAGAGAGAGGCGACGGAGCGTCTGTGAGAGAGTGACTGTAGACGAGATGCCAGATCAGGGCCAATTATATTGCATATCCGCCTCTGCAGCTTATCAAGAACCCCGAGGCAAACAGAAGGGACTCCAGACCATATATGGCAGCCATACTCCATTTTACATTCATTGTATCTAATACAAAAGATGTCAACTTAGTTTGGATTTATTCTAGAAATACTAAAATTCTGAAGTCAGTTTGGCAGCAAAAACCTGCAGAAGTTAGGAATTTCTGTACATTTTTTTCAGACTGCATTTAAAACAAAATGCTCAAAAATTGGTAAAAGTTATCAATGGAAGATTTAATGTCAGTACTTGTCACATCAAACTTCAGCTTTTGTATCGAGTGCCATATTGATTTTTTAAAGGGAAAAATAAACTCTCCCTACTCTAATAAATTCTTTTTCCTGTCTCGTACTCATATTGGTGCAACAATTTGTAAGGCCTTGTACCAGACTAAACCAAACTTAGTATATAATGAAATTATCTAGAAGAATCTCCTCAAACACTGCATCACATGAAAATATTTTTTATACATTCTGTTTGATCTCACATCCGATTACGCGTTATCTAACTCTTTCTTTTTCGCCTTCTCGTTGTCAATCAACGAGTTTTATTGAATAAACAAAACATCTTGGCATTAATTCAATGTGTATTACATTCGGAAATCACATAAGTCAGGCGTGTCAGGTGACATAACAAGATATTTCAGTAACAAGAAATGATATTTTCGACACGCTTTTCTCGGCGCAGCTCAACAACGACGCAATTAAAAAGTTTAAGTCATTTCAGGAGATAAAGAAGAGTATTGCAGATGCAAATAATTAAAGGAAACATGTGAGCAAACAGGCCCTCCTTAATTACGAGATTAGTGTAACAATATTTCTGTACATACCTTCTATCTTTGTAAATATGAATTATAATCTGGCTGGTGCATTCACCTGGGCAGAATAAAATGAATAACTAGATATCGTTAACTGCTTTCAAGTCCAAGATAAAGTTTTTTCGTCACCAAGTAGATCCTAGATTTTCTCAATGAACATTTGTATCCTCAAAGAAATTCTTATTCTTAAACTTCAGTTCGAAAGTCAAGCTCACCGCAGACATCAAGAGGAACATGAATATACAAAACGTCACTAAAGTTGGTTTCAGTCATTGATTTGTTTGTTTAACGGCATATCAACTCCTGATGGGTCATTTAATGCCAAGTTTAATTTTCTTCGTCGCCTTGAAGCAAGAAAAATAAAATGTATATTACTCCTGCTTTTCAGAGTTGAATATTTTGGAATACACTTTGATTTCTTTAAGAAATTGTAGAATATTATATGAACCAAATATCATGAAATAGTTCTTTTATGTTTATTGTTTTCTTGGTTAGTTTTGATTTTATTTTTTATTTGTATCAACCTCCATGGGTTATTTAATACTGAAATCTAAATATTTTACAACATAATTGTATGCCTTCTACAACACAAAAATGTATTGTTAGTCATTTTGATATGAAATTGTACTGTTGTTAATTCTACTATAAAATTCATTTCTGGAGATTTTGCTTTAAAATTGTATTATTGGCCATTTTACAATAAATATGTACAATTGGTAATTTTTATATAAAAATGTATTGCTGGCATTTTTACTATAATAAAGCATTTTTATACTTTCATAGTATTTTGGATTTTCGATTCATTATTATCCCATAGCTGGGATCGAACATGCTACCACGCCGGATCAGAGTGGACCTTGAGCAAAGAATTAAGAGGCGATTTGACACTCATCAAAATCTCTGATCTCCTTGCTGCCGGATGTAATTTATCGTCATACCCAGGTCTACTAAAGTTGCTGGAAGCATAATAGGTTTCTCATGATTCTCTAGAATCTACATGACTCCTTCAGCCATGATGTATTTTTACAAGATCGAGATAAGACCATAAATGGAGTATTGCTGCCAAGTATGGGCCGGAGTTGTTTCATCCTGCCTTGACTGTCTTGACAGGGTTCAAAAGCATTTACGTGGAATTGGAGACGATAACTAATCTCCCTTGCTAAAATTCCTTTCGTTACTTACTTTTCTCTACTTTATTGACTTTCTCGATATGATAATCTAAACAATGATCTACAGTTTATTATTTACATGATTCGGACTATTGTCCTCATCTTTGTCGCCATATTTATTACAACGTTTCAACCGTTGGTGGTTGGAATATCAAACTGAACCCTTTATTTTGCTCACTAGTTCTAGTTCCACGTGCCATGTTTAACTCACAACTCTTTGGGTCCTGTCACTGGATCTAACTAACGGCTATATCCACTGAGCCATGTGTTCTTGATGTGGACTCCATTTATGGTCTTACATCGATCTTGTAAAAATACATCATGGCTGAAGGAGTCATGTAGATTCTAGAGAATCATGAGAAACCTATTATGCTTCCAGCAACTTTAGTAGACCTGGGTATGACGATAAATTACAACCGGCAGCAAGGAGATCAGAGATTTTGATGAGTGCCAAATCGCCTCTTAAACGGGGTGGTAGCATGTTCGATCCCAGTTATGTATTGACTGACTTGACAGGGTTTTTAAAGCATTTATGAGGAGTTGGAGACGATGATGCATCTTCCCTGTTAAAACTCCTTTCCGAGAGACGAATCCTTGCTTAAGTTTCCCTACTCTATCGTCTTTCTCGATATGATGATCCAAAGAATGATCAACAGTTTGTTGTGAAATGGGGAAAGAATAGCTTGCTAATTTTATTTTTATGACGTAAGCGATCATGGCTCTCCACCTGCCTCTATCCCTTGCAGCTTTCAGCAAGTTCCTTCTCTCTGCTACCTACCTCAGATCACGTTCTGTCATCTACTTGCCTAATCTCGCCAAGTATGTCACGCGCTGCTTTCCCTTGTCTCTCCCTCTATTTGACCCATGAGTATTAGATTCTCCAGGCGCTCCATCCTCATTATGTGTCCCAGAAACTTCAGCTGTCTCTTCATGATGTTAAGTATAAGTCTCCTTCTCATCCTCTCTAAGACCTCACCTTTGCTCACTCGCTCACTTAAACAAATTTACAAAAAAAAAAAAAAAAAAAAAAAAAAACACTATACAAGCTTTACTTTCAAAACTGTCTAAAGACTTCTTTTGATTTTGCGCAGTAATTGAGTCCAGTAAGATCAGTAAAAAGGCCGTTAACTAAGTAAGCTTCCGCGAATGATTTCTCGAGGCAAACGTACGAAAAGAACGTCAGTAACGGCGGACGGAGCCCAAGCGAATGGACGTGAATGAGTCCGAACTTTTATTTTTGACAACTCCAAAACTAGATTTTAGCAAAATTTCATTGTTACTTTAGAATTAAGCATGTAAATTTACACCTGAATGTAATTATTCTGGAAATTTTTGATAAAAACTGAGCGCGGGGCTTAAAGTGCAAATTACCCGAAAAATCAGCAATATTATTGCCCCTACAATATCTGTCAATATTTCTGAGATGAGGTATTATGTACATTATTTACATTACTCGGACTATTGTCCTCATCATTTTCGAAATATTTATTAGAACGTTTCGGCCGTTGTACGCTCCGGCCTTCTTCAGGTGATGTCGAACTGAACCCTTTATTTCGCTCACTGGGGTAGACTGTTCTAGTTCCACGTGCCATGTTTAATGAATGTCTGTTATCAGTTATCTCCTGTTAATTTTCCCTCTGAAAGTTCTCCACTGCTTTAGCCGGATATTGAACTCACATTCTTTTTGGCTTCTGTCACTTGATCTAACCAACGCCTTTATCCACTGTGCCATGTGTCCTTGAGGAAACGTTGAAACATTGTAATAAATTTGGCGACAGGGATGAGGACAATAGTCCGAGTAATGTAAATAATTATTGCCCCTAATCTGGCATTTCGGCTTCAGTCACCTTCCCACCGTCGTAATTTAGCTTCCGTGTGCCTTTTTTTAATAAAAAAAGAAATACTCTCATGGTAATTGTTCGGGTGCACTCTTCTCTGTGTTACCGAGACTTTATGAATTGAAGCGCAGTACTAGATTGGCGGCAAGGTCTCATCAATTCTCAGATGAATTAGCTAGATGTCACCGTTTATTTTCTCGCACTTCTCGCTTGTGGAACTCTCTCCCTACTCCATGATTTCCAGTTACCTTTGATATTCAAAAAATTAAATTAAATGTCAATCGTTATCTATGATTTTCCTGATTACTCTTCTATTCTTCTCGCTCTCTAATGTTTCTCTCTCTTTATTTTTTTCTTGTTCTTTCACACTCAGTAACCCCCAGTATTTTAGGGACTTTATCCCCTTGCTTGGGGGTGATTTGAGTTAAAAAAGAAATATTTTCAGATTAGCTACATTTCTTGGTTCTACAAGTTCGGAGCTTTTCCACTAGAACACACAACACCACCTATACTGGCTCGACTCATCTTCATCCCCCAGATGTTCAGAAGGACGCTCCATTCAAATATTCTCCCGAGATGCTGCTTCCCTTATCGTTACAATTGTAACCCCTTCAAGTCTAGACTCAATCGTTATCTATCCTACATATTATCATAATATTCACTTCTTACATCCTCCTCTTTACATACTTAGAGAAAACTGTAGGGTAGGAGTGGGCAAATATGCGGCCCACCAAAATGCTAGTAAATTTGAAAGATAAAGTTACCAAATAAAAGTTACACACAATTTGACGCTAATTTTAACAAACTGATAAATGATTGCAGTCAGCTGTATTGTTTTCATAGTCATTGAGTGCCTTCTGTTGCTAAGTTACTTTGTTTTTCAAATAAATTTGTTTCATGCGAAGTTAATACTTCAAAATATCAATAATTTTTTTTCTTTAAACTGAATTACTTTGTTTTCAAACTGTTTCATGTGAAGTTTCTACTTTAAAATTTAAATTAATTTTTTTCTTTAAATTAATTTACTTTATATGTGTTCTATTTGAAGTTTCTATTTTAAAATTTTTAGTAAAAATTGTCTTTTTATTTCTTTACACAGAGTTGTTTTTCAAATAAGTATGTTTTCTACTTTATAATATTAATTAATAAAAATAATTTTTTCTTAAAACAAGATTATTTTGTCTTTCAAATGCGTCTCATGTAAATCTTCAACTTAAAAATACTTATTAATATTTTTTCTTTATAGTACTTTAAACTGAATAATGTCGAGGTTTTGACCCCTTCCCCGGCGTAAACGTATATATACGTTTTAACGGAAAGTGTCTCTTTCAGACACGGGCGAATAAACATGTCCAAAACATAACGTTCAAAAACCACCTACAGACGTCGTTATAGTTCGAACTTGATTCTTTTTATGCCCTTCTGAGCTTGAAACAAGTTCAGGTGTCAACTTAAACGTCTGATAGATGTGTTAGCCACCGCTCGGATACTTCAAGGTCCCTCAGATTCTTAGTTACTGTATTAAAAACAAATAAAAACATTCGTTTGAAAATGAAACGTTTTTCCCCAAAATAATTGGCTTTTAAGAAAAAAAAAAGGCAAGAAAAATTAGGTTTATACTTTGAATAAAAAAAAAATATATCGTTGAAACTTCTAGGACACTTAATGAAAAAATGGGGTTGTAGAATTTGGACACAGAATATATGGAATGCAAAAGAATCAACGAGTACCCTACCTAACGATTTCGTGGAAATGAACGTAAGAACCGTGAATAGGATGAATAGTCAAAAGACAATCAGAAAATGTAGGAGGACGAGCGTAACTGATTTTAACTCAGATGTCAAATATAAAAAGAACTAGTTTTTCCTGTCATTTGTAGCTCATAGTAAAGTTTGTAATTTTGATATCTGTCCTAATCTCTACTTAGACAATCATTTGCACAAGCTTGTTTTGTAGGTAATGCGTAACTTTCCTCTTAACCTCAAACCATTAATTTGTCTTGTGAGTGTCAAATTTTAAAAGTCCTTTTTCTATATTTACATGTCCTCATCTTTATTGCTACATTCATTTATTTCAAGCATTTAGGTCATGGCATTCCAAGCATTCAGGCCATGACATTCCAAACATTCAGGCCATGGTATTTTAAGCATTCACGCCATGGTATTCCCAGCATTCAGGCCATGGTATTTCAAGCATTCAGGTCATGGCATTCCAAGCATTCAGGTCATAGTATTCCAAGCATTTGGGCCATGGTATTTCAAGCATTCAGACCAGTTTATTCCAAACATTCAGGCCATGATATTCCAATAATTTAAGCCATGGTATTTCAAGAATTCAGGCCATTGTATTCCAAGCATGCAGACTATGGTATTCCAATCATTCAGGCAAGTTTATTCCAAGCATTCAGGCCATGGTATTCCAAGCATTCCCGCCATGATATTTTAAGCATTTAGTTCATGGCATTCAGCGCATTCAGGGCATGACATTCCAAACATTCAGGCCATGGCATTTTAAGCATTCATGATATTTTATTCCAAGCATTCAGGCCATGCTCTTCCAAGCATTTAGACCATTTTATTCCAAACATTCAGGTCATGGTATTCCAAGCATCTGGGCCATGATATTTCAAGCATTAAGGCCAGTTTATTCCAAATATTCAAGCCATGGTATTCCAACCATTCGGCAATGGAATTTCAAGAATTCAGGCCATGGTATTCCAAGCATTCAAGCCATTTTATTCAAAGCATTCAGGCCATGGTATTCCTAGCATACAGACCATCGTATTCCTAGCATTCAGGCCATTGTATTCCAAGCATTCAGACCATCGTTTTCCAAGCATTCACGCCATGGTATTCCCAGCATTCAGGTCATTGTATTTTAAGCATCTAGGTCATTGTATTTCAAACATTCAGACCATGGTATTCCAAGCATTCAGACAATGGTTTTCCATGCATTCAGGCCATTGAACTCCAAGCATTGAAGCCATTGTATTTTAACCATTCAGGCCATTGTATTTTAAGCATTCAAGCAATTGTATTTTAAGCACTCAGGCCATGGTTTTCCAAGCATTCAGTCCATTGTATTCCAAGCATTCTCATACAGAACCACAGTTCTGTTGCTTCAAGTCACTTCCCTATCTCTGATGAGATTATCCAGCATTCGCTGCTATATATTGTACACTTTTCTTCATTTCTAATTTCTTAGTACTTTGCTTGCCTTTTGGAAGGCATCTTTCGCTATCCCAAAGAGATACCAGGATTCTTCATTGACGATCAAAATTTATCAACATTATACATGCAGATGACATAGTGTTGGTAGCAGTCACAGAAAGGAAACTACAGGAACTACGACTTAAGCGAAGGAAATCGAGAAGAAGACACTAAACATAAATTGCAAGACAGACAGAATGGTCGTCAACAGAAGAAACAGTCGAAGATTTGAGTCGAAGATTTGAGTTAAACTCTGGAGATACCAAAATTAAAGAAGTGGCAAATTTTGAATATTTAGGGAATGTTTTAAGAAATTGCGACATCGAAAATTGAAAGCTGGTGAATTTAAAACATTGGTTAAAACATATCCCGTTCCCTCGTTTTCATCTCTGCGGTGTGGTAGCGCCGGAAGGTCACGTGTTGTCATTCAGTGGAAGTAACGGACAAGCGACAAACGGCAGAATAATCCTGGTGAGTATGTACTGATATGAGTTGTCTCCCTTAAGTATAAAAAAGCCCACTGAGAATTGAATAAAGTTTTCGGTTCAAAACTCTGAGGTTACCAAATACGATGATAGACGCCTGAAGAAGGCCGAAAGATACAACAGTCGAAACTTAGGGATTAATCGAATGTTTCCATGACAATGAAAATGCTACCTAACCCTCATTCTTTACTTTTGGATTTGTTTTTCTGTTTCTGCTTTTTATTTTCTTTTATTTTTCTATTTGCTATGTCTATCTGGCTTATAGTCTTTCTTTCTCTGTCTTTCTTATAGTCTTTCTTTCTCTGCCTTTCTTATATCCTTTCTTTCTCTGTCTTTCTTATAGTCTTTCTTTCTCTGTCTTTCTTATAGCCTTTCTTTCTCTGACTTTCTTATAGTCGTTCTTTCTCTGTCTTTCTTATAGACTTTCTTTCTCTGCTTTTTTTATATCATTTCTTTCTCTGACTTTCTTATAGTCGTTCTTTCTCTGACTTTCTTATAGTCTTTCTTTCTCTGCCTTTCTTATATCCTTTCTTTCTCTGTCTTTCTTATAGTCTTTCTTTCTCTGCCTTTCTTATATCATTTCTTTCTCTGCCTTTCTTATAGTCTTTCTGATGTGGGCCCAAAGTCGGGACCATGGAAGGAAAACACGGAACACGGATTAGAGGTAAGAAAGATATATTAAACAAAAAGGTTACAAAGATAGTGTAAGTGTAAGCGGAGCTTACTATGTGCTAGTGTCCAATATTGTTAGTCGTACGTGGCTGATACTACGGTATTAGAATACTCTCTCTCTCTTTCCTCCTCTTCTCCGAGTGTGTTATATCGCATACTTTATATAGTTCTGGAAGAGTCCATGTTGTAGGTATGTTACGGTTTCACAACAACCCCTTCCAAGAGTTTTCTTTTTTTTGAAAAGGAGAAAAGAAAAACAACATAAAACTGTTAATACTTTTTTCTCTTGGGATTTACGTCGAGCGATTGAGTAAATTTCCTTCTCCTTCCTGTGCGTTGCACTTCAGGAGAGACTTGGGGCGTGTCGAGATCGAAGTGATCGAAAATTACGTTGATCGGCTCTTCACAGCTATTTTGTAGTGATTCCTTCAAACGGCATTTTCTAAGCTGGTTCCAATGGCGTTTGTGAGTGTTTTTCGGTCCTTGGACAATATAGACCAGTTCGCCAATTCTTGGTTTTATGGTGCCTACTTCCCAGAATGTTATGTTGTTTTTGTAAGCCTTGAAAAAGACTTTATCGCCAGGATTGAAATATTTCTTATTAAGCGATACGGTTTTTTTTAACTTTGTTGCCGTGGAATAAGTTTGTCGAAGACAGACTTGATTTTCCTTGAGAACATTGTTTCTGCAGGCGAGCTTCCCATAGGCGTGTTCGGATTAGGGTTTATCAGATACAGCTGCAGAAACTGTTGCAATGCTCTATCTGTGCCTAGTGACTTTTTAAAAGTCCTTTTTAGAGTGTCCACGAACCTTTCGGCCTGGCCATTCGACCTAGGTGGTACTGAGGCGTTGTAATGTGGTCCACCTGATATGACTTGCAGAAGTCTCTAAATTCACTTGATATGAATTGAGTGCCATTATCTGTACAGATATCACTCTTTGACAGTCCTCTGCCAGTTTTGGAGAGTCAATCCTTGTTCGTTCTCAAGCTTGGTCAGTACCCGTCGTCTGACTTCGGCGTCTTATGCTGATACTAGACCTTGTGCGAAAATTAAGCACTTGAAATCATCGGCAGTCAGTTCGGCTAGTTTAAAATCATAACAGCTTGTTTACCGATA
>OZ010574.1:7046402-7106402 GCA_963932145.1 Acanthosepion lycidas | reverse complement strand
CATCTCCACAATTGGCCGGTAGAGGTTCCCGTTTTCTGCATGCTCTCTTGTAGCGAACAAGATGACCAGGCCAATACATCTGGTTCATAATCACAATTGCGGTAATATTGACTGTTTTGGCTTTGGTCAAGACACTTGTGTCTGGAACACGCCTGTCCCATTTTACAAGGTCCAGGTTTCAGAGGCATAGAGTAAGGTTGACAACACGCATGTTTGATACACAGGCACTCTAGTAGCCAGAATTAAATCGCCATCGTGCCAGACTCTATCTTTTAGCTTACCAAAGGAACCAGATGGCGTGCTTATTCCCTGTTTGATTTGTACATCAAGGGAGACATCATTTGAGAATGTACTACCAAGGAAGAGAAACTCTTTGACGACTCCAAGATAGATAGATAGATAGATCGTCAGCCGCGCCCTCCCAGGTATTGGTGTCGATGTCAGCCAGCTTCACGTCTCGTTTGCAGACATCCTTTAAGCGGAGCTGAAGTCTTCCAGTTGGACGGGACCTCCCACAAAGCTCTCCGTATATGATGACTCTTGGGATGCGGCCGGCACGCATGCGGCGTATGTGCTCCAGCCATCTGAGTCGTCCTTGACAGAGCAGCGTGAACAGGCTGGGGATGAAGGCCCGGTAGACTTGTAGTTTGGTGTTTTCCGTCAGCTGGCTGTTGTTCCAGACGCGCTTGTTTAGCCTGGCCATGACTGCGGCGGCTTTCCCTATCCTGGAGCTGATCTTGGTGTCCAGGGAGAGGGAGGTGGAGAGTAAGTGAAGATGTACATCACCTCGAGGTGCGTGCAGTTGATGGCAACGTCCGGGTAGGAGGCGGTGTCTTCTGCCAGAATGTTGGTTTTTTGATGGTCAAGCCGAACTCCTTGCAGGCGTGGGCCAGGCGGCTGACTAATTCTTGCAGACCGTCCTCTGTGTTGGACGTCAGCGCAGCGTCGTCGGCAAACAGCAATTGACGAATAAGGACGTCACGGACCTTGGTCTTAGCGCGCAGTCGGGCGATATTGTAGAGTTTGCCGTTTGCTCTAGTGCAGTTGCAGAAAGGCGTAATGGAGAAGCATGGAGAAGATCCCAAAGTGTGTCGGCGCGAGGACGCGAGTTCGCAGCCCTGCTTTACGCCGTTGTAGCAGAGTGTGCTGTGCCTGTCCTCGTGGAAATACATCTGGAGCAGTCTTCAGTGGCACTGAAGGAGGGTGTGTCGACCTTTGCGCTAAAGAGTGGTTTGGAAGCGGGGAGAGCTCTCTGGGTCACTGGAGCGAGAGGTGTTGATGCGAGGGGGGCCCTTGGTTTTGAAGCGGTGTATTTTCTTGGCTGTCAGTCTCACTTTGCAGCCTACTAAGGAGAGGTCCGTGTCGCAGTCTGCGCTGTGGAAGCTCCGAGTGTGAAGAACGCTCCTTAGGTCTGCACGCCTGGTGATGACAAGGTTGAGCTGGTGCCAGTGTCGAGAACGTGGGTGTCTCCAAGAGACTTTGTGGTGTTCTTTGCAGTTGAAGAAGGTGTTCGTCACGCACAGTCCGTGGTAGCAGCACAGTTCCAGCAGCCGCTGTCTATTCTCATTCATTTTGGTTATGCCCTAACGACCGAGTCAGGAGGGCCAAGTGTTACAGTCGGCTCCCACTCTAGCATTCAAATCTCCTAATAGGTATAATCCTTCAGTATTGGGGTTCCTAGACACCGTCTCATCCAGTGCCTCATAGAACTGGTCCCTGACCTCTGGGGTGGAGCAGAGCGTTGGCGCGTAGATACAGAGGGCGTTGGCGAAATTTGTAGATGTTGAGAGGCGCAGTGCTAGGATTCTCTTAGATCCGCTAGTTGGTGGTTTAATGGCTGGTAACAGCGAGTTCCTCACAGCGAAGCCTTCGCCGTATTGCCTTGGGTCATTCTGAGGCAGGCCCTGCCAGAAGAAGGTGTAGTTGTCCTCTCTGATGTTAGCCAGACAAGTTTCTTGCAGGCAGGCGCTGTCAATGACCAGTCTTGTGAGTTCCCTGTCTATGATTGCGTCGATCTGTTGGATGTCATCTGCGAGTCCAGGGCGCATGGTTCGGATGTTCCAGCTAGCAAACCGAAGAGCTGGAGTCTTCGTGTTTTTTTTCTTTCCTGCCTGGTGCTGGATTTACAGCTTTCTTGTCAGGAGGATCAGTCCCTGAGCCCTACACACCCAACAGAGCAGACAAGCTGTGGCGAGACAGCACTTTACTGGCTACCCAGATTGAGGCGGGCGGTAGTTGTCAAGTGAGACGCGATGATCTCTCCCACCGACGGAGGTGATCCCAGGGGCCTGTAGCCTACGCCAATCGGGTTTGGGCTTGTGACTGGTAACTGTCATTTACCGTGTTGTGCCGATGTCTTGTAGCTGGAGTGCCCTCTCCAATGTGCTATGAGCCTGGGCGGGATATATGGAGAACTAGGACTGCTGAGACGTCTAGTTCCCCCTCTAGGCCTTGCTAGCAGAGTCCAAAGGAGAGGATAAACCAATACAGTTTGGTACCAGCGTGTCTGCAGGAGTTGCCGGAAGGTAACACAAAGTGCCGTCCATCCGCCTTAGGTGCTCCACTCCCGATTTGTGTCGGGTTTACTCGTTGTCTTTCCTTCTCCGGAAAATTTCCACAAGGCAGTGGAGCTATTTAACTTATAGCTGGGGTTTGGTTCATGGGCACCAGGCGTGTCCACAAACCCGTCATCCTGCATGCCACATGTTAAGGGGGCCAAATACCCCCCGTCCCAAGTAGGTTAGCCCGAATCCGCAAGATGCACGGTTACCATGTGTCGCCACGAGGAGGCACTACATTGGGCTTGCTGATGGAGAGGCTATATACTGTCAGAGGAAGACTTACGCACTCGGCTTCCCTTTTCGCATTTCTGCTAGCCAGCGACGGTAACTGAAAGCGAGAAGCGACAAGCACTACCACTACAGACTACCACACTAGATGCATCACAACAGCCGTTGAAATACAATATATTTTCTAAAAACATTGCACTGACCGTGTTTTGGAAAATAAAACGTTCCTATAACTCTATTTATATAAATAAAC
This sequence comes from Acanthosepion lycidas, assembly GCA_963932145.1. Lineage (NCBI taxonomy): Eukaryota > Metazoa > Mollusca > Cephalopoda > Sepiida > Sepiidae > Acanthosepion > Acanthosepion lycidas. The sequence goes on along the minus strand of OZ010574.1, from coordinate 7,103,360 downwards.
AATTCATACATTCTGTTAAAAGTAAAAAATAAAATCATCCTCGATAATGACTAAAGGTTGTAGCTAAAAGCGCTTGGGCAGGCAAAACATTTGGACAATTTCTAGATAATTTACATCCCGAATTATAAAAACACATGAAAATATAAATACTTGTCAGTCGTTCTTAATGAAACATATATATATATATGTATGGATATATATATATATATATATATAAATATATAATTATTTATTCGAAAATTATAACATGAATATGTTAGTGATTTTATAACATGGCCCGGCGTTGCCCGTGCTTGATTAAAAAATCGTACGACTCATAGAGCAATCGCTATCACTTGACTTAAAATATTTTTGCCCTTCCTTGCCTTTAAAGGAGTGCCCTTTGCCGTGCTGATGTTACTACGATTAAAGCAATAGTGTTGACAAAATCGAAAATGTCATTTGTGGCTCAAAGTCAAAACTGGTAGCAGGGATAAAAAAGCCGAATTTCAATGGCCCTGCACCCATTCTAGAATTTGAGGTCAAATGTTTTCCTCCACTCCACTGCACGCACTCACCTGTTTCTTCCGGTGCATAGCGCCACCTTAAATTAATCATGCTTTTAGGAAATACCCAACCGGAAAAAATATTTTTAAGGGTTGACCGATTGTCGATTTGCACTCTGTTTGGGGGGTGCTCAGAGCTGAAACTTCACATGGTGACTCCCAATGACCTCTTCATAAATCCGGTCGGTTTTCGCTAAAAACCGACATGCGGTTCAGGCGCAATCTGAGCGTATCGGTTTTGGGGTTATATCGATTTTCAGCGCTGTTTAAGGGTCAGTGGCCATGAAACTTCTGGATAACATTTCTAATGATAGACTTTAAGAAGGTGTCAAATTTGGTTGAAATGCGATCATTCCTTCTGTAAGTAGATATTTTCGATTATCGATTTTTTCGATTATCGATTTTTTCGATTATCGATTTTTGTCGATTATCGATTTTTTCGGAACCTGAGTCCGAACTCAAAAATCGACGGTCATGTCCTTACGGCAGCCATTTGCAAACTTGTGGTGAAAACCGCATCGAAATCGGGTGAGAAATGCGGCCTGGGCGAGGTAGCAACGCCCACGACAGACACACAGGCAGACAACAAGAGAAATATAGATAGTAGATTATTGTTATAATTTTCGAATGAATAATTATATTTGCTCTACTCTGTATTGAGCACTCTTTTAAGAATGGTATTTGTTGGTTATTGGAATTTATTTCGTATACACCGATCATATACTTATATATATATATATATATGTGTGTGTGTGTGTGTGTGTGTGTATGTGTAATATATATATATATATATATATATATATATATATATATATATATATATATATATATAATATTTTTATTACAATATTTTACATCGCTGCACAAATGTTTCGTGTCTAAAGTGTCAGTCTATCTTGACATGAATTAATAACCCACCTAGCCACAACCTCTGACCTTTTTTTCTTCATTTTCCCTTTTAGCTTAGAACTGTCTTTTAATTTGTTAATCCAGACATGCCCGCAAGTATTTTTTATATTTTTAAATTAGGGTTTCCCCGGACACCTTTTCAACTTTTCAATGAGGTAATGATTTGTTTTCTAGTTTCACAAATAAATCATTTTCATCAAAAGTTATCACTCATCGGGCGATGAAGGAACATTATAGTTTCGAAACATGAAAGTTTTTGTGTAGCGATGTAAAATATTATAACAAAAATATTATGATAATACTAATGTTTTGCTTTACGTTGTATTGAGCACTTTTTAAATAATTAAATGCCAAGTTCTATGGATTCTTAATTTATCTGTTCGGTCTCTTTACTCGGGTATATATATATATATATATATATATATATATATATATATATATATATATATATATGTGTGTGTGTGTGTGTGATATGTCCCGGAAAGGCATATATTTGATTGAAGTAGTTAAGTGGTTTGGCTACTGTAACCAAGTAGTGCACGGTAGCAGTAATCGACTGGTACTCGTCCTAGTCGCAGGCAATAGGTGTAGACCAACAGAATAGCCAATGGCGTAGTACAATGGGCGTTGTCTAGGCTTAAACTCTGTCGTACCTACACTTCCGTCTGTACTTATGACGGACAGACAGCAAACAATCATATTCCAGTGAGAAGAACTCTGGTGTATACATATTCCATTATATCGATATATATATATATATATATATATATATATATATATATATATCGGGTTTCGATCCTAGCTAGAGGCAACCGGACGTCTAGCCACACTGATGATCTGTGATACGCGCCTGAAAAATTTATTATCGGTTGAGCTCTCTGGGGAGGAATTGTGGGTTTGTAAAAAGCGCCTATTACAGTTAATAAAGCAAAACTCTTCGGTAAATCGAATCAATTTCCCTCAGTTACCCTATGTTTATCTGAAAATAAATACGCTTAAATTCACCTTCGTCCCTGCCGTACGCCAACCGCCAAGTGGTAGAATGCCCGACTGACGACAAATCAGTCGGGTTTCGATCCTAGCTAGAGGCAACCGGACATCTAGCCACACTGGTGTGCTGTAAATACAGCGAAACAGTGTATCTGTGGATGTCAATATATATATATATATATATGTGTGTGTGTGTGTGTGTGTGTGTATGTGTATTGGAGCGGATAGAATGGAGATCAACGTGTTTTAGTGGACTCAGCAGATTTCAATCTGCTTGTCGGAATCATCTTTTAAAAGCGAGAGCAAGATCTAAAAGGTCAGCAAATCTAACAGTGAACTCATCTCATTATCCTCACTCTTGCTCCATTTGTACCCTCCTTTGTAAATCACTAGTGTGTCTTAAGTGCCACTTAAGATTGTCGCACAAATTTTCATAACTGAATCAATTAATTTGTCATATCCTCATACGTCGAAAGCGACGGGTGAGTCAATTATATATATATATATATATATATATATATATATATATATATATAGTATGGTATATTTATAGGTTAAAATGCCCAGTATAAAAGAAGAAGCATATGAAATAAAAGAGTATAGTATTATTCCGTGGAATATGAGCGTTTCATTTCCTCATATATATATATATATATATATATATATATGTGTGTGTGTGTGTGTATATATATATATGTTGAGTCTTGAGATTGGCATGATCCCATGTACGTATTGAGTGCTGGTCAGAGAAATGCAAAGTTAGTCGATTTGATAGGTGGATATTTAACAATTAAAACGCATAAGAATCAGAAGAAACTGAAATGATATATTGCTTTCGAGCGATAGTTTGAACGTTTGACGAGAAGAAAATTGACTTATTAACCCGCAAAACAATGACCCATGACAATGTCTTTTTGCCACCTCATTTCCAAGCAATGTTTAACACAGTGATTTTTTAACAATATCCGTTGATTAGTACTATTGTTAAAACAGTAACTTGCGTCATAAAACATGTCAGTATATATGTGTGTGTGTGTGTGTGCGCGTGTGTGCGTGAGTGATGGGTGGTGCGCGCGCACACAATTTATTGTAAATGAAATCTTATCTTCGTAAAAACCAACAGTTTGGATTGTGCTGGAAGCTAAATATTATAATGCTAAAATACAGTTTCTTCTTCGGGAATGAGATTATGCCTTTCAAAACCAGAAAGAAATATTGCAACGAGTCGCTAAACTTGAAGGAATTTCAACGCACAACTGCCAAAAATAAAATAAAATAAAATAATATAAAAAAATAAATAAATTCTACATGTAAGTAACGAGCAAAATACATTTAGAAGCTTTTGTTAATTTCCTCCCACGCAAACAAGCAAAACAAAACTAAAAACTTTTTGCGATTGTTACTAACGTCATCATTGGCACAAACTTAAAGCCATTTTCAAAGGGAACCTATCCTCAATTCTTTACTAACTTCTGCATCAGTTAATTGAATTAATTTTTTTAATATCTGTCTATATTTCTGAGATGAGGTATTATATACACTATTTACATTATTTGGACTACTGTCCTCATCTTTGTTGCCATATTTATTACAACATTTCTGCCCTTCAGTATCTGTCTATATTTCTGAGATGAGGTATTATGTACACTATTTACATGAATTGAACTATTGTCCTCATCTTTGATGCCATATTTATTACAACTTTTCGGCCCTTCAGTATCTGTCTATATTTCGGAGATGCGGTATTATGTACACTATTTATTTTATTCGTACTATTGTCCTCATCTTTGTCGCCATATTTATCACAAATTTTCTGCCATTGTACCCTCCGGCCTTTTGCAGGTGATTGGAATGTCGAACTGAACCCTTAATTTCGCTTACTGGATTAGACTGTTCTATTTCCATGTGCCATGTCTAATGGATGTCAGCTATCAGTTATCTCCCATTAATTCTCCTCTTCAAGTTCTCCACAGCCTTAATCAGGTATTGAACTCACACTCTTTTTGTCCTTTCATTGGATCTAAGTAACGTCTTTATCAAGGAATTCAAACACAGTTGTCCTCAAGGACACATAGCACAGTGGTTAAAGGCATTGGTTAGATCTAGTGACAGAACTCAAAGAGTAAATATGGCAACAAAGATGAGAATGATAGTCTGAGCAATTTAAATATTGTAAAAATTTAAATGTTTACGATAAATACTGAAGTACAGATTAGCGCTACAAAAACGTATTGGAAAATACTCGGCTGTTTCTATCACTCCAGAATTTGACTTCTTCTGCCATCTACCATTTATACATCACAAAGATTAGACAAAGATGGAAAATGTTTTGTCTTCAATTTTTAGTTTTGGAGAGGAACACAAATTCTCCACTCAGCAGTCAGTTTACCACAGTGTCAATATCGCTGCAACATCGTTAATTCTATGGCAAATGTGCAGATGATGACTATTCTTTGGTTCACAGTAGAACAGAGAGGACATTGCATTCTACTTCCACAGAGTCGAATCACCTTCATTTGCCCTGCATTCCAAATGTAAGGAGAATTTTCACTAGAACAAACTCATGACTGGTTCTGAATCTGACACTTTATCTGCTACAATCTAACAGAAGAGAAGACGAGCTAGAATGATAATAGCAAATGATATAATACCCATCTCCTTGAATCTATCTTGATAGGCCCAAATCATGAATAGATCAGGAATCTGTCAATTCATGTACTAAAATGTAATGATGTTCTTTTCAAAGTTTCCTTTCTTCTTTTTGAAATTTTATCAAGGACTAATCCTGCGTTATTTCCGACTCTTATTAACGTCATTACGTAATAGTACCATTATTTTATTGTTTGAAGTGGTTTTGTTTTGACTTCAGATACTGAAGTTTTCAATTCTTAAATTAATTTTTGTCGTATTTTCCCTGTTTTAAAATATCTTTTCTTATACATTAACTCGTTCCGAAATATATAAAGGAATAATATATTTTATAAAAATCGTTTCACTTTAAATAATATTCACTTTGCAAAGAAAAAAATAATTATTGAACACCTTACGGAGTGCAATTAACTTTGACGTGTGTACAATGAATTGTCGTGAATAATTTGTGTCAAAGGTGAACTTGGAATGCCGCATTTTGTAGAAAAATGCTCGACTGCAACGTGGAATGACAACTCGATTTTCTGCGTGTTCTTGAAGCCGTATACTGAAATGTTTGACAGCAGACGACCGCCGATTTTTCAAAATTAAAACAGACGACTTAAAATGTGAGACAGAAAATCATTTTTTCTTCTCTGTTTCATTTTTTTTTTCTATGTTATTTTTAAATTTCAGTTTTTGTTTTGCTTGAGCAAACTAATGTCCAATGAAAATAAAAATTAAAGTTGAACGAAGTAAATTCTATTCTTCCTTCATCCACTCAGTAAAAGTTTGTGCCATCGTATGGCCGAGTAGGTAATGGCTGCTCCAGTTACTGCTACGCATTAACTAGGTACCTCCACTATTTCGGCATAAATTTTCTATATTGAAGTTTAAAATGAATTTTTTACAACGAAAAAAACATACTTGAAGATTTCATTTTAGCTTTAATTGAAAGTTTAATGATTAGATTTACGATTTAATTAATTAAACAATTCTGGTGTATTTCAGATAGAAACTATATACATTTGATTGTCAAATTTAATTTTAAATTTTTAAATTTTCTTAAAAACGGCCATTTTCTTAATTTTAAGAAATTTGTAAACAAACACAAATTTATCGATTTTTAAAATATTTAAAAAAAATTCTGACACGTTATTTTAGTAAAATTAAAAAATTTAAAGTTAAAGTAATCTGATTTGAAAGAAATCTTTCTTACTTATAGCGTAAAAAAATAATATACAACCAATTATTAACGATCGATCCTGTTAATCTGATCCACCTATTGATGGATTGTTGAATGACGAGGCGATGACAGCTACTACGGAGTCTGAGTTAAAAAAAAAAAAAATATTCTATTTGAGTATGACCTACACTAATGGAAATACAATACATAAAATAAAATTATTTAGTGAAATAGTAAATGAAAAAAAGAAAAATTACTTTAAAATTTAAAGTTTACACTTTTAAAGTTGAATGGAAAATAAAAAAATGTTATGAAAAGGCCGCGTAAAGGGACAAAACCCTTAAATCACGTGACCTTGTAATAATACTGGCAATTTCAGTATATCATACACGGAAATAAGGAATGTATTAAGTAAAAAAATACAAAATAAAAAATTATTTTTAAAAAAGTAGCTCAACTAAATTTATTAAACTTAGCAATTTTGGATTCGTAAATTTTTTTTCTACTTAATTACTACATGATATCGAGGAGCCCTCCTAATACAGAGCTTTACACGATGTTAAACTATTATAAATTATTATAATTAAAATTTTTTAAAAAACCAAAAAATTCTTGTAAAAATCAATTATTCATCAGAAAAAAATTATTTCTTCAGACAATAATGTCCTTAATATTACTTATTTACAAAAGCAATTAAAAACTTTTCTAATTAAGTAATATCATTGTTTTATTGGATTCATTATTTTTCAATTCAGACAAGATTTTCAGTTAAATAGCCCAAATTTGAAAAAAAAAAGTAGGTTATTTATCATCTCCAAAGACTCCTCCTTTTAACAAAAAAAAAAAAAAATTGAGGAGCCGAAAAGGTTTCGGGCGAAATTTCATGAAATTAAATAAGTGGGGGGTAACATATTTAAAAAAAAATATTTTTTTACCAAAAATTTCTAAAAACAAAATATTTCAAAAATAATTTCATTTATTTGTGAATAAGTCCTGAAAATTTCATTAAAATTGGACAATTACTTTAATTTTACAAGAATTTCCAAATCAATGTGTTTTCAACGGGAAAAAGGCGCAAAAAAAAACTATGTTATTTTAACGTTCCCGCGATGACGTAAACAAAAGAAGATTTTAACCGAAATTTCGAACGTGTTAGAAAATATTAAAAAATTTCAAAAAATAATTAAAAAATACTTTTTTTTTTCATCTTAATAATAACATAAACATTTTGACGATAATACTTTATTTTCTTTAATTTTGTGGCATTTTTCATTTACGCTATGCTGTTTTTCCGCGAAAACAGTGGACATGCCTAGCATTAACTAATTATATAAGATGTTGCATACTGAGAAAGATAATAGTCAGAAAATTCTGTTGAACGCCATGATCTTGTACAGCAGATGTCAAAAATTTGATTTGTTCATTTTGAATGCAAGATGGAAACTTCTTAGACATATTTTGCGAATGAATCCAGAATGCCCAGCTAACAAATCCATGGAGTCTAACTTTGAAGAGACTGACTTTAAAAAGTTCAGATGTCATCCAAGAACCACTATAGTCACAACGCTGAATCGAGACATTCAAAGAACAAGGCAGAAAGATCCCATTTTTCCTTTGGAGAAGTTTATATTAAAGCAAGATCTGCAACAAATCCTCAAACTTGCAGACGACAGAGAAGGGTGACAATATATTGTCGAATCAGTATACAATGTCACTGAAGATGAGAGAACATGTTAACTCATAAACTCAAATCGAAACAGTTTTGATGAGGATGATGAAAATGGAAAATATATACGCGTTTAAAATGTGTTTTTGTGAAAATAGACGGGAAATAATTAAATTGTACTGTGTTATGATTGTAACACTGGCCCTCAGTCAGTTGAGTGTGTTTAACAGTATGGCGTGACGTCATGTGGCTTGAACAGATTGGCGGCTACAATCTATAAGAAAAAAGCCAATCCATATTAACTACGAACAAGGCCACAATGTGCTAACCGTATTCGGAAATTAGAATATCCCTACAACACACTGAAAGATACATATAATGAACACTCTCAAATAAGCCGAAAAATCCAATCATCCTTGATAATGCCTAAAGGTATAGCCGAAAGCACTAGGAACTATAAAACATTTGGACAGTTTTTACGCACAATTTGGACAGAAAAGAAAGCTCTTGTTCGAACACGAGAAAAATCAAATAAAAAGCTTAACCGTAGTACCTTCTCTGTCGTTTTTAATGAAACATGCATAAACGAAGGATTGCTTGCTATATATATATATATATAAATATAAAAGTGAACATAGAAGTCAACACTTAGAGGCTTAATAAAAAGGCTTAAACACTAATATTCCATGGTCATAATTTATTCCATTGGAATCGTAAATACGATCCAATTCATCAGACCTACAAATTCAAAAAGGAAACAGAAAAAACCTACTCCTAATTTTTATTATCAAAGATAAGAATCAAGATGAACTGTTGAATCTTCGTAATGAGGTATTTTCTAAATGTAGACATAAGAAAAGATTCAAAACATAAACACCGTTTTGTAACTTTCTGTCACTTATGTCAGTTCCATCTTGGTTCAAAACATCGGGCATGACATTTTAACGGAATGACTATTATGTTTATTTTGATTATCTCTATATAGATCATTGTGTATGTTTATGTGATGCGCTATGTGTATTTTTTTTACCGCCAAATTGTTGAAATTTTACTTATTTAGTTCTTAAATTCTAATTTATATTTATGTATATGTACGTATATGTATGTATGTGGGTATGTGTATATATATATCTATATATATATATATATATATATATATATATATATATATGTGTGTGTGTGTGTGTGTGTGTGTATATGCATGTATATGTGTATGTATATATGTATGTACTTGGCTACGTGTATATATAGGTATATATTTAGGTGTGTGTGTATAGGTATATGTATGTATATGTATGAATGTATGTGTATATGCATGCGTATGTGTGTATATGTATATATTCATGTATACGTATATGAATGTAGGTATATGTAGATGGATATATATGCAGGGATGTGTGTATATGTATATGTGTGTATATATATATATATATATGTGTGCGTATGTTTTGGTATATATGTACCCATATATATATATATATATATATATATATATATATATATATATATATATATATATATATATGTGTGTATGTGGGTATATATGTCCGTGTATATGTGTATGTATGTATAGCTGGAGGGATAGATACAGGGATACATTGTTTTTTTGTTTAAATGGGTGTATGTAATTGTATAGAAATGTAAGGTTTTAGATATATATGTTTATGCGCATGTATGCGTATGTTCATATGTATATGTGTGGGTAAATGCGTAAGGAGTGGATGGGTATGGATGTATGTGTGTATATGTAGGTATGTGTGTGTGCATTTTTATGTTTTTTGTGTGTGTGTGCATGTATATACGTGTATATGTGTGCATGTGTATTTATGTATATGTATGTGGAAAATGTGTATATATGTGTGTGTATGTATATATATGTATATGTATGTGTATGTGTGTATGTATATATATGTGTATGTGTGTGTATATGTATGTGTGTATGTATATATATATATATATATGTATGTATATATATATATATGTATGTGTGTGTGTGTGTGTGGTATATACATGTATGTGTGTGTGTAGATGTTTGTGTATATGTATGTGTGTGTGTGTCTATGTATATATATGTATATGTATATATATATATATATGTATATATATGTGTGTATAAGTACATGTGTGTATGTATGTGTGTGTATATGCATATATATATATGGAGGTGTGTGCGTATGTGTATGTGTATATGTATATATGTAGGTGTATTTGTATATCATATGCGCGGTAATTATTAGAAAGCGCTTAGTATCAGAGATATTGAATCAGATATGTGTATATGTGTATATGTGTGTGTATGTATATGTATGTGTGTATTTGTGTGAATATGTGTATATGTACATGGGTATATGTATGCGTGTATGTAGGTACACGGCGATGTGTATGTGTATAAGTTATTGTGTATGTGTGTATTTGCATGCGTTTTGAACATAAAAATATAGGTCCTTGCCAGATTAGATAATCGTCATATTTATTGTTTATAATATTTGATTTGTAACCTGCAGTCGATATTATTTTTGTCAAATTTTCTCAATTACTCAGCGTCCCTTTCAATTTTAATTTCACCCGCCCCATCTTTCTTCCCCTCCAGTTCTTTCCTTACCTCTCCCTCCTGCTTTAAGATTTCATCGGCCATGGTGTGTGTATGTCACCACGAAATGTATCTTTATTGTATTAGACACCCGACAACAATCATTTTTCCCCCTTCCACTCACACCTAGTTTTATAAAAAAAACCCTCTCTGTTAAATTCAATCCTATATTACCCCTCTCTTATGAACTAACATTCGTCCCACACTCTCATACTTACACTCTCTCTGAATTCTATTTTTATTTCCGGAGTAGGTTTTTTTTTCTGTTTTCTTTTTGAATTTGTAGGTCTGATGAATTGGATCGTATTTACGATTCCAATGGAATAAATTATGACCATGGAATATTAGTGTTTAAGCCTTTTTATTATATCCTTACTCTGTCCCGGACATTGATTTCTACCTGGATTCTATCCTCTCGGAATTCTTTATTCAAAAAATATACATGTGTGTATATGCACCTGTGGATTTTGCATATATATGTATATTTACCACTAATATTATCTATCTATATATATATATATATATATATATATATATATATATATATACACACACACAAACACACACACATATATGTGTGTGTGTTTGTTTTGAAACATGAGAACTCTTATGTAGCGTTGGAATCATATTTTTAAATAAATAATTATATTTATACACACACACACACACACACATATATATATATATATTGTTTAGAACGTGTTATAGGAGTAAACTGCTGAATATCGGAGATAGAAAGTTTATAGATATAGACAGCAGGGATATAGGAATTAACTCTGTATGGTCACAGCCAGTTTTACGCTTCGATGCAATTTACAAATATGGCTAGAAGATGGAATTGAGAATTGAAGGTTTAGATTAAATTTATAAAATGGAAGACGATAGTTCAAAGAACTGATGGAATAATGAAATTACTTAATGTCTGAAAAATGGACTAAAAGAAAGGCAGATCTCTATCAATATTTAAGGATGGGTGTAAAAATGAAAACCGAGGAATTAGAGACATGGGAGAAAAAGTACGAGAGGGACAAACTTTATTTATTTAACTGAAGAAGAAAAAAGAAAAACAGAACTGAAACAGAAACAAGATGTCTGACAGGTTTGAAAGTTGTGGAGGAAGTATAAAAATAGAGGCAACCTGACATTTATACCGTCACATCTCTAAAATATCAACACAGTAACGTCAGGTTGGTTTGCTGCACGACAGCCAAGCTGAGCGACTCTCTCAGTGAAAGTTAGACGACGTGCAGTGCATGATGGGAAGCAGCAGTCTCGCTATTTCTTTCTTTTCTTTTTTTTTCTCTTCTTTTTTCTTTTTTTTTTTTTTGTTTAACTCCTTTTTTTTCCATCTCAGCAGGACGTTACTTGACCGAACCGATTGGAAACTAGAAAGACTAAAATAGGCCTTTTATTCCCTTTTCTTTCTTTCTTTCCCAACATCACCGTTTCTTATTCTCTTGTTGTCGGAGTCCATTAATGAAAGTTGGCGAACAGAAACTCACTCTGACTGCTGTGTTTACGAAGCAGACAAAAACAGTGACTGGCAAACTTTATTTACCGACCGGCCAAGTTTATACAAAGAGAAAAATAGAAAGATGCCATGATCTGAATGGACACCATTTGACATAATTTTTATGTAATCTATCACAAAGGCAAAACATTTTATCTATCTATCTATCTATCTATCTATCTATCTATCTATCTATCTATCTATCTATCTTGAATAACACAGATACGAATAGAATAAGATAAACACAACGGGAATGACAGATATTATATATATATATATATATATATATATATATATATATATATATATATATCACTGTCATCACGTCTATTTATCTATACAGGAGACGACATAGATTCGACTTAATCAAGACAATAAAGCCACTAAGACGCAAGGTGTTACTTAGTGTTAGGTAGCATGAGAAAAAATGTACTTGAGGGCACATGGCACAGTGGATAAAAACTTTAGTTAAATCCTGATAAGTCAAGAGTAGAATTGGATGGGAATTTAAGAGCCACATACTCAGGTTTATCAGGAGATATTAGGCACAGTGGATGAGGACGTTAGTCAAATCCAGTGACAGGACCCAAAGAGTGTGAGTTCAAAACCCGGTTATGGCAGTGGAGAACTTTCACAGGGAAATTAACAGGAGATAACTGATAACTGACATCCATTAAACATGACACGTAGAACCAGAACTGTCTACCCCAGTGAGCGAAATAAAAGTTTCAGTTCGACATTCCAAACACCTGAAGAATGCCGGAGCGTACAACGGCCGAAACCTTGTAATAAATATGGCGACAAAGATGAGGACCATAGTCCGAATAATGTAAATAGTGTACATAATAACTCATCTCCGAAATATAGACAGATAAAGAGGTAGAAGTCTAATAGATCGATAGTTGGAAGGATCGCACGGTTCACCTGAGTTCTTAATGACTGCAACTACAGAAATTTCCATCAAACCGGAAAGCAAGAAGCAGCTACGCATTTATTGAGGAATTTAGAGAGAACAGGATTCTGTTCAGAAACATATTTCTTGAGAACTATTGCAAAGATGCCATGATATTCACATGCTTTATGGTGATCGAGTGGGGAGATGATAGAAACCATGGGTAAGTTTTATGCATATATCCCTCAACACAGACTAAGATACTCTTGATAAGTCATCAGTAGAATTAGATGAGAATTTTTGAGCCAAATACTCAGCTTTATCGGCAGATGTGAAGAACTCAAATAGAATCAGCGTCTTCGAGAAGACGTTTGCAATTATTATGCGCAGATACAAATAGGAGTAATGCTGTAATTGTAAATGTCATGCTGGTATAAGCCGAAAAATGATTCCTGTGGGCTATAGGGTTTGAACAGGCAGGGGTGAACCATTAGCAAATTTATAGTTTCACCTCGTACAAATGCGTCGATCCCGTAGATGCCTAAGAGGAAACCACCATGGTGCATTTCTCAATAGCAATGTCAATCGAAGGGACGTCACAAAGTTAGATAGATAAATAGATAAGAACTGAATGAAGATAGATAAATACAAAAAGATAGATAGATAGATAGATAGACAGAGAGAGAGAGAGAGAGAGAGATGAGATCAGATTGAGACTGATACGCAGAGACTGGGAGATATATCAATAGTTTTTTCATCTATATCTTACACTCTTTCTTTACAGTAAGGTTCAGCATGTACGATGCGCGAAGGGATGCAACACGAAGTAGAGCGTTAAGTTAAGGGGTAGTTTATATGGATAGGAGGGGGAAGATAACGATTGACTGTAGACTTGCACAGGTTAAGATTTTTTTGATCGGGGAAGCATCCTCTTGGGAGGCTGTCCCAGAGCGCAGCGCTTCGCGAGAAGAAGCTGTTTGAGTGGAGCTTCTCGTAGATGAAATACGGAGTACTATCTATCTATCTATCTATCTATCTATCTATCTATCTATCTATCTATCTTGGTTCATTATCTATCTATCTATCTATCTATCTATCTATCTATCTATCTTGGTTCATTATCTATCTTTCTTTGTTCATTATCTATCTATCTATCTATCTATTAGGTTGGTGCAAAAATAATGACGTAATAATGTCGTTTTTTGACGTAACGTCAAAAAACGACATCATTACGTCATTATTTTTGCACCAACCTAATATCTATCTATCTATCTATCTATCTATCTATCTATCTATCTATCTATCTTAGTTCATTATCTATCTTTCTTTGTTCATTATCTATCTATCGATGTTCATTATCTATCTATCTGGTTGGTGCAAAAATAATGCCGTAATAATGTCGGTTTTTGACGTATTTTTAACCTCCAAAAACGACATTATTACGTCATTATTTTTGCACCAACCTCATATCTATCTATCTATTTATGGATGTTAGTAGGATGTAGAATAATGTCCGACCAAAAGTGGAAATAATGAGAGGAAATAGAAAAGCTATGTAGGGACCACATTCCACCTCTTTATAAACGGGGTCTTCAGGACAGAATCCGAGAAATACTCGTGTGGGAGTAAAACCTATCGGAATATGTGAAAGTGGCAATAAAGATATTTATCAATTGCTGCATCTAGAACAAATTTATTATTTTCCTTCCTTTTTTATGTTAGCCATTAACGCCTGCTGCATTTGAAATTAACGTACTCAGAGTAGATTTCTGTTTATTTTTCTCATTTACTTCGTATCCCGAATAAATCAACAGATGATCTGTGAAGCTAACGAAAAAAAGGAATACAGGTTTCATTTTTGTCTCATCGGTTGATAATAATATCATTCTAAAAAAAAAAAAAAATCTACTTAAACCTGTACTTAATAAATAAAACGTAATATATACAGTACGAGGCAAAGAAAAAAAAATAGGCAGACCCCTAGAAAGTCGATTAAACAGTAAACTTTCGGATAATAACTGTGACATCCCTGTAATTATTGAACAATTTAGTTCATACTACATTGACTGAAAAACCTACCAGTACAAAAGAATTCTCCTATTACCATATTAGTACAAAAACGCACAATCTTAAAATTTAAAAATTCAACCTCAGCGTTGCGACCGCACGCTCCAAACATTTTCTTACAATTAACAATAACACATTTCTAAAAACATATTTCGGATTACATCTATTCTTTCGTTGTCCTGTTATTACTGGGAAGTAAAAAACAAAAACAAATCTATTTCCATACCTGAAGATGAAAGCTTGTAAAAAACTAAAAAAGACCTTATGAAATTGGAATTTATAAAGAGGGATCATAACATTCATCTACAGGTTCGGGATTAATGTACTTTATTAAATTTGTTTGCGAAGATGTATTCTCGTCATTTAAATCATTAACTTCTATATCTGTTTTTTGTATGAATGATTCATGTAATATAAATTGAACTGCACCACACACTTGATATATATATATATATATATATATATATATATATATATATATATATATATATATATATATATATGTTTATATATATAATGAAATGGACAAAGTCCAACAATTATTTTAAGACATTTTTTATGTTTATACATTCTTTTTATAGATACACATATTTAAGTAAATGCTCTGTTTTATAATAAACAGTATTAATAACATTTACCGGCCTGAATGTCCGAGAAATTTTCATAGAAAATATTCGTCCTCCGACAGGAATCGAACTTGTATCCTATACGGAACCGCCATCTAGCATTTGAAAGATTGAAGTTTAAAAGCAGTAAAATCAACCGTGGCTCGATCGGTTAAGGCACATCAGTCTGAATGACGGTTCCGTATCGGATGCAGGTACTAATCCTGTCGGAGGATGAATATTTTCTGTGTAAATTTCTCGGACATACTGTTTATTATAAAACAGAGCATTTACTTAAATGTGTGTATCTATAAAGAGAAGGTATAAAAATGTCATCAAATATATATATGTGTGTGATCTTTATCCTATTGTTTACGTACAATCAGTGGTTCGATGTTTGGAAGATTGTCAGATGACAAAAATACAATATGGCCGTCTGATAAGGAACGTGGATATTAAA
Source organism: Acanthosepion lycidas (assembly GCA_963932145.1). Taxonomy (NCBI): domain Eukaryota; kingdom Metazoa; phylum Mollusca; class Cephalopoda; order Sepiida; family Sepiidae; genus Acanthosepion; species Acanthosepion lycidas. The sequence goes on along the minus strand of OZ010574.1, from coordinate 7,087,312 downwards.
AACTAGGCGATTTCTTTCCCGTTTTGTCTCGATCTCTTGCAGACATGGTGGCTCATGTATATTAGGAATTTTTTTCTCTCTGCTTCCGTAAATACCTGAAAAATGTACCCCAGTAAAAAAAAAAAAATCTATATTTAGATATTACAGCGCGTGTCAATGTAACGTTTACCGACGCAGAATGTGAAATCAGCGTTCACATTTCAAATTCTAACTAAGTCTATTTCGTTCATTTCACACCTATGGCCTTGGAAAAAGGCATGAATAGGTTTTCCCTCTGACTAGCGGTTAAATAGCATGAAAAACTCTCTTTTTTTATTAGTTTTCACTCGATAATAAGCTCAAGAATCAATCAAGGTCTAACATAACTGAAAGAGGTTATTGAAAATAGATAATGGCTGACCCGAGGCATGATCGGGAAAGCATCCTAGCGGGAGTTTGTTCTATAAAAGAGGGTTTTTTGGGGGGAATGTTCGAATCGGACTCTCTTCATAGAAATAGAACGAGAATGATTTGACCCTGTATAAAGGGCATAGTGCGTTTTAGCTGTAAAGAGAAGGATTAAAGACTGCAGCTGATCAGAACATTTGCCATGGAAATAGCGATAGAGGAGCAAGAGGCTTGTGAAATTTCATCTATGTGAAAAGGGTTACAGGCTGGAAAATAATTCATCACCTGCAAGACTGCTTAGGAAAGTAGAGTCTCTTGCATTAGGTGGCAGATAGTAGGATATGGTGATTTTACCCCGTTTTTTTTCAAATCAGCTTTGGACAAGTATAGATAGTTGGGTGTAAATGAAATAAAAAACCCTAACCCTAACCCCCTGCCTAACCCTAACCCCTAACCCTAACCCCTAATCCTAACCCCTAACCGTAACCCTAACCCTAACCCTCACGGTGGTCAATAGAATCTTCCTGCCTATTCGTGGCAGCCAGCTATAGGCTCTCATTCTGGACAGTAGAAAATGGTCGCAAATTACATGAAAAAATTTTTAGATTCTTAGCTTTAAACATCTTTTGAGGAAATACATTGGCATTGGAAATACGTTTAAAAAGCCATTCATTTTGGCAATATTTGATTGAAAAATATTATTTCAACAGTAATTCAAAAAGGTCTGCTATTTTAAAATAAATCTTATATTAAATAAAATCTAATTTAATCCAAATATTTATATGATCATAACAAAATCTTCAGTGTAAGAACCTTTAGGGACAAGGGAGTTGACGACATAAGGCTTTCGCAAGAATGTGTTTATGTCTTGCTTCAAATCCGTAAACAATATGAGAAGCTTCAGATGTTAATTTCACTGCTCTTTCGACATTCTGTGAATAGGAAAGAAAATCAGGCAACTCTAATTTTGTGTTATTTGTGAGAGATAGTTGAATTTCATTTTCTGAACATTTTTCAGCGGTTGCAGGTTTGTGCGGATCACTCACATCCTTGCAGAATAAGTAGCTTCCTGTTCACGGTAAATAAAAGCATACTTCACAGGAAATAAATATACAAAGAGATAACAATAAAGCCATATTAAATTGCGTATTAATATCATATAATTTTTTTTTTGTGTATTGATGTGTGTATTTTTGGTTATAAATGTTTCATGGTTGCATGTGATAAAAGGGAGAAGTCACTCCGTATTATTACATGCAATGTCATAGAGAAATAAGTTGGGCCACGTGTTGCCCGTCCGAATGTTCGTAGCGAAGCGATTGAATTCGATCTTTTGGCGGGTTGTTCGTATTTACGGCAGGAACAGTTTTTGCTGCATGCTGGGAAAATTTAATTATTTTTATTTTTTATTTAATTTATTTTATAACGTTTTAATTTTATTTTATTTTATTTATAATTTTCATTATTATTATTTCATATTTTATTTGTATTTATTTATAATAATAATGTCCTTACATCACATCCCTACCAAATTAGCGGAGCTAATATGTAGTGATAAATGCCTATCTAAGCTAAAAATAGTCATTGTTTTTCTCTTACGAACTCTCCTCCGCTTAGTTGTGTCCATTTTTTAAAATTTTTTTATAATGGTTGTATTTGTTCAGTGGTTGTTTTGAGTGTTCAGTAGTTTGTTTCTGGGGTTATTTTTTGTTTCTTGCTTTCATTTTGCAGTGTTACTGATTTTTTATCTCTCAGTAACGACTGTGAATTCTTGAGAAATTTTCTGTTATAAAGTATCTTTCATGTCTGGTATAGTGTCTTTAGTAAGAAGGATTTCTTAGTTGAGTGTAAGTTCTATAGAGATTTTATATTTGGGTTCCAGTGAAAGTGATAGATACATTTCTCATTCCAATTTGTAGGGCGTTTATCCAGTTTGTTTTTTTTTTTTTTTTTTTTTTTTTGCATAGCCATTATAACAGTTCTTAGTCTATGCTAGCTCTATTATTCCGTTTGTTTGAGAGTGGTATAAGGTTGTACAGATTAGCAAACATTTCATACATTGCGAACCAGCCATTCAAAGGTGTTTTCATCAATTCTGGAATTTAACTGAAGCTAGTAAGCTGTCTTGTTCCATGTCGACAGTGTATGTAAATAAAAGATCGGGATAAAAAGAAATGCTAACTTTTGCTACTTCTCTTGTTTTATTTATTTATTTTTTCGGGCTGAAGGTTTAAATTAACTTGTCGGTACAATGGAGTGTCTTCTCCGACATTAATTTACCAGTGGTGTGTACATTAGTTGCTATGGTTGGCGTCACGTGTGGTAGATGCAGATGTTATTTTATGTGGTGAATAAATATGTCTTTTGTACGTTGGCAGTTACAAAATGATGTGGCTAGTATGATGTGTTCATACGTCGATGGTCACCAAAATAATGTGGCGAATAGGAAAGGTTTTTGCACACGTCAGGGTCACCAAATGATTTGTCTGAATAGTATGTATTCGGACCTGGAGTTATCAAATAATGTGGGAGTCAGTTACATCATAGTAGAAGAAATAGCCCAGTGTTCACAGGAAATAAAAACATACTTCACAGAAAATAAATATACACAGAGATAACAGTAAAGGTATGTTAAATTGTACATTAATATCATTCAATTTATTTATTTTTTATATACTGATATGTGTAATTTTTGGTTACAAATGTTTCATGGTTGCATGTAATAAAATGGAGAAGTATTATTACACACAATATCACAAAAATGTTGGGACACGTGTTGCCCGTCTGAATGTTCCTGGTGAAGAGATTGAATTCAATGTCTTTTGGCGGGTTGTTCGTATTTCCGGCAAGAACAGTTTTTGTTGTCTGCTAGGAGAATTTTTATTATTTTTATTTATTTTATACATTTTAAGTTTACTGTTTTATTTTATTTTATTTATAATTTTCCTTATTATTATTATTATTTTATTTTTATTTATTTATAATAATTATATGGCGCTACAGATTCACAATTTTCATTTTGGGATAGATTGATTAATTCTTACCAGTATTATTAATGAAGCCACTGATATTTATAAATTCTACTTGTGGCAAATCATGATAGACCTTTTCACACAATTTACCTTGTGGGCCTGTAAAAGCAGTCGGGCTTCTTGTTGCACCATCACTATATTTAAAAACGGCTCTGAACGGTAGCTATTTCTTTTTTTTTAGTTTAATGTCACCATTTTCCCGTAAACTTTTTTTACAACAAAGTTTCTTTATTAATTTTTTACCGACTCCAAAACAAACGAACTTTTCATGTGTCATTACTTTTGTTTTAGCCTTTTCTCGATATATTTTGTCTTATCAATTATAATGTTTATAAAATCAAATCCTGAATTAAAAAAAAAAAAAAATCTATGGAATACTTCTGCCATATATGGTCTGGTGTCCCCGCTGCTCGCTTTAAGGTTCTCGACAAGATCCAGAGACGGATAAGCAATATGGTTGTTCCTGATCTGGCATCTCATCTTCAGTTACTCTCTCACAGACATGCCGACGCCTTCCTCTGTCTTTTCTACAAATACTTTCACAGTAACTGCTCCGACGAGCTATTGTCGCTAGTTCGCAGACTACATGAATTTAAGTGTGTTACGCTGGCATCACGGTCTCACCCTTCCAATGTCGAAACGGCTAAATGTAACCGTCTCTTCTACTCCAATAGCTTCATGTCTCGCACCTCCAGTCTGTGGAATTCTCTTCCTGTTACTTGTTACCCTGATAGCTATAATCTCTAACTATTCAAATGTAATGTCAACTGACATCTCCAGATGCTCAGACCTATTCCCTGTCCTTCTCTTCATCCTTTCCTCCATCACACCTCTTTACTCTCGCCCCCACTCTGTAACCCGCCTTGCTTGGGGGTGAAATGCGTGAAGAAAAAAGCAAAAAAAAAACAAAAAAAACAACAACCTGTAAATTCAAGACAAAGGAATTTAGCAAGAGATGCTCCAACATGAGAGGAAACACCGCCCATATCTTGTTTTTCATCAGACATTTTAATAAAATGTTTGAAATAGTATTCCTCTAGGAAATAATAAAAGGTTAAACTACACTGTCAATTTATATTTTAATTAAAAGATTTGCAATTAATAACATTTTTTGAGTTTATGTTTCTTAAAAACTTCTTACGTAAATAAAAACAAAATGTCCGCTGATATAACGGTGTAATGGCAAATAATCTCCCACGAGATTTAAATCCGGTTTATTAAAAATAAAAAGTGAAATGGCTGTTTTTTTATCTTTTAGTTTTTCTCCAAAATAAAATTATCGCTTCAAATAAATTAGGACGTGTGATTTATGGATGATTTTTACTGAATTCATTTAATAAAAAAATTCTTTTGTAAAGAAAAATAAACAAAAAAGAGTTTTATTTGATTTTAACATAACCTACGATTTGAATATATCGATATTGACTTTTTTAACTGCACGCAAATGATTTATTTTAAAGTACAATTTATAAAGCATGCAATTTCTTTTCACAATTATATGTGTAATATATTATATGTTTATTTTTTCCAGAGATTTAAAGAAATATTAATCAGTTTTAAATTGATTCATATTCAAGGAATAAACCTTAGCCTGGAATAATCCAGCCTGATTATGTATTTCAGATAACACCACAACAATCTCTGAAATATTAATATTAATTTGATTTTAATTGCATTTCTTAAAAAGGAATCGAAATTTTAACGTAAAATATTTTGTGCATCGTTTTATGATATAATACCTCCAGTAGTCTGGTTTAAAAATCGAACTACACAAATATATATTTATAATAACCCCGTGAAGAGTACGTACACAGAAAGGTTCAACTACGAAACTCTGGAGTCGGGTTGCTGAAGGCAACGTCAATCAACTAAGTGACAAACATTTACTCATATTAATCTTATATATATATATATATATATATATATATATATATATATATATATATATATATATATATATATATATATATATATGCAAATATATAGAAAAATAGGAAAGAACCGTTAGGTTAATAATCCGAAATTCTTTAGTATTTTTGTTTTTATTTTTAATAAAACAGTGCTCAATACACAAGTAGAGCCTGTTATGGGGCGCGTGTTCAGTGGCGCATATATCTTTTGTATAATAAATGATTCAAGAAAACAACGAAACTCCAAATGTGAATAAACAAGTATATATTGAAATAACATACAAGAACAAAATATACAATAATTTGTATTCAATGTATAGATTAAGGAAAAAGAAATTGCTTCCCTTTTACTGTATTTTGATTTGTAATTGTTTGTTCGAAATAAAGTTCTCTTTAGAGAGAAATGATCAGGAATCAATGTTAGAAGAAGTCTGCTGTTAGAATAGATAACACAAGAATACAATTGATCAGAAAGTGTGTTGTGTTAGAGAAATCAACAGAGTCCTGGTTAACTGAACTTGGCTGAGTCACAGACAGATATGTATATATGTATTACAAAATTCTGTGTCTGTGTGTGCGTAAGTAATGTCATAGGTTTGTGTTGACAGGAGAAATTTGCTGGACTGCGATGGCTAAATTGTCCTATAGAAAGTCAGTATTGATTTATTAACCAATCGCAGACGAATAAAATGTGGGTGTGGAAAAACATAGCAGTCGCTACAAGCCTACATTATAATTATTTTTTAAATATACATATTTTCCCTGAAGATCCGTTTAGGTGAAACCTACGTAGGTTTGCCTAGCTCCTTAGAATTATTTTAGTTTCTGCTCTACTTAGTAGATTGAACGCTTTACGTTTAGTCTTTACTTGTTTTGTTTTTTTTCTTTGAACTTGGAGCTCAAGCACTTGACGAAAGGATTCCTACAGTGTTATATGCTTGGTTCTTTCTTTTTTTATTTCTATTTTTTTTCCTCGGACATCAATTTGTTATATTGCAAGTTGAGCTAAGCGAGGTTTTTCAAAACGAATTTACCATTCATATATATAGCATGAAACAGACTGTCACCTGTAAGTGATGACTTCTATGTTCACTTATGTATATATATATATATATATATATATATATATATGTGTGTGTGTGTGTGTGTGTGTGTGTGTGTGTGTGTGTGTAATTGCGTATTTGGACAGTAACCGCTCTTTTTCTTTAATGTTTATTATGTCTTATAATTGTTTTATATTCAGTTTATTCCTTAGCCTGGAATAATCCGAGCTGGTTATTTATTTCAGTTATTACCGCAACAATCTCCGAGATATTTGTTAATTTCCTAAAATGGATTGAAATTTTAACAAAATATTTTGTGAGTGGTTTCATGGCATCATGCCTCAACTATCTGGATCTGTCCAAGAGTCTGATTTAAAAATCGACCTACCCTAGTAGATAGTATAAGAAAAGAAAAACTCTGAATTCAACCTCCAACTGCTCTGTTAAGACGAGAAGTGTACAATATAAATCTTACAGAATTCCGGAGGAGAACCGCAAACGTAGTTCAGTGTCGTACTTCGTCAACTTCCGGCAACTTTCGCAGTTGGAATGGCAGTAATATTTTTAATTTGTTTTTCATTTCTTTTATACAGTATCGAAAACGCCGAGATAGGGGTCTTCTTGACGTTTGAGTGGCCTACAATCTCCATAGCCCCCGCCCTTGTCTGTAATGCTCTGAGCTACAACATCGTCTACGGAGAAGGATAGGATACTCAGTTTTCGCTTCAGTTAGCATGAACCTTGGCGATTTCATGGATGTGAGATTATCCATTACCTTCTACCTGTATCTTCTCTTTTTTCCCTTGTCTTTTTCAATCTCAGTTACACGTCCGTCTTTTGTTTAAATGTTTATCACTTCCTCTTAACATCGAGATTTGAGAATACATCCGTTAAAAAAGACAAAATACTTGTGACAAATTTGTATATTATATTGAACTGAATTTGGTTAAATAATTTTCAGTCTCGATACCCCCAAAATATATTTGGTAACCTCTCGTTTATCTTTCTATTGCTCTATCTTTATCTACCTGCATTCAACGCAATTTTAACGCTTTTCTATTCCAGCCTTTTATTTATTTCGTCAGTTTTTTTTTAATATCCAGTCATCAAACATGTTCCTTTATCGCAGTGCCCCTCTCCCTTCCTCTCTCTTTACACACAGACAGACACACACACACACACACACACACACACACATATATATATATATGAATAAATAGAGACAAGAGATAAGTCTATTCTTAGCCGACGCGTTTCGTGCTCTGGTGGACTTTATCAAGGAAAATCAATTGCCTTGATACGACTAAGAATATATTTCCTCTTGATTTTTTATTTATTTTCTTCCTTCATAGACACACTTCTATTTTTTTTTAATAGGAATCACTCCAAGCAAGACAGTGATGCCATTAAACAAAAGGAGTTACAGCGGGTGGAAGAATAAGGAACGGAAACATTAATAATTTATCTGAAAATAATTTACATATATACAGGGTGCGATCAATAAATTGTCATCTAAATTACGCAAAAATGAAAATAACACTGACATCTCATTTTAACAGATATATTTACCAACATTTCACAAAAGTGTCTTGAAATATTAAAGAGTCAATTTATTCAATAAAATCAACATTAGCTTCATCCTCGGCCTCCAGAAGACTTCATAATCTCCTGCCTACTCTTCTGGGCGGTCCCCTTGTTTAAGTTAGTGAATACTGCCATAACCCTTGCCTTCAGTTCATCTTTCGTGTTACAAAGAGATTTGTTGTTCTCTCGCTTTACTACGACGCACACATAATAATCAAGGGGTTTGCAAGTCTGGGGAGGTTAGGTGGCCAGATGTAAGGAATGATTTGTTCGGTGGCCAGATGTAAGGGATGATTTGTTCGCAGAAATTGTCTGACAGCCATAACTGGGTTCTACTGCTTGTGTGGCATGGTGCAGAGTCATGTTTCCAGTCCTTCCAGCAGCCACCCTTTTGTGCCAAGGCAGCATTAGGTCCTCTAGGCACTTGATGTTCACCTCTGTGTCGAGTCTGAGGCCCCCACTGACAAATTCGGGAGTTCTTTTCTTATCAAAACGATTAGTGAGTTTTCCGAGCTGCCGTCCCTTCGTAATTACCGTTAGACTCATCCATCTCTTTCCGAATCCTTTGCAAAGTCTTTAGATTGGCATTAAACACTCTGAAATGTTCGGATTGAAGCATCCGCGAATGCGAAGGAGATGTGACGTCGTCCCCTGGTCGCAGCGCCAACTGTGTCGTTCTATCCCAGTCTACCACGGCACCAACTGTGACGTGCTACTTTGATTCCCAGTCTGCCTACCCACGTTGTGATTTGATCTAGGCAGAGGAAATCAATCAGTCATCGAGGCCGTACTGCAAACCGAGTCCAACGGGGGTGATACCACAAAAATACGCATAAAAGGCAATAAAATGAAAACTCAAAAGTTCAAAGTATCAAAGAAAAAGGTAACAAACTTTATGTCTAGTTGTTCGATACATAGGACTGCATCTATCTCCCAACCCGTTCTATGGATTGTGACACGTCGTTTTCCGCTAGGCAAGTTTTAACACTTCAAGTCGTCTGCTCTCTAAGAAATTGGTGTTTCGGTGGGTCTTTGGACGAAAGTCAAAAGAAAAACTTATTTCGGTGATCTGGATCTAAGTCGCTCTTCAAAATAATTGTTCTTGGTTTGAAGATGGTCCGGAAAGTGTGCGTGAATCCTGGTCAGCTATCTGCGAGGCTTGCCTCAACCGGAGACTGACTCTGGGAATTGCTGGGACTCGACTCATTTCTGCTCGTTGTGGCTTCGTTTATATGGGCGCCGACCAAAACCGGGGTGAGTTTGTCGGCGCTGGGAGGTTCCTCGATAATTCTAAATACATATCCACCTCTCTGGTTAGGAATTTCCACCTTTTTCCATTTTTGGGAACCTTTCCTCACTCCCACCTTCTCATCATACTTCAGAGGGGCGTGAACTGCCCTCCCCACATCTTCGTGGCAACCTCTCTTACTCATCCTCCAGATGGGCGGCAACAGCCTCCCTCGTGCATCACGTGATCACCACTCGACCAATGATGTCTTAGACGAGCGTGGACGAATCTGCGGCTTTGTTTCAGGAAGAGAAAAAAATATCTTGCTTAAAAAAAAAAATTATCTCTTCCCTTTTCTTCCCCTTAATGGTTTATCATTTCTCTAGCCGCGAACGGGACAATATGACAATGGCGGTCATAACTCTTGTTCTACACGTGGTTTACGTCAGGTATTTTATCGCTAATTATCAGAATGTGTGGTCTTCTCGACATGGTCTCAAAAAGGAACATCTCCAAAGTTCCAGTCGGTCTGTCGCCTCGAAGAAAGAAAAAAAAACACATTCATTTTCTTTCAGCAAAATTCCTGATAACAAAATTTTATTATCGCAGGCCAAGGATGCTCGTGGGTGGTTTTTTTAATTTTTCATATCTGTCTAAGTCTTTTTAGTTGTCTGTTTTTCGTCACTTAACGAAATAACATTTTCATTTGAATTTTTCTCTCTTTCTCTGGCCAGCCGGCCTGTAGTTGATAATAAGATGGCTTCCCGTACCAATAGTTTGTTTTCATATCCTTAGATAACACAGCCGATGCCAAAACATATCTGATTCTTTCCTTCTTCCCCTTTCTTTTTACTCAGAATTTCCCTGTCATCGTAATGACACTTTTTCGCCATTTGTTACTTATCAAAATATCCCTTTATCCATTGCCTCTTACCTGTGTGTGCGTTCTTGCTTATCACTCACGATTCGGTTCTTAGCCTCTCCTTTCCTTCTTTTCTTTCCTTTCCCTTTCTGCCTCGTTAAATGGTGCCACACAGTGCAGCATGGCGTTTCCAAATTCCTGGCGGAATGAATTGCGTCATGGTGATCTTTTTCTCATAGTGATGCTCAGCTGTTCCTATTATAGGGGGCTTTCGATAAAAATCGATAACATACAACACGCATGCGTGAAATTAAAAATATAAAATAGCGACAATTTTGGTGAAATAAATTATTGTAATGGTACTTTAAAGTGGTCTGTTTTTCATTAATTATATATATATATATATATATATATATATATATATATATATATAGAGAGAGAGAGAGAGAGAGATAATATTAATGGTCAATATATATATGTATATATATATATCACGATCCAATTCATCAGACCTACAAATGCAAAAATTTTTGAATTTGTAGATCTGATAAATTGGATCGTGATTACGATTCCAATGTAATAAATTATAACCATAGAATATTAGTATTTGAGCCTTTTATATCATATATATATATATATATATATATATATATATACAAAATGGAAAAAGGAAGTGACATTTCATATGCGGCTTGCTTACAAACAGAATTGTTTATAAACATTTTGATTCTCACCAGTCGAAGTGCAATTTAAATGCACTGAAACGAAGTTGCCTCTTTGTAGCGAGGAAAATGTTTTTGTCTATATGAAAAATTGGAATAAATAACACACACACACACACACACACAGATATATATATATATATATAAAAGTGAACATAGAAGTCAACACTTAGAGGCGACAGTGTGTTTCATGCTATATGCAATCGTCAGGCCACACACACACACACACACACACACACATATATATATATATATATATATATATAGCCATATATATATATATATATAGCCATATATATATATAGCTGCGTTTGATCTGAGTGTTTGACCCTGCGTTTCACGCCCTTTGCGATCGTCAGACAAAGTGATTGATTTGGGAAATTTAATCTATTTAAGGTTGTGCATTTTGGCATTTCGTGGTAGTGTGAGGCAAAATTCTCCGGTGTATTTTCCTCGGGATTTCGTTTATACGCACGCAGACAAACACACATACATGTGTACGTATTGCAGTTCACACATTCACATATATGAAAAGTGTCGGACTGGGCACAGATATGTATTCAGGTGTCGTTGCGTGTATACATACGCAACTGACCGCTGTTTTCAGTATTGGAATTATGTAGCGAATTTTCTCCACAATCGGTGGGCAGGGTTAGGGTTAGGGTTTAGTGGTTAGGGTTTAGGGATTAGGGTTAGTGTTAGTGTCAACTTATAGATCGTTCGCCTATTTTTCTCACACAATATTACTTTCCCATACACACATACATGTATGTGTACGTGTACACATATTTTGTATCCGTCTGAGTTTTGCATTACGTAAAATGGATTCTGTATAAGATTAATGCTGCTTATTTGTTTGTTGTGAACGATTACATTTATGTAAATAGTAGAAATTCTAATTTCTGATACTTATTGATATTTATGCGAAGATTGGCACTAATTTTTGACAGGTGAGAGGAATATAATTGTAAACAAATGCGGCGATATTTACATTGTTCGGACAATTGTCCTATTCTTTGTCGCAATATTTATAACAACGTTTCACTAGTTCTACGCTCCGGCCTTCTTGAGGTGGTTAGAATGACGAACTAAACCCTTTATTTCGCTCAATGGGGTAGACTGTTCTAGTTCCACGTGCCATGTCTAATGGATGTCACTTATCAGTTATTTCTGGTTAATTTCCCTCTCCAAGTTCCGCACCGCCTTAACCCACACTCTTTGGGTATTGTCACTGGCTCTGGAAGAAACATGGCACAGTGATAAATATGGTGACAAAGATGAGAAAAATAGTCCGAAAAATGTAAATAGTATACATAATACCTCATCTCAGAAATATAGACAGATACTGAAAGGGTGAAACATTGTAATAAATATGGCGACAAAGATCAGGACAATAGTCCAAATGACGTAAATAGTGTACATAATACCTCATGTCAGAAATATAGAGAGATACTGAAAGGCCGAAACGTAATCAATATGGCGTCAAAGATGAGGACAATAGTCCAAATAATGTAAATAATGTACATAATGCCTAATCTCAGGAATATAGACAGATACTGAAAGGCCGAAACGTTGTAATTAATATGGTGACAAAGATGAGGACAATAGTCCGAATAATGTAAATAGTGTACATAATACCTGATCTCAGAAATATAGACAGATACTGAAAGGCCGAAACGTTGTAATTAATATGGTGACAAAGATGAGGACAATAGTCCGAATAATGTAAATAGTGTACATAATACCTCATCTCAGAAATATAGACAGATACTGAAAGGCCGAAACTTTGTAATTAATATGGTGACAAAGATGAGGACAATAGTCCGAATTATGTAAATAGTGTACATAATACCTCATCTCAGAAATATAGACAGATACTGAAAGAACGAAACTTTGTAATAAATATGACGACAAAGATGAGGACAATAGTCCGAATAATGTAAATAGTGTACATAATACCTCATCTCAGAAATATAGACAGATACTGAAAGGCCGAAACGTTGTAATTAATATGGTGACAAAGATGAGGACAATAGTCCGAATAATGTAAATAGTGTACATAATACCTCATCTCAGAAATATAGACAGATACTGAAAGGCCGAAACTTTGTAATTAATATGGTGACAAAGATGAGGCCAATAGTCCGAATAATGTAAATAGTGTACATAATACCTCATCTCATAAATATAGACAGATACTGAAAGGCCGAAACTTTGTAATTAATATGGTGACAAAGATGAGGACAATAGTCCGAATTATGTAAATAGTGTACATAATACCTCATCTCAGAAATATAGACAGATACTGAAAGAACGAAACTTTGTAATAAATATGACGACAAAGATGAGGACAATAGTCCGAATAATGTAAATAGTGTACATAATACCTCATCTCAGAAATATAGACAGATACTGAAAGGACGAAACTTTGTAATAAATATGACGACAAAGATGAGGACAATAGTCCGAATAATGTAAATAGTGTACATAATACCTCATCTCAGAAATATAGACAGATACTGAAAGGCCGAAACGTTGTAATTAATATGGTGACAAAGATGAGGACAATAGTCCGAATAATGTAAATAGTGTACATAATACCTCATCTCAGAAATATAGACAGATACTGAAAGGCCGAAACGTTGTAATTAATATGGTGACAAAGATGAGGACAATAGTCCGAATTATGTAAATAGTGTACATAATACCTCATCTCAGAAATATAGACAGATACTGAAAGAACGAAACTTTGTAATAAATATGACGACAAAGATGAGGACAATAGTCCGAATAATGTAAATAGTGTACATAATACCTCATCTCAGAAATATAGACAGATACTGAAAGGCCGAAACTTTGTAATTAATATGGTGACAAAGATGAGGACAATAGTCCGAATAATGTAAATAGTGTACATAATACCTCATCTCAGAAATATAGACAGTTAATGAATGAAGCGATGGTAATTATGGTGGTGATGAAATAGTGAGAATTAAATAATAATAATAATAATAATAATAATAATAATAATAATAATGTTGAAAACAATGAAAATGTTAAACCATAACAGTGGTAATGATAAATTTAGGGATAAATAATAAATATGATAGAATAATTACAATATTAAATAAATATAGAGTAAGACTGAAATAATGATTACAATATTGGGGGCAATGATGGTGGTAAGCTGTAATTATAGTGATGTCAGTTGTGGGATGTATTGATATAGTAGTAATTGTAGTGGTATAGGATAGTGGTAATGACATTGGTAGCAGTAAGTTATTATGGTAAAAATAGTATTAGTCATAATAGTAATGGTGGTAGAATGATAATAATAATTATGATGCTGGTTTGAATAAATAAATAATTTATGGTAATAATTAAATATGAAAATATAATGACAAAATTACAATTAAAACTGCTTTAGTAGTTAATTATTTCGAAATAATGGAGCGGGTGATGATGGAAGTGGTAATGACCAAGCATTAATTACATTATTCTAGTTCCACGTGTCATGGACACCAGTTATCTCCTGTTAATTTCCCTCTACAATTTCTCCACAGCGTTAACAGAATATTGAACTCACGCTCCTTGGTTCCTGTCACTAACTAACGCCTTTATCCACTGTGCCATGTGTACTTGATGATATCTGTCTATGTCTGGGTATTATAAACCTAATGTCTCAGCAATCATTTTTTTACCAGTGCGCATTTTGCAATTTTTGCTGTTATCATTCATGTTTTTACCAGAGCTCATATTGCAATTTTTGTTGTTATTATCACTTTTTCTCTGGCACAATTTATTATTGGTTCCGATATTGTATTCATTTCTATGCTTAGTCGGCTCAGGAGATTTCTGTGGCCTAGCATATGTGCTGATTCCTTAAGTTTACGAATTTTCCAATGGTGTTCTTTGTCTATGATCTCAACCTGATCCCACAGAGAGCGGTGATCTCCCTTCTCTCTCCATATGTGGTCAGCCACGCCTGATTTTTCCACTTCCCCTCAGCTTTCTGGTGTTCTTGAAACCTTACCTTAAGGGGTTGGCCTGTCTCCCCTTTATATTTCTTTCTGCCAATGTACGAATATCAGTCTATATTTACTAAATGACAAATGGGACAGTGGGTAAAGGCCTTGGTTAGATCCAGTGACAGGACCCAAAGTGTGTGAGTTCAATATCCAGTTAAGGCTGTGGAAAACTTTCAGAGGGAAATTACCAGGAGATAACTGATAACTGACATTTATTAAACATGGCACGTGGAACTAGAACAGTTTACACCAGTGAGCGAAATAAAGGGTTTAGTTCGACATTCCAACCAACTGAATAAGGCCGGATCGTAAAACGGCCGAAACGTTGTAATAAGTATGGCGACAAAGATGAGGACAATAGTCCAAATAATATAAATAATGTACATAATACCTCATCTGAGAAATATAGACAGGTAATGAATAAAATAGAAAAATGATAGATTTGGTTTGGTTTGGTTTGTTGTGTTTTACGGTATATCAACCTCAATGGGTTATTTAAGGCCGACAACTTTTTTTTTCCTGGTAAAATTTTATTTTGTCAAAAATCTGTTTCTGGTAATATTTTTTCCTCAAAAATGTATAGGTGGTAATATTATTTTTCAAAAACGTATTGCTATTAATATATTTTTTCAAAAATATATTGCTGGTAATAGTTTTTTTCTTGTTATGGTAACAATTTTTTACAAAGTAATTCTGGTATTAAAACCTATTTTTACACTTTGATAATGCTTTTTACCTCAGTTAACTATTTGCCCATAGCTGGGACCCTAACAGTTGCTACGACCCTGGGTCAGGGTGAACCTAGGAACATTAGCAATTAAGAGGTGGTTTTACGCTCCTCAAAATCTCCTGATCAGAGACTTTCCTATATGACGTAGTTTATCGTCTTACCCTGGACGCGGATGTAGTTTATCGTCATACCCAGGACGGGAAAATGATAGAAATGGTGGAAACTAAGTTAGGTGGTTGCGTAGGTGGCAATAAATAATGGCAATAATAAGAACAAAGACGGTGGTAAAAATCAATAAGGATCTTGTTGGGGAGATGTATGATGTTGTAATAATCGTAGTAGTTATTTTGCGGTGGGTGCATGAGGTGGTGGTGGTGACAATGTTGGTAACCTAATTAGGGGTAGACGTTGTAAAATGGTGTTGTGATGTTAGTGGGTTATCGTTTCGTGTCCATTGGATCAGTGGCAGTTTAGGTAGCTGTGCTTGTAAGGGTATCGATTTGTGTTACTTGGTATGTTTTTTTTACACTCTTTACATTATTCGGACTATTGTCCTCATCTTTGTTGCCATATTTATCACAACGTTTCGGCCGTTGTACGCTCCGGCCTTCTTAGATAATAATGTTTTTTATCCGTTTGTTATGAATTGAGAAAATAGGTATTTGTTTTCATGTCTGCATTTAGAAATTATTTCTGATCTTATCCTTAGTAATTTCTTTTGTTGGGTATGGGAAATTATTGCTACTTTTAACAGTAGACAAAGTAGGCATTTATTTGTTATGTTTTTGTAGGCAGGTGTTTTTTTCACTATTTCCCACCTTATTCTTGGTGTAATGTTTCTGCCTTTTCGTTGCTATATGTATATGGATAGTGTAATGCTGTTTGAGTATTTTCTGTTGGAGAATAAGAGGTCGTGGTTGTATTTTAATTGGTTGCATCTTCCCTCAGTGACACTGATGTAGTACATTGTCTGACTCAAAATCTGACTCACCAGGTTTCTTTGGTTACTTCTCACTCAAAATTCACAAAACAAACAAGGCACGACATTTAATCACCTATCATTGTAGGATCTCTCTCTCTCTCTCTCCTTCTCGTAGTGGAGAGTCTTGTGTAGTCAAATGATTTTGAAACCTATAGCACTCTTGATAGGACAACCTTTAGCTAATGTTCGAAGACAAGCACCCAGACTAAGCGCAGCCAACCCTAAAGACGCCAACGGTGGAAGAAGTGGATGACGATTATAACAGAACTCAACGGTTCAACTAGCGGATGAAGAGGGCTACGCATGACGGAAGGCGCATTTTCATAAATGGATTCAGCATATCTTATTCCATATATGCTGCAGAGGAAGTTCATGAAATCAAAAGTATGGATCACTTCCTGAATAGTTGAGGTCCACCTTAAACAAACTTCCGGTATCGCAACTTTCTTCTACACTGATTTACACCTCCAACCAAATCGTGCAAAGCCAGATGGCGACAGGGAATGGATGACGGAAGCAGGTTTGGCTTACAGTCCTGAACCTGCACGTTAGCGGCAAATTTACTCATTAGCACTATCATAATGGAAGCGATCAGCAAAGAAGAAATAAAATTCTTGGCTACAAGAAAAACCCGACAACCACAATAGGATCCTTTATCCATATCTTTTGTACTCGTAGTGTAAAGTTTAACAAATCGAAAAGCAAAATCGCGGAGCCGAGTTCACATTTCAGCCTAGTTGCGTTCACTTTCTCACAAATACCCCTGCTATGGATTAAATATCAGGAAAGTCGAAGCCGAAACCAACTTGCTCTTGACAAACCCACTGCTGCCCCTACGACCCAAGTGAATTACCGATGTGAGCCGCGCGACATGTGCATCTTTCCCTCATCTTTTTAGTGGGTTAGGATACATCATCTGGAAGTGTTCGAGAGATAAAGGCGATCTGTTTCTATGAGAGTACGTCTGATGTGCGAGTGTCCGGGGATAGGGAACGTGGTAATCTTTTGGGATTTCGGAAGCAGGGATCATTTAGTGATCTCCTAGTGTCTGAGAGATGAATACAGATTATGACAACAGTCGATTCAGAGGTGAATTTAAAGTGAGGCAGACGGATGAGAGAAAGAGAATGAGAAAGATAGACAGAAAGATAATCACTGATGTTTTTGTTTAATTATAGCATCTCGTTGTATACATCAATGCGACAATTGTGACTAATAGTAAAATCTATCTATCTATCTATCTCTCTATCTATCTATCTATCTATCTATCTATCTATCTCAGGCTGTATCTTACTCACCAGTAATTTACTAACGCCTGATGAGATGTTTTAATAAACATCGAAACATGATTGTATTCGCGTAACGTTATTCACATGTTTTGATGGAGTATCCTAAAACAAAAAAAGTATATATATATATATATATATATATATATATATATATATATGTCTGTCAATCTATTTGTCTATCTTTTTAAGTCTGTTCATATATATATAAATGTATACACACACACACACACATTTATATATATATATATATATATATATATATATATAGACAGAGAGAGAGAGAGATAAGTTATGAAAAACTTGGTAATCCGTATGGGTAATCTATTAAAATCTATTCTTTACATAAATTGCTAAAACCCAATTACAGCCTCTTTCTCTTTACCTCCCTCTCCCTCTTCTTTCTTTTCCTTTTTCTTTTCTCTCTTCTCCCCTCCCATTTAAATATATCACTTCCGTTAAGTTAACCGTCTAAATAGATCATGGTCTGGTCACTCCTCCTGCCCCAATACTAAGTATGCTTGAGAGAGATATGAAATTAATCCCTCCCTAAACTCTACCATGTCTCTTTAACTACTCCTTTTACACTCTCTGTTAAATTACAAAAACTTACATTACCCATCAATTTTAATTTCAGTTCTTAAAGTGGTCTGTTTTTCTTTAAAAAATATAGACACTGTTCATATGTATGACAGTCTGTTAATATCTTTCTACCTATCTATCTATCTCAGTCTGCTCATATCTATCTATCTATCTAGCTAACTAGGTATAGCGAACGTATGTATATCTTTTTATTTGGACAGAAGCAACAAAACAACTAAAAATAAAAATAATAATAATAAAAAGAAAAGGTATGATCAAATTTGGTGGCAAGGAAGTTTCCCATCGGAGTAAAAATATACTTGACTATTTCAGAGACGATTTTCCTGACAACTGAACTCATTTTTTTGCTATGATTTTTGTTATTCTTACAACGTTACAGTCAATACATTCGACGACTTTATTCTGCTGTTATATTTATATGAAAGTGGAGGGACATTTCTTTTCTTTTTTCGGTGCTGCAATGGACACCAGGTCTTTTTCTTATATATACTTACACATCAACATCATATGCTGTAAATGCAGTTTATTATCAAACTCTTTCCTTGAAAAGTACGAACACTAGTAAAGAGATTAAACTTAATTATTCATGAAGATGTGTCCATGCGCAAAATTCGTGTAAATTTTGTTCCTACAGTGCTCAGTGACGGAAAAGAAAAACATGTTGGTGACAACAGGGTAATGGTTGATGAGCATTAAAAGTGTCTTTCGACCTCCCTACAACCCAGAACTCCCTGTGACTTGGTTGTTACTCAAGCTGAAGGAGAACCTCATGGGCGGTCGTTTTTGAAAATATTGAGAAAATGAAGGATGCTATGACAAGGGTCCTGGACATCTTCACATCGGAATGACTTTCATGGGGCTTCCGTAAAGTGAGTGGATCGTCACAACAAAGTTTAATAAAGTCAGGGGAAATCTACTTTGAATGAGATTAGAGTTTTGTAAGTCCGTGATAAAAAAAATTGTCTCTCCTGAAAAAGTCTAAAAACTGTTGGTTGTCACCCAGCCTGAAGGAGAACCTGATGGGCAGCCGTTTTGAAGATGAAGGAAGCTGCGGTAAGGGTCCTAGACAACTTTACATTTGGATGACTTCCATGGGGTTTTTACGAAGCGACTACAGCGCTACAAGTGCATTCAAATAAGAGGACCTGCTTTGGCGATTAGAGTTTTGTATTTCATTGAAATTAATGTCTTTCTCTCGGCCAAAAATTCCCCGTAGACCGCGTATAAAACGGGGTCGGGTAGCTGTTTCCTGACACGAGACTCTGCGCTTAGACATAGCCTCGTCTGGGTATCGTCTCTATCTGGGGATCCTCTCTATCTGGGGATCCTCTCTGCACGGAGACAGAATGTTTAACCAGCACAGCTAGAGACAAAGTTTTAAAAATCCTGACACGCACCTCCCATCTCTCTTCAATAAAAGAAAACATGCTCAGTTCAACAAACGTCGCAATGCTCTCGCTATTCCCATGAAAAATGTTCTGATGAGCTACACTTTCTGGTTCCACCAGTTCAGACCTTATGGGCTAAGACACAATCTGCCATACACACAGGGGTAAACCATACTCTATCATATCGAATTGTATTAATATGAAAGAAGTTCCAGCTTCTTCTCAAGAAGTTATACTTTATGGGACAGACTCCCGAGGGAATGCTTCCCCGAATTCTAAAATTTGAATTACTTCAAGTAGAGTCAACGGTTACGTTTCATAGGCATCCTCATCATCTCTACAAAACAACAATATTTAGTTATCCTCTAACTTGAGTAGCTCTTTGGTATTTTTGTGACGTACGGTGTCCCTTAATAATTAAGTATAACTAAAGACTTCAATGTTAAGATAAAACAGTATTTAATTACAACCACAAATAAATACTTAACAAGAACAAAGAAGTAAAAGTCAACCAAAGATAATTAATCATTTCAGTGAATACGGCTCGGCTTAACGTCCGGTAAATCCTAATTCAAAACCCAAATCATCAGCGCATAATTCACACGAATTCGACTGGATAGTTCCACTCAATAGTCACTCAATAATCCCTGCAGTCAGTAGCCTGACACCGCTATTTATACCCCTGGCGGAAAAACATATATTCATGTCCAAAGTGTCACGTTCGAACCTCGATGTCGGTAGTTATTCATTTTCTTTCTTTTTGAAAGTATTGCATTTAGTAAAAAGAAACCCTGATACAAATTGATACTTAAATTTGCGCACCTGATTTATTTAGAAGTTCACGATACTTAAGTTGAAACATGTGTTATTTTTTGATTTTACTACGCTCCCCATACCCCTAATACAAGGTCCAAGAGCCACAAAGTATAGAGGTTTACTAAATGATGTTGTAAAGGAATGGAGAGAGGGAATAATGGGTGCAGGATATATAATGTTTGACCCTCGACTTGTAGGGATCAAAGAAGCATTCGACCGATAATCCATTACACGACGCAATAGTTATTGAGAAGAAAATTCACCTAACAGATGCAATATAAAGGGAATGTGGATGAACCGATTCAGTGTACGTGAATTGACGGGTCATAACTTTGAAGGTCTGTATTAGTGGAAGCGAAACACGTAGTTCACCAGAGCAACTGACATGAAAATTGTTGTAACCTAGGGAAGGTTACTGAATAGAATATTCACACGAAGGTTGGTAATGAACGATAATACTTAGAACAAGAACAACACATACAAAATTCGCCAGCAGCGCGTAGAAGAAGTAGTCAAATGCTAGAAGTGAGCCAAGTGAATTCCACAATGAATCGCCAACTGCGGGATATCTACCAACCGCCCCACGCAGTCAGATGTACCACAAGGTCGATTTAATATATGGTGTCCGAGCCCGTGGATTCGGCCAAAAGTTCCCCGTACACACCGTATAAGACGGGGTCGGGTAGCTGTTTCCCGAGACGTGATTATGCCTTTCGACAAACCCTCGTCTGGAGTTCATTCCCTGCGCGGAGGCAGAGAGTTTGACCAGCACAGCTGGAGACGAATCTCTAGCTACAGGATATCTACCAGCCGCACTGCGCAGTCACATCTAGCGGAAGCCCTAATTTAATATAAGGTATCCGAGCCCGTTGGCTCGGCAAAAAATTTCCCGTAGACCCCGTAAAAAACGGGGTTGTGTAGCTGTTTCCCGAGACGAGACTCTACCCTTCGACATAGCTTCGTCTGGGGATCCTTTCCGCCCGGAAGCAGAAAGTTTGACCAGCCCTGCTGGAGACGAATCTCCAACTGCAGAGCAACATACAGTATTTACTACTGTATTTATTTGAATAGGGACGTACCCATTATCGTCTGTAGCTATGCTAGAACAAAAATAATGATTGATTAATGAGTAGCTGGAAATGTTTCTTTTGTGGGAAAGGACGTTGTAGGTTGGAAATTTATTCATTAACCGTAAGACCATGCACACGTTTTCTGTCGTGGCTGGAAAGGCAAGAGTGAACTCTGTCAGCCCAGATATGGCAACAATCATCCAATTTTTGGTTGTATCTGACTCTTGTGAAAATAGGCCATGGAAGGAGTTGCGAATTTTTTGGGGTGGTACTGAAAACCATTCACTTTTCCTTTTATGTACCACGTCCCTTCAGGGCGTAGGCGATCATGGCTCTCCACTTCCTCCTATCTCTTGTAGCTCTCAATATGTTTTGTGTTTTTGCTACTTCTCTTAGACCCTGTTCTATCATCCACTTACTTAAGCCCGCTAGGTATGTCACGAATTGCTTTCCCTTGTCTCTCTTACCCTCTATCCGCCCTGTGAGTATCAGACTCTCCAAGCCCTCCTTTCTCATTACGTGTCCCAGAAATTTCATCTGCATCATCCTGATGTTAAGTATAAGCTTCCTCCTTGTTTGTATCCTCTCCAAAACCTCATCGTTGCTCCTGTTCGTTTCATGACATACTTGATTTTTTTCTTTCAGCTGTTAAACATAAATCAGTTGAAAAGAAATTCGTACAACGAATAAGACTAGTAAATAAATATATATATTGTGTGTATTTAGGCAGCATCTACATTTGAATGAAAAAATTTTAGGCATTTAAAACAACATGCTTGCCCGCACACACAATTCCGTAAAATACTTGTCGAAAACACAATTATACTTCGACATGAAAACAATAGACAAAAACTAAAAACCCTTAAAGCATTATACATCAAACAGTTGAAACCACACCTAAACAAAATCAATTATGGCATCTCTACAAATATTCTTAAATGTCTATAATTGTAACAGAAGCCATTGGTTTATACCAACGGCTTACCATACGTTATACTTCTCAATTCACTCTCGTGTGGTCATGTGTGACGTCATGAGATGCAGTGCGATTTTCGCTTCTAGCGTCTTTATGCACGTGTTTATCGTTGCTTAGAAATCATCTATGTAAACATTGACAGACTATCATCACTGTCTTGCCCGTATATTGTTTAATATGTTGTAATTGACATCTTTGATAATGGCTTATGTAAGCCGAAAGCTTAGATTGTATTAAAAAAAATAAATATGGATCAATATTGTGAATTTCTTTCTTCGTTCAACGATAAGGTTATTAAACTTATCAGATGTTACGAAAAAAATTTACATAAAATAAATAGACAACACTTGTCTGTAATATTTAATGAAACGTGTATCAATATATATATATATATATATATATATATATATATATATATATATATATATATATATATATATATATATATATATATATAACTATTGGAAAAGGCCCAGCAGTTTTGTTGACTTTAAATTTTCTTTGTGGGTAAAGAGTGCATACAAATGTATATTTACACACCAATATAAATGTATATATAGCAAGCAAAGACAAAAGAGGAAGAGTTTATTCAAGAATTTTAAAACATGGACAGGAAAAGACAGTATAATTATAGAAGTGTAAATAAGAACAGTCTTGAAAAGAAATTAAGAAAAAAGATGTATTAGTCGAGGTAAAATGGTACCCTACTTTTATTTCGGCAGAAGTACCTTATTTATTTGATGATTTTCTTCTAAACCATATACATTTTCTTTTCTTTTTATGCGCTGTGTCCCTTCAGGACATAGGCGATCATGGGTCTCCATGTCTTCCTATCCCTTGTAGCTCTCAATAAATTCTGTCCCTCTGCTACCCCCCAGTCATCCACTCACTTGAGCTCGCCGGGTATGTCATGCATTGCTTTCCCTCGTCTCTCTTTCCCTTTATTTGACCAGTGAGTATCAGATTCTCCAAGTCCTCCTTTCACATTACCTGTCCCAGAAACTTCAACTGCCTCTTCCTGATGTTAACTATAAGCTTTCTCCTTGTTTGCATCCCCTTCAAAACCTCATCGTTGCTGACACGCTCGGTCCATGATATTCTCAGCATCCTTCTGTAGAATCACATCTCCGTTACCTCGAGTCTCTTCTTCATCTTTGAGGAGACTGTCGAACATTCGTTGCCGTAAAGGAGGACAGGTATCATGTAGCAGTTCAGTACTCTTTTCTTTGTTACCGAAGAAATCCACCTGTCTCGTAATACTCTGCCCAACTTTTGGAATGCGTCCTTAGCTATCCCAATGCGTCTACGGATCTCAGTGTTCCACTAACCGTCCTCTGTCAAAGCACTTCCCAGACATTTAATCTTCTGCACCTGCTTGATTTATTGTCCCCGACATGCAGATCGCATTTCGAGTTCCTCTTTTTACTGATGACCATGCATTTTGTCTTCTTGAAATTTATGCTTAGTCCTTTCTTCTCACTCCCCTTTGCTACCTTCTGTAGGAGGGATTGTAGTTTCCTTTCCATGTTTGCTATCAGCACTGTGTCATCTGTGTACCTTATGTTGTTAAGATTGTGGCCGCCAGTGATGAATCCTGGTAGGATTTCCATTTCTCTCAGAATTGCCTCGCTGTTTAGGATAAGTCCGGTGAGAAGACACACCCTTGCCCTTCTCCCATTTCTATTTTTGTATATTCACTAAACTCATTCTCTATGCGCATGCATGCCGTTTGCTGCCAGAATAGGTTCTTGATTATGGCTAACAACCATTCACTCCTACTCTTAATTAATGGTTAAGTCCCTCCTCCCTGTGGAGTGCATGTTTGTTAGGCATGACATGTACCTCTGTTTTATAGACTAAGCAAAGTCGTTCGACAAGGTACGTCACAAGGATAAGTTGGAACTACCCAGCATCATTGATATATTTGTAAAATATATTAGAATAATCCAGAACCTGTACTAGCAGCAAACGGCCTGTATGCGCATAGAGAATGAGGTAACGAATATACAAAAATAGAAGGGGGCGTAAAGCATGGAGATGTCTTCTTACCGGACTTATTCAACCTATACAGCTAACAAACATGCACTCCTACTCTTAATTAATGGTTAGTCCATCCATCCAGCGTTGATTGGCTATATTTTGTAATAGTTCTTTAGGTTTTCTTTCTGAATCCGCAGTCAACCTGGTGGGCTCAGCGTGACATATGCCATTATGGTTACTTCTATTGGTAATAAATCTTGAACGATCTGTTTGTCGAAAAAGTACAATCCATTGTCTTTTTTTTTGGTCGTTGACAATCTGCGTTCATTTGCTTATTAATAGCATTCGGTCCTCGCGTGATAATTGCAATTCTTAATCCCTCCTAGTTTGGATTATGGAACTGGTTCATGTCTTTGATATAACATGACAAGAAATCAGAAAGAACCTTACTGAACTTGGATCCAGGGTGAACTTGGACGATAACCAGTGGAACTAGAAAAGTCTACCACCGCAGATTAAATAAAGAATTCAGTTTATAATTTATAGATCCATAGTGGAAGAAAAGGGCTGAAACATTATGATAGCAACAGTAAAAAAAACTGAGGACTAAAAATGGTTGCTGAAGACATTAGGATTATAATACCCAGAAATTCATACACAGATGTCCTCAAGGACACATGGCACAGTGGATAAAGGCGTTGGTTAGATCCAGTGACAGTGTCACCAAAGGTGTGAGTTCATTACCCGGCTAAGTCAGTGGAGAACTTACAGAATGAAATTAACTAAAGATAACTGATAAAAAAAGATAACTGTACGTGGAAGTAGAGTGAGCGAAATAAAGGGTCCAGTTAGGCCAACAATATGGCGACAATAGTCCGAATAATATAAATACATAATAAAAATACGTAATACCTCAAGGTATACCTCATACTGAAGGTCTGAAACGTTGTAATAAATATGGCGACAAAGATGAGGACAACAGTCCGAATAATGTAAATAGTGTACATAATACCTCATCTCAGAAATATAGATAGATACTGAAAGGCCGAAACGTTGTAATAAATATGGCGACAAAGATGAGGACAATAGTCCGAATAATGTAAATAGTGTACATAATACCTCATCTCAGAAATATAGATAGATACTGAAAGGCCGAAACGTTGTAATAAATATGGCGACAAAGATGAGGACAATAGTCCGAATAATGTAAATAGTGTACATAATACCTCATCTCAGAAATATAGATAGATACTGAAAAGCCGAAACGTTGTAATAAATATGGCGACAAAGATGAGGACAATAGTCCGAATAATGTAAATATAGAAATATAGACAGAAAGAAAAGTCACCTCAGATGAAATAAAGTATTCAGTTTATAATTTATAGATCCATAGAGCATGAAAATGGACGAAACGACAAAATGATAACGACAAAAGATGAGGACTATAGACCGAATATAATTAATGTAAACATTAATGAATGAATATACGATCGAAGTATGTTATGTGCCAGGCGTAACACACGCTTAGGCGATCATGTATCTTTCGATACATAACTGACGAAGGAATGGGTTGCCATTTCTTTCTGTGGTTGACCAGTTACCATCCAAGACTATAGAAACCGGTATGTCCTGCTATTTACCCACAGCTGGAGGGAGAAAAAGAGGATAGATAACTTTCACAAGGGTATTAACACGTAAGTAAATGCAATAGATTCGACTGGAATTCGAACTCATTTCTCCGATTCCTCAATCCGAGCCATTGTCCATTACTTCAACGTGCCTCATGCATCTATTAGGGACGCCAAAATCTGTTAGTTACCTGAGTTAACAGACAACAGTAAATGTGACATAGAAATCTGAAAGGATACAGGAATAGTCAAAGATGTCGTCCAGGTGCTAAGATACAGGAAAATTCAGTTAGAAACTGTAACAAAGACTCGGGACACTCTGATAAAAGACTCCATCTTGGTTGTATGTGGTGCCGTAAACACCAGGAGTTGCGTCCCCTTAAACAATGGTCTGTGGAGCGAAGACATTCTACTTAGAATAGGTGGCGCTGACTATTTGCATATGAACGATACTGGGCGGATATTAGCAAATAGTCAGCGTGGGTCTGGGACTGAGAGAGCTATATAACACCAATTTTATTTTTCTCTGTCGATTGAGGCGCTCTCAGCGTGTAGACGTGTGAAAAGCAGACAAGACGAACACAGAAACATAGAAAAGAGTGATTAATATCTAATATTCTCTGTAGTATTAAATGTTTGAAAAAAATTCTTGCAGATGAAGACGACGTCCCTGGAAAAAGGAGACGAATGCAAAGAACCTCAGCAGCATATGTGAAAAATAAGGAAGTTTCAAGGTGAATAAGACGTACAAGGAAACAGCTACTAACAATCAGACAGCTGATATTTCTAGAAACAAGCAATGAGAATAGAAGGTTTGGAAATTTAAACACTCTCTGGTCAAGGGAAGCAGGAATAAAGCACGTGTTACCGAATAAATATGTCTGAGTGGATTGATGCCAGAAAAATGTAAGGGAGGAACGGTAAAGACGTAAGTGTTAATTAGATCTGCAAAAAACAGGAAGTTGTTGAGAGCCATGATCGGGAAAGGACATGACATATATTAGAAGAAAAAAGAAAGGACGAAGTAAAAAGAAGAGAATGAGTGAATGAAAGAACAAAAAAATTCGAAGACTCATAAAAATGGAATAAAGTGCGATAAAAATTATAAAAATTTGATCTTTATAAAGTTTAGGTACTTTTTTTTCGTAAAACACTACAGAACACCTGACCCGACAATAAAATACATGTTTTTTTTTTTTTGTTGTTTTTTTTAAATGTAGCATTATCGATTTTTTACCATTTTTCTTCTATCTTCATTTTCGCTGCTTCGTCTCTCAATTCTGGATCATCATCCCCCCCTCTGTTGTTAAGCAGCGATATCAGAATTTTGGAAACTTCAAAAGGTTTCCATTTTTCGAAATATTCTGGAAATGTCTTTTACGGCGCCACAATCAGCTGCGTTCTTTTTAATGTCGTGTTTCGGCGATACTTGTTTTCTTTTGATAAAAACACACTCCCACACAACACTGGATTATAGGGATGTTTGATGTTTTACCAAAAACACTAGTAGTAGATGGAGGACTAACGATTCAGCGGGTCAGTGTGTGAAGATAAGTTAAACACTAAACGTATTCAGTGAATGACGACCCCTCATTAGGCTCACTACAACTTCATGTTTTTTGCAGTTTTAAGTAACACTTGCCTCTACCGTTCCACCCTTGTTCTGGCCTCGATTCACTCAGACTTATTAAGTCGTTAACTCGTTCTTTACTCATGCTTCCCTTGACCTAAGGGTATTTACATTTCTAAACCTTCTATTTTCATTATTTGTTTCTAGAAATATCAGCTGTCTGATTGTTAGAAAAAAACATATAATGATAATAGCAAAAATTGCAATATGAGCACTGGTAAAAGTGGTTACTGAGACATTAGGTTTCTAATACCCAGAAATTCATACACAGATGTCCTCAAGGACACACGGATAAAGTCATTAGTTAGATCCAGTGACAAGACCCAAAGAGTGTGAGTTCAATACCCGGTTAAGGCAGTAGAGAACTTTCAGAGGGGAATTAACGGCAAATAATATCCATGACACGTGGAACTACAACAGTCTACCCCAGTGAGCGAAATAAAGGGTTAAGTTCGACATTCGAACCACCTGAAGAAGGCCGGAGCCTACAACGGCCGAAACGTTGTAATAAATATGGCGACAAAGACGAGGACAATAGTCCGAATAATGTAAATAGTGTACACAATACCTCATCTCAGAAATATAGACAGATACTGAAGGGCCGAAACGTTGTAATAAATAAGGTGACAAAGATGAGGACAATAGTCCGAATAATTTAAATAGTGTACACAATACCTCATCTCAGAAATATAGACAGTTACTGAAGGGCCGAAACGTTGTAATAAATATGGCGACAAAGATGAGGACAATAGTCCTAATAATGTAAATAATGCACATAATACATTATACCTCATCTCAGAAATAAAGACAGATACTGAAGGGCCGAAACATTTGATAAATATGTCGAGAAAGATGAGGACAATAGTCCGAATAATGTAAATAGTGTACATAAAACCTCATCTCAGAAATATAGACAGATACTGAAATGCCGAAACGTTTTAATAAATATGGCGACAAAGATGAGGACAATAGTCCGAATAATGTAAATAATGTACATAATACCTCATCTCAGAAATATAGACAGATACTGAAGGGCCGAAACGTTGTAATAAATATGGCAACAAAGATGAGGACAATAGTCCGAATAATGTAAATAGTGTAGAATTTTCTAGTTCCACTGGTTATCGTGTAGTTCTTATTTTTAGTTCTGTTCAGTTATTGCTCGTTCTCTTTGCACTGAGCCGCCCATTGTACACACTGCCGGACACAGCGATTGTTCTTTTTTCTTTTCCTTTATCTTTTTTGTTTCCTTCCTTCTCCAAGATGTCGGAGATTTGAGTACACCAATCGGAATTGACATGCTAACCATCCAGGGATTGAAGTCACCAAGTTTACGGAACAAAATCTTAATCCCGGTCCCGTACAAAGAATTTGACCTAGTGAACTTGAAACCTAAAACTTTACCTTTCTTCTGATTGCTGTGATAAAAGCAACAAAGATGAGGACAGTAGTCCGAATATAAAGAATGGAAAAAATGATGATTAATCATGGAAGTGATACATAGAGAAATTCTTCATTAGCATTTTGTTGATTTGTTTTCCTGCGTTGTTGTTCTTTCTTTCTTTCTTTCTTTCTTTCTTTCTTTCTTTTCTCTTTACTTTTTTTAATTAAATTAAGTCTTTTCTTTCTTTCTTTCATTTGGCTGATCTTCTTTCTTCCATTCTTTTCTCTTTTCCTCTTTATTCATTTGTCTTTTCTTTCTTTCTTTCTTTTTTTCTCTTGGTTGATCTTCTTTCTTTCATTCGTTTCTTTCTTTCTTTCTTTTTTGTTTGATCTTCTTTCTTTCATTCGTTTCTCTTTACGTCTTTATTCATTTGTCTTTTCTTTTCTTTCTTTCTTTCTTTCATTCCTTCTTTCTTTCTTTCTTTTTGGTTGATCTTCTTTCTTCCTTTCTTTTCTCTTTTCCTCTTTATTCATTTGTCTTTTCTTTCTTTCTTTCTTTTTTTCTTTCTTTTGTTTGATCTTCTTTCTTTCATTCGTTTCTGTTTTCCTCTTTATTCATTTCTCTTTTCTTTCTTTCTTTCTTTCTTTCTTTCTTTTTTTCTTTTTTTCTTTCTTTCTTTCTTTTGGTTGATCTTCTTTCTTTCATTCGTTTCTCTTTACCTCTTTATTCATTTGTCTTTCCTTTCTTTCCTTCTCTCTTTCTTTCTTTCTTTCTTTCTTTCTTTTGGTTGATCTTCTTTGTTCCATTCTTTTCTCTTCTCCTCTTTATTCATTTGTCTTTTCTTTCTTTCTTTCTTTCTTTTTTTCTTTTTTTCTTTTTTTCTTTCTTTTGTTTGATCTTCTTTCTTCCATTCTTTTCTCTTTACCTCTGTATTCATTTGTCTTTTGTTTGTTTGTTTGTTTGTTTGTTTGTTTCTTTCTTTCTTTCTGTCTGTCTTTCTTTCTTTCTATTTTGTTTGATTTTCTTTCTTCCATTCTTTTCCCGTTACGTCTTTATTCATTTGTCTTTTCTTTCCTTCTTTTTTCTTTCTTTCTTTCTTTCTTTCTTTCTTTCTTTCTTTCTTTCTTTCTTTCTTTCTTTCTTTCTTTTGGTAGATCTTCTTTCTTCCATTCTTTTCTCTTTACCTCTTTATTCATTTGTCTTTTCTTTCTTTCTTTCTTTTTTTTTTCTTTTTTTCTTTCTTTCTTTCTTTCTTTCTTTCTTTCGTTCGTTCTTTCTTTCGGTTAATCTTCCTTCTTTCATTCGTTTCTCTTGACCTCTTTATTCTGTTGTCTTTTCTTTCCTTCTTTCTTTCTTTCTGTTGGTTAGTCTTCTTTCTTTGATTCTTTTTACCTCTTTAATTATTTCTCTTTTCTTTCTTTCTTTCTTTCTTTCTTTCTTTCTGTCTTTCTTTTGGTTGATCTTCTTTCTTCCATTCTTTTCACTTTAGCTCTTTATTCATTTGTCTTTTCTTTCTTTCTTTCTTTTGTTTGATCTTCTTTCTTTCATTCGTTTCTCTTTACCTCTTTATTCATTTGTCTTTTCTTTCTTTCCTTCTCTCTTTCTTTCTTTCTTTTGTTTGATCTTCTTTCTTTCATTCGTTTCTCTTTACCTCTTTATTCATTTGTCTTTTCTTTCTTTCCTTCTCTCTTTCTTTCTTTCTTTTGGTAGATCTTCTTTCTTCCATTCTTTTCTCTTTACCTCTTTATTCATTTGTCTTTTCTTTCTTTCTTTCTTTTGTTTGATCTTCTTTCTTTCATTCGTTTCTCTTTACCTCTTTATTCATTTGTCTTTTCTTTCTTTCCTTCTCTCTTTCTTTCTTTCTTTTGGTTGATCTTCTTTCTTCCATTTTTTTCTCTTTATATCTTTATTCATTTGTCTTTTCTGTCTTTCTTTCTTTTTTTCTTTCTTTCTTTCTTTCTTTCTTTTGGTAGATCTTCTTTCTTTCATTCGTTTCTCTTTACCTCTTTATGCATTTGTCTTTTCTTTCTATCTTTTTTTCTTTCTTTCTTTTTGGTTGATCTTCCTTCTTCCATTTTTTTCTCTTTATCTCTTTATTTATTTGTCTTTTCTTTCTTTCTTTTCTAAAATCCATATGAAAAATATCAATAATTCAGAAATTCGATTAAACCAACCCAATCTCTTATGCTAAACTCTTATTGACTAATCTACGAATTGAATTTCGATTTACCATCTGAATTGAATATCTTCTTTCATATTTCATCTATTCGTCGATTTGCGCATTTTGAAATCTGTTGAGGTTTTAATTTGCCTGTTCATTCATTTTTTGTCCGTTTTCGTCCCGTAAGAATAATTCTTCATTCGTACATCTATTTATTCATTCGATCATTTCTTTCTTTGTCATTAGCTTTTTTTTATATCACTTCCTTGTTTATTTACCCATTTATTTCCTCATTTTTTTTGCTCCATTTTCATTCTCTCATATTCTTTGGTTTTTCTTTCTTTTCTCTTTCTTCATGTCTTTTTGTTTTTTTCGTACCTTCCCTCAGTCCTCTGTTCATTCATTCGTTTATTTCATAGTTTCTCTATTTTTCTTCTTCGATTCCTTCGTCTTTTTAATTGCTACATTCTTTAATCATTCGTTTATTTGTCCCTTTCTCCATTCATTCTTTCTTTCCTTCGTTAAATTATTTATTTAACCGTTTGTTCGTTTCTTTCATTACCTTATTCATTTTTTTTCCTTCACTCGTCTATTCATGTATTCCTTCATGTGTTCGTTCTTTCATTCCTTCATTCCTTTATTCGTTTCACTCTTTGTTCGATCGTTCCTTCTTTTATTGCTTTCTTCTTTCAATCTTTTGTTGCTTCCTTCTTTTCTTCATCTGTTCATTGTTCTAGTCTTCCCCCTCCGTTCATTTAGCCGGTCTTTTATAGCTTTTCTTCATTCGTTTATTCTTAATTCGCTTATTTCTTCATTCGCTTATTCCTTAATTTTTTCTTTGATTGCCTTTCCTCCGTTAAATAACCTCTTTCTCAATGTTTTCCGACTCATGTAGTTATAAGCTTGTAAAATCCGATATGTGACACAAATATTCGCTCGAAGACGTACAGATTCTCATTTGCCATCTTCTCAATGTTGGTTCTAGCATATCTGCTGATATCAACTTTTGCGTTTCCAAATTTTTTCCCTACCTGCGAACGTAAATAGAACACACGATCAGTTGAATGAGGGAGTCCCATGTATATGCTTAGCGAAATTAGATATTATAACTGTTGTGGATTCCGCGTGAAAAATCGGTCTCCAATAAATGACAAACGCAAGTATTTAAACTAAGAAATTAAATGTATTTAC
This sequence comes from Acanthosepion lycidas, assembly GCA_963932145.1. Classification (NCBI taxonomy): domain Eukaryota; kingdom Metazoa; phylum Mollusca; class Cephalopoda; order Sepiida; family Sepiidae; genus Acanthosepion; species Acanthosepion lycidas. Next base: position 7,054,691 of record OZ010574.1, on the reverse strand, counting down.
ACAAAATACAAAAAGTAATGCTGTTAGTAAAATCCAGGAACGCCGGTTAGTATTAATCAAAAATCGCTATATACAGTCTCGAAGTAAACTTCCTTAGAGTCGGGCGTCCTTGTAACTGACTTCTAACATCAACTCAATCACAATGTCTATATACTTTCCACTCTCTTTCTTCACCCTGTTCCTCTACTCGTTCCTCTACTCGTTCCTCTCTCTTCCTCTCCTGACTGTGACTATTTTAAGGCAGCAGGACGAATCCATTTATATCAAGAAAGGGTGGATCCCATAATACCCCCCTCCTTAGATCCCTTTTTGGGGGTAGTTAATATTGTGACTATTGTTTGTTGAAAAATTGCAGGAGCAACTTTTATACCGAATGGTAGTCTGTTGAATTTATACAATCCCTTGTGCGTATTAATGCAAAGGATTTTCGTAGTCTCTTGTAGTGGAATTTGTAGGTCAGCCTCACTAAGATCTATTTTTGAAAATATCTTACCGCCGTTGAGCTTTGTAAATATCTCCTCTGGGCTCGGTAGTGGGTAATGGTGGTCTTTCACTGCCTTGTTGAGTCCCGTCAACATAGTAAAGTCAACATTGTATGATATAAAATCTTCCAAAGAAACTATTTTCCAGTGTTCACACTGTCGCAATGAACAAGGAAATAAAAAAAAAAAACATGGATTTGATGAAACCTGGACTGAAATTGAAATAGCTATTGAATAGGTTGTCAGTTTTATGGAAAGAAAGCCAGCATTCAGCTATGAAGATTGCAATAACGCACGCAGTTAAAAAGTGCCGTTCCTTCAAAAATTTCAAGAACAAAAGCAAAACGAAATGCGGAAAAAGTTGAGAATGACATTAAAAGAGAAAGAATCATCATGCAACAGCCATTAAAAAAATCCTTGTTACATTATTTGTTTTGCATACGTGGCATACTTAATTTAATGAATTTTCATTAACATTACATAATTTATTTCTTTTTCCTTAAAATCAATTCCGTTATATTTCACTCACCATTAGCTTATTTTGTTTAGTATAAAACATTGAAAATAAATGCTAAACCTGATTTCAGTTCTTTTATTTTAATCAAAATATAACACCTCATATCCGGACATGACGCCTTTTCTAACAAATTCAGATAGAAAGAATATCGAAAAGCTTATGATAATTCATAATGTTATATAGACCCCTGGTAAGGGTGCTCTCATCTTGCCTTCTCTCGGCCGGTGATCCTTAATTGTTTTGGCTCAGCAATGAAAGACTTCAAACACAGAGAATCTTTATTTTTATTACTCATGTCGACATGACCATTATCTTACTATCCAGTGGTGTTCGCCCCACACTGATCACTCGTCTCATTGGGGAGCCGTTTCGGACACAAAAGAGAACACGTCTACATCGCTTGACGAGTAAGAATCAACTCGCTGAAACCTTACTTCTAGCTACCTTTCCCACGCTAGCTTAGCCAATCAAAATCGATTTCCCTATTATGGCTTACATCTGACCCCGAATGTCAACCTCCGGAATTCAGAGCCGAGATGCCCTTCCCCTAAAAAATAATAGTCTATCAAACTATTATTTAAAAATAAAAGATGAAGAAACTTTCCAGCAAAAATAAAGTATATTAACAACATCTGGTAGATTGCAGGTTGAAGAATTTATCGGCCAAAATGTTGTGGTATTGAAAAGAAAACATGAAGAGACCTGTCCGAAAAAATCAGATAATAATAATAAAGTTACATCGTCTCAGATGGAACCTTGGCGTGTTGTCTTGCTAAAACAATTACGACTGAATTGTGAGTTCGATCCTCAGTGGATGCCCCATGCTTTCGGCATTGTGCCACATCTAAGCTACGCTTCGAAAATCAATATTGCATCGTCTCAGAAATTCAGGTTAACAAAATACAGATAGAAAAATGGCTGCGATGTGTATCCGTCCAAATGTGATAATGATATCGAAGTTAAGAAACTTGTCATCAAGAGCAAATAATTAATTGATGCGTTTTTACGGCTTATCAACCCTTTGCAGGTTATTTAAAATAAGAAAATATATTTTAGATTGTAAGATTTTTAGACAAAAATCTTACTCATACCTTTCTCAAGGGTATTTGCATTTTATATATATATATATATATATATATATATATATATATATATATATATATATATATATATAAAACTCATAAATATATATAAAAACTCAACGAGAATTGGAATTCGGCTCCCCAATTAAGAAAGACGAAATATTATCCATTACTCCACACGCACATCGAAGCTTACATTACTTGGTATACCTAAGCCGTCACCCATCTAGCTACTGGCCAGGACCGACGTTGCCTAACTTTGGCGATTGTACGGGAATCTCTGTTTCAAGATGATGCGACCGTAAGACGGAATCAAGCAAGTACGAAAATTTAAATGTGGGAAGTGTTTTAACAAAAAACAGAAAAAATATGACACCGAAATCCGAAGTAGCAATAATTGCAATAGCGAAATATACCCACCAAATCTAAGAAACAGGAAAATTCGTCAGAATTTTCTCAAAGAAAAGAGTTCTATGGAATATCAGTAATTCTCTATGGTAACATACCTTGGGAAATATCTTCACCGACGATGTAGAGACTAGAGACAACAGAAATTTGGTTCTACAGAAGGATGCTGAGAATGTTATAGACCGAAAATGTCAGTAAAAATGAAGTTTTAAGGAAAATAGAAAAAAAAAGGACGGATATTTGGAATCAGATTAAGACAGTTGAAATATCTTGGGTACATTCAGAGGAAAGAGGGTTTGGAGAATATGGCACTCACAGGATAAACTGAAGGACAGCTGGAAACAGCGAGTGACTTACCTGGTGAAGTTCTGTAAATCGATCGCAGACCTTACCGAAAAAACTTGCTCGATGAATGCTTTGAAATATCTACAATTTCTGCATTGTTATTTTATATGAGAGATAACAAAAGAAATAGTCATAAATAAATGATATTTTTCGATGACAATCTTGGTCTTCAGGTTATTGATACAACCACCATGATTTTATCGGTATTTGTTTGGCATTTTTTTTTTTATCTTGGACATTTACCCATTTTGCCCCGACACTGACACTCTCTCGACTGTAGGCAATCAAGCGTGAAATTGTTTATCTTTTTTTTTTTCCTTTCTCGTTTTTAGTCCCTGGGATGTGGTTAGGGTTAGATGTTAAGGAGTCCATATTGGTCGCATTTCTCAACTGATCGATTTTAAGATGGCGAAAATGTTTTATCGCAACCGAATGATTTAATAAGGTCTTTGAAAGAGAAACTGGAGGGAGTAAGAGAAAGAAAGAGAGAGAGAGAGAGAAAGAGAGAGAGAGAAAGAGAAAGAGAGAGAGAGAAAGAAAGAGAGAGAGAGAAAGAAAGAGAGAGAAAGAGAAAGAAAGGGAGAAAGAGAAAGAAAGAGAGAGAGAAAGAAAGAGAGAGAGAGAAAGAAAGAGAGAGAAAGAAAGAGAGAGAGAGACAGAAAGAGATAGAAGAGAGAGAAAGAGAAAGAAAGAGATAGATAAAGAAAGAGAAAAAAAGAGAGAGAGAAAGAAAGAGAGAGAAAGAAAGAGAGAGAGAAAGGAAGAGAGAGAGAGAGAGAGAAAGAAAGAGAGAGAAAGAGAAAGAAAGAGAGAAAGATAAAGAGAGAAAGAGAGAGAGAGAAAGAAAGAGAGAGAAAGAGAAAGAAACAGAGAGAGAGAAAGAAAGAGAGAGAGAAAGAAAGAGAGAGAAAGAAAGAGAGAGAGAGAGAAAGAAAGAGAGAGAGAAAGAAAGAGAGAGAAAGAGAAAGAAAGAGAGAGAGAGAGAGAGAGAGAAAGAGAGAGAGAATAACAAAGAGAAAAAGGAAAATAAATGTAGCGAGAAAGTGGGAGGAAGAAAAACGAAGTAAAGATTCTGCAACGAGAGAGAAAAAAAAGTGGGAGTGTTCCTTGTGTACTGATACGTGAGTTAAATAAACGCGCATTGCTTGTTGGGGCATTGAAAACATATATATTGAAAGACAGAGGAGTATAATTTGTTTTGGAAAAAAAAAAAAAAAAAAGAGAAAAGTTTATCTATATAAAATATCTACCAAAACAAACACAAACAGAAAATATATTTATGATAACATAAAGAACAAATAGAACACGTTTATCAATCTATGTTTTGCTTTTATGAAATGTTCATCAGAGGATGAGATATGGAGAAAATGAAAAAAGAAATTCTGGCATTTTTACTTCCGTCTTGTTCGATTTTCATTGGTTAATCAGGTTTCAAGTGCATTCGACTTGTTGTTCCGATTTCAAGGAGAGACAACGCGTCCCTTCGAAGTTCCAGATTATTTTATATACGAGAGAGTAAGAAAGCTAGAATGCACGCATATAGACATTGTTCAAATAACCTCGAATAATAATCTGTGAGATTTTTTGAAATGTGTGTACACACGAACACACACACACAATCACACTCACACAAGTATACAGACACTTAAATTTCAGTATTGGTGTATGGAATGTGATTTAATTCAATGTATTAACCACATAAAGAGACCTTAGCGGCCGACACCACGGTCGTCTTTCCATCCAGATTTTATTAGCTATACATTTATTAAGACCTCTATATCTTAGTGTCTCTACCTTATTATTAAGCAGTTTGTTTTGCACACGGTTTTAAACAGCCCTTTTTAGTATTTGTTTATATATATATATATATATATATATATATATATATATATATATATATATATATATATATATGCCTTAAGGAACTGTGTTCCTGATCAAACCGAATTCATAAATATTTACATCGGTCACACTACTACATCCCTATCCAGACGCCTTGCATTGCACATATTCAACCACGTCTCTATTAGAACCCATTTAAACAAATACACAAACTTACCAGACTCCATCCGAAACATACTTGTAGAAAATACAAACGCAATAACCTCATCCACATGTAAAAGTAGATTAAAAATAATGGAAGCCTTAATAATAAAAAAGAAAAAGCGAACACTTCACAATATTAACTACGAACACGGACACAATGTGCTGACTGTGTTCGGAAAATAAAACATCTCTATAACACTAAAGACATACACACAACGCACAGACTCAATTAAACTGAAAGAAAAATAAAATCATCCTTGATAATGGCTAAAAGTATTGCCGAAAGCGCACGGAATTATACAATATATTTAAAAGACAGTTTCTACACACTCCAAAAAAAGAAATCACTTCTTCGAACACAAAAATAATTGAATAAAAAGATTAATCGTAGCACTTTGTCTCACGTTTTTTATGAAACATGCATAAATGAAGGTTTGCTGCCTAAATACACAATATATATATATATATTTATATATATATACATACATACACACACACACACACACACACATATATATATATATGATGTCATTGCAGTATCTGTATCAATGACAGTCGTTTAATTTTATTAAACATAGTTGAATTGTCAGCTTGTAAAGAACACTGTATTCAAAAGAGAAGCAGATGATTTGCATGGCTTGAGGCACACGAGTCATAAAAAGGTCACCGATCCAGGATTTATTGGATCGAATCGAATAACGTTTGCCTCAGGGACATTCAGGTGTCTTTTTAGACAGATTTCTTTTAAAGAATTTTCCACATATCGCACACACCTTTTAAGCTGGTCTTGAAGGAAAGCTATTAAGATTATAAATAAGGGGCTTGTCATAATCTTTAAGGTGGTTGACATAACCAGATTTCAGGACACAAGGGTAAATGTTAAACTGTCACGAATTAAATATGACCTTCCTTCCTTCCTAAGATCACATTTCAAATTCTCATTTTCAATTATGCTGAACACAAGAAAGACAAAACCATGTTTAATGGAAATCCTTCCTTTATGTATGTTTATGCTGTTCATATCTATAACAAAACAATCATTGATTTGAGTTGCGGGCGTTCACCATATTTGAGTTTATATATGTGCCTGGCCACATACACAGTTCCAGAAAATTCTTGTTGAAAATACAACTATACTTAAACATGAAAACAATAAACAAAAACTAAAAATTCTTGAAGCTATATACATAAAACAGTTGAAACCTAACCTGAACAAAATAAACTAAGAAATCTCCACAAATATTCTTAAATACCTATAATTGATAACAGAAGCCATTGGTTTATCCCAATAAACTTCCCATACTTAATACTTCACGTTTTCACTCTCGCGTGGTCATGTGTGACGTCATGAGCTGCGGTGCGATTTTCGTTTCCAGCGTCTTATAAGCACGAGTTTGTTGTTGCTTGGAAATCACCCATGTAAACAGAAACAGATTATCATCCCTGATTTGTCCGTGTATTGTTTAATATATTGTAATGTAATTGTCATTTTTGATAATGGCTTATGTAAGCCGAAAGTCTAGATAGGATTAAAAAATATGTATCAATATTGTGTTTTTCTTTCGTCTTTCAATGATAATGTTATTAAGCATATCAGACGAAATGAAAAGAATTTACATAAAATAAAATAAAAACTTGTCTATATTATGTAATAAAACATATATATATATATATATATGATTAATCTTCTTATAATAAAAACAGGTTGAATTTGCTACAAAAAGCTTTGTTTCAATACGTTTATTGTATTTCTTCGACCGATTTAATCACCAGTTACTTACTATTACCTGAAGAAGTACAATCAAAGTATTGAAACATCAAATCTTTTGTGTAGCGATTTCAAAATGTTTTTATTATAATCTCTTATAATACAAATAATAAAAAATATATTGCTCTACTTTGTATTGAGCACTTTTTGAAAAGTAAATCCTTTGAACAGTGTAATTTTACTTTTACATCTGTTCTTTCTCATATTTGTGTGTCTCTCTCTCTCTTTACATATATATATATATATATATATATATATATATATATATATATATATATATTTCCAAGAGGATAGAATGCAGGTAAAGCTCAGTTTCCAGGACAGACAAAGCAAGAATATTTCACTCACTGAAATTTTGTTTTTTTTTATACCCGGAGTTATATTTTCCGATTTCTTTTTGAATTAGTAGGTCTGATGAATTGGATCGTGATTACGATTCCAATATAATAAATTATAAACATGGAATATTATTGCTTGAGCCTTATATATATATATATATATATATATATATATATATATATATATATATATATATATATATATATATGAAATGAACACACACACATCAAATATCAATATATCAAATATCACACACATCATATATCAAAAATGAACAAACACACATATCCACTTAAATATGAAGAGACGAAGCTACATATATAGATGCATACGTACATACGTAGATAGATGTAAAGACACTTGAAATAAACGATCATTTTACTTGTCTAATATAATAATAATAATAATGGACTCTCCCGTCGGTTTCGACGTATGAGTTGACAGATTATTGATTCAGTTAGGAAAGTTTATCGCAAATCTTAAGTGGCATTTAAGAACCGCTAGTGATTTACAAAGGAGGCCACACATGGAGCAAGTGTGAGGATTGTGAGATTAGATCACTGTTAGATTGGTTGGCCTTTTAGATTTTGCTCTCGCTTCTTGAAGATGATTTAGACAAGCAGATTGAAAATTGCTGAGTTCACTAAAACACCTTGATCTCCATTCTACCCGCTCCAAAGCTAAGCGCTCAAAGGTGTTATGTGGTATATTAACTGCTGGAAAGTTGATTTTCAGCTTGTCTAATATATATATATATATATATATATATATATATATATATATATATATATATATATATAACACGTTTCTGAGGTGACACCAAGATAATATAACTTTTAAAAGAGGATATTGATTTATTTCTAAAATAGTAACTTAGGGTACCTTTCGACCGACTCATCTTCAGAAATTGATATCGTCGGATTAAAACTAAATTGCCGAAAAGAAACGAAAATCTCCCTTAACATCTTGGGAGCAGTTGTTATAAATATGCAACGTCCGGCTCTGTGTAAGTAGAGAGTATTAAAACATAAACTCACACTTTTGGCGGATTTCGTAGCCAATTCTTGACTAAATTTTGGAAAATACTTTTTCCTTCCCCGACTTTATTTTGCGGTATTTTAAAATCCGATTATTGAAAAAATCTTTTTTCTTTTCGGCACTTTAGTCTAATATCGACGATATCTCTGAAGATGAGTCGGTCGAAAGGTACTCTATATTATTTTATTCGGTGTGATACTATATCTTATTTTAAAAATAAATTATGAACCCTGTTATAAAAATTATATATATATATATATATAT
>OZ010574.1:7026402-7041402 GCA_963932145.1 Acanthosepion lycidas | reverse complement strand
CAATTCAAGTTTGCCAGCATTTCTTTTTAGGCTTTCTGGTTAGAATCCTTAGCTTCTTTTACTTTGCAGCTAATATGTTTTTCAGTCACCCTTAGAAGATTTAAAGTAGACAGGCACACGGATATTCCTTCTCGGCTGATCCATTTTTGTTCTTCCTACGTTCGTTTCATATTCTGAGAGTCATTATTCAGTAAAAGATTCACTCTAGGAATCTCTTCTTTCCGAATTTTTCAGATGAAGAGTTATCAATTTACTCTTTTTATATTTTTCGTACTTTTGTCATCATCTTCGTTGCCATATTCATGACATTCCGGCCGTTGTACGCTCCAGCCTTCTTCAAAATCTGTCTATATTTCTGAAATGACGTATTGTCACTATTTACACTATTTACACTTGTTCGGACTGTTGTCCTCATCTTCATTGCCATATTCATGACGTTTCGGCTGATGTACGCTCCGGCCTTCTTCAACATATGTCTATATTTCTAAGATGAGAAATTTAATTATTTACACCAATTACATATTTCGGACTGTTATCCTCATCTTCGTTGCCATATTCATGATGCTTCGGCCGTCGTACACTCCAGCCTTCTTCAGCATCTGTCTGTATTTCTGAGATAAGGCATTGTAATTATTTACACTATTTACATTGTTCGGACTGTCGTCCTCATCTTTGCTTTTTCAGATTAATTTTTTCGGATTTTTTTTTTAAAGTTTTTATACAACATTTCGAATTTGATCTCCACAGCCTTCCTCAGGTTTCTTTTGAGTACCAAGTCAAGTATAAAACCCTCTCTGGCGTTCAAATCAGATATGTGGGTGGACTGCGCAGCGTCCCTACCACTACACCCGGTCATGGGACTGATGATACTGATGATGATGATGATGATGGTGGTGGCGGTGTTTAATGAAATTTGCCGGATACATTCTTTTTAGAAATGTTAAGCAAAACATTATAACAAAATTTAATATAATTTTTATTAATCGAGAAATACTTTGTTGTTTCAGGATAAACGGAGGAAATTCTTAAATTAATTATAAGCTTTTTTTACGATTATGTTTTAGCAGTGTTTTTTTTTTTTTTTTCATACAACGTTTCGATATTGAATCCTAAAGTCTTCGTCAGGTTTCTTTTTGGTACCAAGTCAAGTATAATTTTTGCGTCCCTCTTCTCATGCAACCGTCCTTCCCTGATATCTGCACTGGGCTCGTGACTGCACTTTGAGCTTCAAACACGCTACAACACCCGACAGTGGTTACCAAGTCCATTGGCTGTTGCTTCCTGATTAATAATATCCACAAACAACTAATTTTGATAAACATAATTTATGGCCCAAATGATGAACAAAACTAATGTTTGCTTAAGACTCCAGAAGCTATTATGCGAACTGCTGAATAATATTTGATTTGTGTAGAAAACCGCAGAGTTTATATTGTTCTGAGTTGCATATTTGTAATAGTTTTTGAGAGGAATGGCTTCGAAAGAACCAACTTTTCAAGCCGGCATGGAAATCTGTGATTGGCTCATTCAGGGAAACAATTACACTTAATTATCAATGTTGCTGTACAATGGCTTCTCTCAGTGTGTTTCCGTAAACTTATCGGTCCAGCCTAATTCCCAGATTTTGACCAAAAGAAGAGACAATTCTTTAAATCGGTTCTTGGTATGGCCTAATACGTTTCAACACTGTTTACAAGTATTTACATTACTTACATTGTTCGGACTGTTATCCTCATCTTCGTTGCCATATTCACGACGATTCGACCGTTGTACGCTGCAGCCTTCTTCAGGTGATTGGAATTTCGAACTGAACCCTATATTTCATCCACCGGGGTAGAGTGTTCTAGTTCCACGTGTCATGCCTCTTCCGGATATCTCAGTTTCAGGTATCTCTCTTTAGTAACTCAACTCTCCAAGGACACATGGCCCAGTGGATAAAAGCGTTGGTTGAAGTAATCCAGTGACTTGACCCAGTGTTGCAGGTTCGCTACCTGCCCACAGCGGAGCTAAACAACAACAACAACAAAAATAACTGAAACTGAGATATTCAAAAGAGGCATGGCACGTTGAACTAGTTAGAATACATCATCTCAGAAATATAGACAGAAGAGTTATCATTTCCAGTTTGATACCTATCACTTCGCTGACGGCAAGGTCATTGTTATTGTTATTTACCCACGCACCGCCGGTTGGTACAAAATCAAAACATTAAACTAAAAATCACAGTCATCAACTCCCCTCAAATATCTGAATTGCGTGCCAGATCTCATGTACCCTGGACCCATAAAATAATCAGTATATGGAATTATTAAATATTTCAAATACGTCGGTGAATCAGTTATAATAAATTTAGTAGAGGAGAAAAAGAAAACTGAACATAGAATAGGTTGTACCGTGAGTAGTTTCGCCCAACACCGCCGGTTGGTACAAAACCAAAACATTAAACTAAAAATCGCAGTCATGCATGGTGCTTTCTATAATCAATGGTTCAAGATGGCTTCAAGCGAATGGATCACAAAGAACTGTTCAGAACAGAAGCGACATCATCTGAAGACTACCAACAGCAGCAACAACTAAAATAAACAGCACATGTACATTAAAGAAGAAATGATGACATAAGCAAGATGTTGATATTTTACACTACTTCGGACAAAATGTTACAGAAGGAGTCCTCATCAATAGTGGGAAGTGTGATAGCAGTTATTGGACTTAAGCAACCTATTTACATTATTTCTATTCGGACTATTGCCCTAATCTTTGTTGTTGATAATAACAACAAAGATGAGGAGAACAGCCTGAATATAAATAGTGTAAATGTTATGGTAATTTATCCTCGCACGCATGGATTCCCCCAGCTATAAATAGGAGCAGGTACTGCTTTCTAGTAGGGGGAAGTTTCCAGCAGTCAGCTCTGACAGTCAGACCGAACATTTTTGTTGTAACACTCTCGTTTGTATATGTTTGTATTACAGTTTCTATTAATATATTTGTTTAACTCAATTCCTCTCTTTCTGTCTTTATTTCTGGCTCCTAACAAGGCCACAACAGTCATCAATTTAAAATCTGAATATTGAAATCTAAAAATTGTAAGATGCTACTATTATTAGAAAATATATTCAGTTAAATTTAGCTTATATACATTTTCTTTTACGCAGTGTTTGTTGCCAGACAAACGGAATTAATTCTTATTACATAGAATTCCATTTCAATTTCTTTAAAATTGTCTGTATATGCATTTGCGGTGAGCATGGATATTTTAATCCAATGACAGAACTAAACATAATTCTGAAAGATTTTAAAAAGGTTTTAAAATAATTCTATATATCCAGTCAGATAATTAAAGACTTAGAAATGATCTATTTTTTTTTATTCTTTTTCTCTTTTTCTGGACTTAAAGATTTTTACCCAGCGTAGACTGAGTTTGAGGGATCCATTATTCCAGTGTCTCGTTTTAAACTCAGTGAAGACAGCGTGTGGTTGTTTGTGACTGATAACTTTCAGGGAAGTTAGAAATAAACTAACCAACCAACGTAAAGAAAAAGTATTCTAACCAAAGCCCTTTTTTGTTAACAATAGATTTCCAAAATTTTTATCCAAATTTTTATCCATTTTTTCTCTTCACTTTTTTCTTTTCGTTTCATTTCTTTTTAATAATATTTTATTATTATATATTCCACTTTTTCCTCCTCACTTTTTTTATCACATCGTATTCTAACCAAAGCCCGTCTTTCCACACTTGACAACCTGGTCCGACAATTTTTGCTACAACTTGCGACACACGATACGTCTTTTCCCCTCCCTAACTTATAACTCTCTTCATCTATGCTTATAATTTCACTCCCCACCTGCCTAACGCCTTTACACCGATCAAAAGCCTCTCGTTTCCAAATATCTGGCAGAGAATTGCATAATGGTATTCTTTTTCTCACAGACGATGCCCAACTGACCCTACTATACTGTGCAGTCGGCAAAATAAAAAACAAACAACGCGCATGCGCGAAATTAAATTATAAAATAGCGACACTTTACGTGACTTTAAGCGACTTCCGCTTTGTGAGCTGTTATTAGTTTGTTGACGGACCTTTTTAAAGTCTCAGTAGCATTTCTTTTCAATTTGGTGAATTTACTTCAGTGTCATATATTTAAGTAATATATATATATTTAAATATCAGGTTATCCCATAAGTTCTGTCCGAATTTTGAATAAAGAAGACAAGTGACCAAATGTTACATTTAATTACAGATTCAATCAACAATGTATTTTCCCTGATTATCTATGACTTCCTTCCATCTATTAACAAACTTACTAATTCCATTACTGTAAAATTCTTTTGGCTTTGATTCGAAGAACTCACAAATGTCAGTTTTAACCTCTTCCTGTCTTACAAAAGCTATTTCTTCCAAATGATTCTGTAAGCTACGAAACAAATGGTAGTCTGAAGGAGCAAGATCGGGAGAATAAGGTGGATGAGGAATTTACTCTCAACCAAGTTCTTCGATCTTTTGTGATTCTTTCTGTGTGGGGTCGCGCATTGTCCTGATGAAACATCACGTCTTTTCGATTCACTAGAGCAGGTCTTTTCTTCCTCAAAGCTTGGTTCAAACGCTCTAATTTCTGACAGTATATTTGAGCATTAATTGTTGCATTAAGTGGTAAGAATTCAAAGTGGATTATTCCTTGGCGATCCCACCAGATTGAAAGAAGAACCTTTTGCCCATGAAGTTCCCTTCTCGGATGTGGCTGGGATGCTTCCCCTTTACCAAAACACTGTCTACGACACTTAACATTTCGATAAAAGATCCACAAGTCACAAGTCTATCCAAAAAAGGTGAAACAAGTTGGCGAGAATGAAGAGAAGAGCAGATGTCAATTCTGGATGTGAGGTTGTTTTCAGACAATTCATGAGGTACCCATTTTCCAAGTTTAGGAACTATTTCAAGTTGTTGAAGATGATGATGAACAGTTGTATGTTTTGAATGAGAACCACTGCCAATTCCTCAACTGATAAAGCAGGATTTTCTTCAAGGGCTGCTTCAAGAAGCTTTTCATCAAACTCAACTGGACGTCCGGTTCGATCTTCATCTTTAAGGGTGAAATCTCCACCTCTGAATTTTGCAAACCATCTTCTGCAAGTTCTTTCATTCACACATTCCTCTCCATAAACTGAGTGAATGTTTCTAGCCGCTTCGGCTGCTGAGTTTCGTTTCTTGAACTCATAAACTATCATGTGCCTCAAATGATTCTTGGGTACTTCCATGTTAGCAGGGTTTTAATCAAACAAAATTTAATTTTATTGTTCTCTGAAATAAAATTTGATCAGTTTAAATACGTCTAAACATAAAAATACTGTTCAGCTCCATTAGACATTATAAAATACTCTTTAAGTTTCGTTCATTTTAACAAAAAGATAAAATTCGGACAGAACTCATGGGATGACCTGATATATATATATATATATATATATATATATATATATATATATATATATATATATATATATTTAAGTAAATTAATATATATGTTTAAGTAATTCAAATATATATATAGATAGATTTAAGTAATTCATCGAGAAGAAACCTCAACAGAATGCAGAAAGCACTAGACGGCCGTTTCGTCCTATATTTGGGACTCATCAGCAGTGTGCATCCACTACCGAGAATTGAAACCTGGACATTGACAGGCAAACGTCATACCAACTGTACTAACGGGCTTCGGTGGCGAAGAGGTAGCGAACTAGACTCGCTATTGCCCCTCTCGTTCACATATTCCGTGGTGGAACTTTTAGGACTGTGCCTCCGAGAGCCACGACTACCATCACCAAGCCGCTCCGTCCAGAACATTAGAAGCCGGTTCAAGCAAGGATATACAAATGATGGAAATTAACGAGCATTTGAGATAATTAATTAATTCATACTGAACGAATAGGACGAAACGGCCGTCCAGTGCTTTCTGCATTCTGTTGAGGTTTCTTCTAGACTCGATGAATTACTTAATTAGCTCAAATCCTCCTTATTTTCTATCATATATATATATATATATATATATATATATATATATATATATATATATATATATATATAGAGAGAGAGAGAGAGAGAGAGAGTAATGAAAAGAGAGATTCTCCTTGAAAATATTTCATCTATCTTACACACATATATTTTATATATGTGTTGAGGTGTCTAAAACATTGTAGAAATTCGCGTGTACGTAGGCCGAAAAGGAAGGAAAAATATATTTGCGGAGTAGCTCAGGAAGGGTTACTGAATGAGGAATAACTAAAATGGAGGTTGGAAATGAAATGCTAATCTTATTAACATCAATAAAATACAATACTCATCGGCATCATGAAGTAGGTAAACCACTGCTAGTGGTGGACTACATAGACAGTACATTACCCCCTCTTACAATAGTGTTCAACGAACTTGTAAGGATTAGGCCACACTCATTAGTGTTCATAGGTACGGTATATAACACAATGCAAATATATTATTATTTTTAAACATAATTTAGAGGCGTCTAGTAATATACAGATGGCATATAGATCGCGTACTATTCAAGGAAGATGTCAGATCAGTCTTAAGCTAGATCGTCATTGACATAGACATTTATATAAAATAACATGTGAAGCGGTTTTCATACCGCAAAAGCATATATATATATATATATATATATATATATATATATATATATATATATATATTAAATCAACGATCTGAGATTTTAAATAGTTTAGGTATAGGTAATCCTGGTTATTAGTATACTCTGTCTTCTTCTGTCATGTGATTTTATGCTAATTAGTTTTTAGTGGTTTTATCAATAAATACTGTTTCATGTCATTTCCTCTTTAGCCAGCTTACCCTGAAGATCCGTTTAAGTGAAACCTAGGTAGGTTGTTGCTGGCTCTTTAGGATTTATTATATATATATATATATATATATATATATATATATATATATATATATATTAAACAGACCACTTTAAGGTTCCATTGTAAGAATTTATTTAACCAGAGACTTTTATTTTTCCCTGGATCTTCAGACATCACTTTCAAAAGGTGAAACGGAAAATGAAATGAAAATTTACACTTTTGACGGGCAGTATTAAGCTTATATAAGTTGACATAGAGGGTAGTGAGGGATGGTGTGAGAGACATGGTCGAGTTTAGAGAGGGAAGGGAGAGTTTTAAATTTATTTTTATATTTCTTTTTATTATAATATTAATATTGAGGAAGGAGGGGGTAAGGATCAGACATTGGCCTATTTAATCGGTCAACTCAACGGAAATGATATGGGAAAAGAAAAAGAAGATGAAAAAAAAAGGGAAGAAGAAAAAAGGGGGGAAGTAAAGAGAAAAGAGATGTACTTAAGTTTTTTGGAGGAAGAAGAGGCGTGGTATAGCTTTAGCAATTTAGATAAGAATAGATTTTAACGTTTGATAGTAAATGTTTAAAAATTCGACAAATAAAATAAATTTGATGTTTGTTAGCAATTTGAATATTTAGCTTCTCTACAAATAAATTAGGGATTTAATATAAGTCAAATACTATATTAATAAACAACAATAATAAAAAAATAAAAGTTTACTAATAAAAATAATGAATGACTGTTAAGATAAAATCTTTATCAGTTTAATTCATGAATGTAATTTATAGGTATTTTTAGATGCGTAATAATTCTTAATTATTCGCTCTGAATTAACATTGACCGCTCAGGATTTCATCCTTCTTGGGATTATCCATACATATTACCAACATTTTTGTTAATTATATATATATATATATATATATATATATATATATATATATATATATATATATATATCCGTTCATAAATATGTTTCTTGTTTTCCATTACCGAAAATTTCTTTTATTTTCATTTCCCAAATACTTTCGATCTTCTCTCAAGATCATCTTCAGGGGTGCAAGATGTACAAAACTACACGTTGTTCATTAGTAGTTGAGAGTTCAAAAGTTTTTGATGTTTTTTTTTTATATATACGGAGAGCTAGTAGATGTGTTATTATTTGTGTCAGTTAAATTTGAAATAAGGTTTGGTATGTTATTAGCAACTTTGCTGAAGTTCATATTAATTTTATATAATTTCTTCTCTTGTTTGTTCACCTTTCAAATGTAGCCAAATTCTTTTTCAAACATTGTATTTTGTGTTTTTCATTAATTCTGGTGTTCTTAAAGTTGCTGAAAACAAGTCAACATAATTCAACGTGATCTCATTTAAACGGCCAAACTGATATATATATATATATATATATATTATGAAATGGACAATGTACGACAATTATTTTTTAAGACATTTTTTTATGCTTATACGTTCTTTTTATAGATACAAATATTTAAGTAAATGCTCTGTTTATAATAAACAGTATTAACGACATTTACCGGCCTGAATGTCCGAGAAATTTTCGGAGGACGCATATTTTCTATGAAAATTTCTCGGACATTCAGGCCGGTAAATGTCGTTAATACTGTTTATTATAAACAGAGCATTTACTTAAATATTTGTATCTATAAAAAGAACGTATAAACATAAAAAGTCACACACACGCACACACACACACACACACATACATACCTATATATATATATATATATATATATATATATATTGGGTGTATCAAAAATACTTTTACAACCTTTGCGGGTGGGTTCCTCTCATCTTTGTCCTTATAGACATATGTTCGCAAATGCTTCGTTTAATGTTTAAAGTTTACGGTAAATGCTGTTAAATGTAGAATGCAAGATACTACGGCCACTTGATAAATGTATAATCGAAGATGTATTGTTAAATGTAGAATTCAGGAGGACACTTGTCGTGTGCTGATACCCGGATAGTCACCGACAGCCTGTAGAAAGTTTGAGGATGAACAGTCAGGGGGTGTAGTGCATTAAAACGGAACAGCAACGCCATTACAATGTTGCATATCCCCCAAGCAAAATACAACTTATGTGCAATACTGCAAGAACATTTCGTATTAGCTGCGTAATTGGGTTAGCTCAAGCTAGAAGCAGTCCCAGCAGATTTCAACAAAATGCTTAACATAACGCAGTTTCATTTCAAAGTAGTCGATCAATTCTGAATGAGTAATTGATTCGTTAGTCGTCTGGTGACGGTTATCTTAATAAAATTAATTTTCCGTTTAATAATAATATTAAAGCTCGTCAGCCCGGGAGAGAAGTCCATCTTTATATATATATATATATATATATATATATATATATATATATATATATATATATATATATATATATATATGTGAAGAAATATGCTATATTTATGGGATAAAGTGCTCAATATCAGACATAGAGCGTGTGTAAATAGAAAAGTGAACATAGAAATCAACACTTAGAGGCGACAGTCTGTTTCATTCTAGATGCAATCATCAGGCCACCTTATATATATATATATATATATATATATATATATATATATATATATATGTTTAATTCAAAACGATTTCTCTGGCCGTCTTTATAATATATATCGATTTATGTTAGTCCATCCATTATCTATCTAGCTAGCTATGTCAGTTCATTGATCTGTCGGTTTATTTATCTATTAGGATGATCGAAAAATAATGTTTCATTTTTTTATTTTTTTTTAAGCGTTTCACCCCAAGCAAGGCGGAAAGCTACTAGAACGCAAGGGTTTACAGAGAGTTGGAGCGAGAGCAAATAGGAGTGATAGAGGAAAGGATGAACAGAATGATAGGGGATAGATCAGGGCATCTGGAGACGTCGATTGACATTAGATTTGAATGGGTGGATATTAAAGCTATCAGGGAAACAGGAAAATGGGAGGGAGTTCCACAGATGAGAAGTGCGAGACATGAAGCTATTGGAGTAGAAGAGACGGCTACATTTAACAGTTTCGACAGTGAAAGGTTGAGAGCGAGATGCCAGCCTAGTTGAACACTTAAATTCATGAAGTCTGGGAACCAGCGAAAGCAGCTCATCGGAGCAGTTACTGTGAAAGTATTTGTGAAAAAGACAGGGAGGCGACGGCACGTCTGTGAAAGAGCGACTGAAGACGAGATGCCAGGTCAGGGCCAATTACATTCCATATCCGTCTCTGGATTTTATCAAGGACCTTGAGACAGATAGAAGGGGCTCTAGACCATATATGGCAGCAATACTCCTTGCAAGGGCGAATGGTTGATTTGTAGATTTGTAGATTTGTAGGATCGACTCCGCCGAGAAATATTTCCTGGCGCGGCACAAGGAGCCAACTTTCCTAGCGATGGACGACGCTATTGATTTGTTCCATCTCAGGTCAGCAGTCAATGTGAGACCGAGTAGTCGCAAAGAGGTGCTCTCGTGGAGTTGAGCGTCAGACATTCTAATGGGGGTCAGGGATGGTTCTCTGTGGTGAGTAATAGAGAGCAGTTTTGTTTTTGAGGTATTAAAGTTAACCAGCGAATTCCTGCCCCCAGTCCACAACGGATTGGAGGTCCTTTTCGAGACAAACAGCCAGGTTAGTTTTGTCGGCGACACTTGATTTGTTTTTGAGGCACGAGTAAATAATAGTGTCGCCCCCATAGATGCCTACTTGGGAATCTATGACATCAGGCAAATGGTAAATGAAGATAAGGAACAGGCTAGGGACTAGGATAGAACCTTGGAGAACACATGCGTTCGTGGGATGGGAGCTGGAGCAGAATCCGTTGAGAACGACCTTCAATATACGGTTCGACAGGAATAATTGTATTAAGTCAAGTATGCCACGTATGCAAAACAAATAATGTAACGAGGATTTTTTAATCGCTGTTGCATGATGATTCTTTCTCTTCTAATGTCATTCACAACTTTTTCCTCATTTCGTTTTGCTTTTGTTTTTGAATTTTTTTTTAAACGAACGGTACTTTTTAACTCGTTATTGCAATCGTCATAGCTGAATGCTGGCTTTCTTTCCATAAAACTGACAACCTTGTCAATAGCTTTTCAATTTCAGTCCAGATTTCATTACAATTATGATTTTTATTCCTTGTTCATTATGACAGTGTGATATCATGCATTGTTGATTTTCCTATCTTGAATTCGGGCATTAGTAACCACTAACTTTCACCAACGTCTAATCCGTTTAAAATTTCCACTTTTTGAGATAACTCCAAAGTCATATCACCCAAATATTTTACATATACACATCAAAATTATGTCCGGATATACGGGATTCAGGATATGTGGCACTCCGGATATGAGGGATTCTTCTGTATTCTAAAGCTTTTCTTCATGGTTGTATACGACATACTAAATTTTACTTATGGTTTAATAACATCTTTTTTTTTGAAATCCGAAAAATCTACAACATTCACTACCCGTTTTTGTTACCCTCAACATCCGCTACACCCTAGACAAAAGATTCAATTATCCAATTCCTCGAGCCAAAAAAAGTTTTGAATTTGCAATTTACAACCTTATGCAAATTACTTGAAACAAACACTTTAGTTTCCTTTCTTTCATCTTACAGCAAGTTTTAGGTCATTTGCAGTTGTGTGCAGTAATATGAATCTATTTTTTGAGGGCGTGATGAAATTTGTTTGGCCTTCAAAAATATTGCGTCATCCGTGATTGAATTAAATTTTCATCACGCTCAAACACTATTGTCTCATCTGTCGATTAGTTGTCCTAGGGCCATTGTCTGCGATGGACATTACTCCAAGATGGTGTACGAAAATGTGACGCTGCACACACACACTGGAAAGCCTTACCAGTGAACAAATCAAAGTACTATAGACTGGCCCAGAATCTCTTCTGATTTAAATCCAGTCGAGAATCTGTGGTCAATTTGCAAGAAATGACTTCGTGGAAGTACTAATATGTGCACTGGGTCATGTTTCACTAGAAAGATACAAGAAACTAAATAATAACAGAATTATTCGTTTTGTTTCAACTAAAACTAAGTTTTTCGAGAGAAGAATGTCGTTTCCGCTAAAATAATATCCGCATAAAGATGCTGTTAAACTGTTTTGATGTGTTATAATGGAATGTCCCACACTCCCTATCGCCTATGAGGACTGACTATATCAGCAGCTATATATAATGAGCACAAAATATACCTGGATCCTTGCTGCGTGAATTACTAGCCTGCCACCCGATTCCCTGTCTTTCAGTAGTGTATTTTCTTTTACAATAAGCCTCTTTACATTCACTTACGGGCAAATGACATTGGGAAAGGCTTGAGCCATCTTTTCCCTCCAACTATCGGTCAAATATTACAACATGTGTCCTAAAAATCATTATCTCCGCAAAATTGTTAATGAAATATTTACTCGCAAAAATGGAAATATGATAATTATTCTTATACTCCAAATTATGTTTCAGCATTAAATAATCGACAAAGGGTTGCAGTTATCTGGGCGCAGGTATAATTAGTCGTGATCACTATTTACTTTATTCGGACTATTGTCCTCATCTTTGTCGCCATATTTATTACAACGTTTAAGCCGTTGTACGCTCTGACTTTCTTCAGGTGGTTGGAGTGTCGAACTGAACCCTTTATTTCGAATCATTGGTGTAGACTGTTCTAGTTCCACGTGCCATGTTTAATGGATGTCAGTTGTCAGATATCTCCTGTTAATTCTTCTCTCCAGGTTATCCACTGCCTTAACCGGGTATTGAACTCGCGCTCTTTGGTTCCTCTCACTGGATCTAACCAACGCCTTTTATCCACAGTGCCATATGTACTTGAGGAAGAAGGCGACAATGATGAGGACAATAGACCGAATAATGTAAATAGTGTACATAACACCTCATCTCAGAAATATAGACAGATGCTGAAGGGCCGAAACGTTGTAATAAATATAGCGACGAAGATGAGGACAATAGTCCGAATAATCTAAATAGGATACATGAGGAAAACTGATAGTCATGATCATTATTTCAAATTGATCGAAGCATTTCGAAGAATTTCTTCTACGAAGGCTTGTGCCAAAACATACCATGGTTTACAATCATATCCCCGCGATATCGCACGCTTAGAGCTTTCCTTACAGTTTTGCTTAAGAAGTCTTGTGCCAACCGATGGTATTTTTGAGAAACGTATCCCCAGGATATGACACGTTGTGACAATTACCCCGAGTTTGATTAATAAAGCTTGTGCCAACCCATTTTATGGTTTAGAAGCACTTATCACCTTTGACATCGCATACTGAGAGCTTTCCCATCAGTTTCAAAAACAAGGCTTGTGCTTTAGCGGTGACTTACCACGGCGGCCCAAAAGGGCCACAGTCATGTGTATATTTTGCAAGGGAGACGGAGAATCGGCGATGTTCGGACGGACAGTGAACCGGGCAGCACTGCTGATGAAAGTGGTGGTGTCGCATGTAGCCATTTTTATTGGTTGGTTCTGGGCGCTCATTGGCTGAGCGATGGCTGGGTCACGTGCATAAAATCATGGTACGCTCATTCAAGAGCAGTGTGGAGGACTTTACCACATTAATTTAACTTTAGATTAGGAAACAGGGGCTGACGCAGAAAAGGATAACCAAAAGACATTGTTAGACATAAAATATGTATGTACAATATCAAACAACGATGTGAAAGAAAGCATGCATTTAAGTAAGAAAATGTTGAATTAACCAAGAGTTGCCTCTCTTTAACAGTTATTTTAATGTTCCAAAGTTCACTGGAAGAATGTTCATAAGAGTCTCTTGTTATGATTGTTCTTGAAAGATATTGCTGTGTAAGAAGAGTTTATGTGAGTGTGTACAACGTATGTTCAGCATGTGAGTGGTGTGTGTGAGTGAGAAAGTTGGCACATGGTTTCAACTGTCATGGATTCGTATGGCAGTTGAATTCTCACTAGTTAGGATTAGAAAAATCTTGGTTTAAATAAGTGACTATAGGCTCCAAATCGCTGTGCAGGAAGAATTATTCTTCACGTGTAGATGATCTGAAATGTTGGCATAGACCAATCAGAAAGCGAGCTTTGGGGAGACTTAAGAAAGCTTCTTTGATCTGTTTCTCCCAAAAGTGCACAAAACTGTCTACACGAAAATAGAGCGATTACAAAATTGTCACATTACTACGATTTGTAAATTGTCTATAATAACGTAGTGGTGATTAATTAACCAATGAATGCTTGCCGTTGTATGTTATTTGTGTTTTTGTATATTCGTGCGTAATAGATCTGCACAGTTGTTCATTTTCGTTTCTAATGGGGAGTGATGTATTTAAGATCGAGGCGCGGAGAGAAGAGCGGATTTGGTTTGCCGAGTGGAACTATTGAACTCGCCCTAACTCTGGTTCGCTTTAATTTCCTGTGTGTGCATCCAACCAATATTTGCACATGTGCCAACATATGGTATGATTTATAAACATATCCCCATGATATCGCACGCTGAGGGCTTTGCTTCCAATTTGTCTAACTCCTGGCATGATTTACAAGCATATCTCCACGATAGCGCACACTGAAGGTTTTCTATTCAGTTTAATTAACAAGGCTTATATCCCAACGATATCTCACGCCGAGTGCCCCCACCTCCAGTCCCGCCAGTTTGACTAAGATGACTTGTGCCAAAACAGGGTTTTGTGTACTAGCATATCTCCACAATATGGCTGAAATCTCCACCCCCAGTTTGACTAACAATGCTCTTGCGGAAAGATGATCTGATTTACAGGCATATTCACACTTATTGCACGTTGAGATTTCCCTCCCCAAGTTTGACTAACAAGGCCTGTGCCAAACTATGGGATGGTTTACAAGCATATCCCTACGATATCCAACGCTGGAAGCATCCCTCCATTTTGACAAACAAGGCTTGTGCCAACTGATAATATGGTTTTACAAGCATTTCCCCCACGATATCGCACGCTGAAATCTTCCACCATTTTGACTCATAAGGCTTGTACCAACCGATAGTATGGTTTATAAGCATATCTCTACGATATTGCACTCTGAGTGCTTTCCATTTTGTTTAAACTAAAAAGGCTTCTGCCAACCCATGTCATGGTTTACAAGCATATCCTTATGATATCACACGCTGAG
>OZ010574.1:6968902-7021402 GCA_963932145.1 Acanthosepion lycidas | reverse complement strand
GAGGGAGAGAGATAGGCATATAGATAGATACAGGGTGCGATGGATATATTTGTCGTCTAAATTACTCAAAAATGAAAATAACACTGAAATCTCATCTTTAACAGCTATATTCACCAAAATTACACAGAAATGTCTAGAATACTATAGAGTAAATTTTTAAAAATAAAATTTCTATTGGCTTCAATCACGGCCTCCAGAAGACTTTGGAATCTTCTGCAACTCTTCTGGAAGGTCTCCTTGTTTAAATTGGTGAATGTTACTTTCAGTTCATCTTGGTTTTAGATAGAGTTTTGTTGGTCTCTCGTTCAACTGCGCCCTGCACATAATAATCAAGCAGTGTACAGTCTGGGGAGTTAGGTGATCAGATGTAAAGATTGATGTGATCGCAGAAATTGTTTGAAAGCGATGACTAGGTTCTCCTGCATGTGTGGCTTGGTGTAGAGTCCTGTTGTCAGACATAGTATCTTCCAATAGCCTCTTGACCCAGGGCGTTACTACCTCCTCAAGGCACTTGCTGTAGGCCTCCGTGTTGAGTCTGAGGCCCTGTGGGAAGATGAATGGAGGCATAACGCCGCCATCATCTAAACACCTTCGTAATCACCATTAGACTCATCCACCTATTTCCGAATCTGCACTGTACTCAGTATGACACCCAAACACTCTGTAATGTTCGTATTGGAAGTTTCGGCAGGAATTCCAAAGAGTACAGCATACCGTTTCCAAATTTCTGGCGTAGAGAATTGTGATATGGGACTCATTTCTTCACAGACGGAGCCCAACTTACCCTACTAAACTATGCAGTTGACAAATAAAAAAACAAACAAAGCGCATGCGCGAAATTAAAAATATAAAATAGCGATAATTTACATATCCCACATTAGATAGATAGATAGATAGATAGATAGATAGATAGATAGATAGATATGAAGAGACCGGAATGGATAGATAGATATGTAAAGAATGAGATAGATAGATAGATAGATAGATAGATAGATAGATAGAGATGTCTACTGGTTTTCGCATTCGAATAAATTTACTAAATTTAATCAGGAGTGATTTAGACTTATAACGCGGGAAAAGTTTCGACTAGTGTCCAGAGGCCTCAAATGTGAAGAACAGGAGACGTAATTCACATTCTTTGAAAAAAACAACAAAACTAAACAAAACAAAAAAAAACAAATAAAAAATCAGGGACTCTACACAAACATCCACTGAAAGGCGTCTCATAAATAATTTCGAATTACAAAGAAAAATCCGATGATTCCTTTATCAGAACGATTTATCATGCTAACCGAAAGATCCTCTGTGGCTTAATCGGTTAAGGCACGTCAGGCTATATGACGTTTCCGCATAGGATACAGGTTCGATTCCTGTCGGAGGACGAATATTTCTATGAAAATTTCTCGGACATTCAGGCTGGTAAATATTATTAATACTGTTTATTATAAAACAGAGCATTTACTTAAATATTTGTATCTATAAAAAGAATGTATAAACATAAAAATGTCTTATATATATATATATATATATATATATATATATATATATATATATATATATATATATATATATATATAGTATTGATATTGGTATAGTTCTCTGACCCAAATTAGATTCCACAAAGAAATGCTTATAATTTATTTGATCAGTTCTTTGAAAGAATGGGTCCCTGTGAAAACATTTAAGCACTAAAAACACGCACACATATTTGTGTGCATTTGTGTGTGTTTGTCTTGTGTGTTTGGTCTGCGTATCTGCGTGTGTGTATGTGTGTGTATTTAGTGTGCTTTGTAGCGTGAGATATATTGTCGGGGGATCATTTTGTTGTAATTTAAACATTATTCTGATTTCGCTGCTACCTCGTCATTGCTAACCCCATAAAGAATTATTAGATTGGGATTTTTATTGCTTGATAAATCATTATTGACATTGATGCTTTTCCCAATGGAGAGATCATTTTTATATTGTCATCATTTAACCAGATCAACGACTTAACGAATCATGGAAAGACCACTACGGCTGGCGTAGATGTAATTTTACGTTCACCATAAACTGAAATGATTTGGTCTTCCGCTCAGACAAGTCCAGAAATGCCAATGGTTTATCATTGTCCATTGATCCCATATCTAGCGTGTTGGCTTCGGACGAGGTTGAAATATTCTGTGCAGTGCCGATCTCCCCCCGCAAATCAGAGTGGATTACTTTTGAAAGCACCAACGCTCGTAAATTTTACTTGCAGCTACTGGGACTACTTTTCCAAAGTAGAGACAATTATCTGGAATTAAAATGATAGCAGCGATTGAAAATATCCTGAGTCAGTCATAAAAATGCAGAATGTGGAATTGATAAATACGAAACACTTCAAATATCTAAGTGTATGGATTAATTATAACAAATTTATTAAAGAAGAAAACAAAATTAGACACAGAATAGCCAACGATTGAAGTGAAATCCTAAATAAAAATTGTATCAGCAGCAGCTCTCCAATTGCAAAACATATGAACCCTAAAGTATCTCTCTCTCTCCCTCTCTTCCGGGTTTTCATCTTTCGTAATGGCGACGTGAACTATCCACGCTGGTGCTAATAGGTCTGTGAACGCTTCAAATTAAAACACACTAACAAAGTAAGTAAGCTCTCTATATTTTTGAGATGAGGTATAATCTACATTATTTACATTATTCGGACTATTGTCCTCAAGGACACTTGGCACAGTGGATAAAGGCTTTGGTTAGATCCAGTGACAGGACTGTGAGTTCAATACCCGATTAAGGCAGTGGAGAACTTTCAAAGGGAAATTAACAGGCGATAACTGATAACTGACATCCATTAAACATGGCACGTGGAACTAAAACAGTCTACCCCAGTGAGCGAAATAAAGGGTTCAGTTCGACATTCCAACCACCTGAAGAAGGCCGGAACGTACAACAGCCGAAACGTTGTTACAAATATGACGACAAAGATGAGGACAATAGTCCGAATAATGTAAATAATGTGCATAATACCTCATATCAGAAATATAGACAGATACTGAAGGGTCGAAACGTTGTAATGAATATGGCAACAAAGATGAGGACAACAGTACGAATAATATAAATAATGTACATAATATCTCATCTCTGAAATATAGACAGATATTGAAGTGCCGAGACGTTGTAATAAATATGGCGTCAAAGATGAGGACAATAGTGCGAATAATGTAAATAATGTGAAGTAAGTAATATGGACATTTCATGGTGTGTGCAATTTACTTTTAGCAAATGAAACTCTTGTTAATTTCGATTTAATAAATGTTATCTTGCATTGCAAATCAATTTGTCTGTTATTTTGCTCATGTACTCTTTTTCACTACCATTATTTCATGTCCTATGAAATGATAGCCGTACGAAACCTTAGACATTTAATTAGTGAAGTAGCCAATTACAAAAGTATTAGGTTGGTGCAAAAATAATGACGTAATAATGTCGTTTTTTGACGTTAAAAATACTTTAAAAAACGACATTATTACGTCATTATTTTTGCACCAACCTAATAGTACTATCACCCAATACTAAAATTAACTTAAAACCTTCAGCCATGTTCTTCGTCAGATCCAGACTTTCAAGTGGATGTCCTGTGAGTCTTCAAATCCTTCAGAAATATGTAAACGGACAGATGATGAAAACATCTTCTTAAATCAATAGTTAGAAAACGGATTTGGAGAGGGTGAAGCATGTAGATCTTACCTATGACCATTCCTCTTTGTAACGCGTGGAATATACGGAATCACAAAATAACAGAAGCCACAACATTCTAGCACTTTCAACAACAACAACAACTAAAATTGATATCGCAGGTATCTCGAAATAGAAGATAATCAAGATGCTGACGGTCCACACTACTTCAAAGATTAGGAAGGAAACCACCCTCAATACTGGAAAGAATCATGAATTAATGGATTTCAGTAACGTATTTTCCGGAAAAAATTGTTTTAATACAAAGATTTATTATTTATAGATTCCATCGGAAAGTGGTTACTCGCTCAATGAGTGACAAATGTTTCCTTATAAGGAAACGTCTAATATTGCCATTAGAGATAAGGAGAACAGATACTACACTTCGATCCCAACTCGATGTTCAGGGAGTGAAAAAAAAACGTAACTCAGATAGCATGGCTGCTCGGTCAATGAATGCCGAATGTTTCCTTATAAGGAAAGGGCTAATATTAGCATTACTATTACATTTGAAAGGCCAGCACACGTGGGTATTGAACAAATTTCAGTCTGACCCACTTCACAGAATCTAAGAAATTATAAAGCAGAATATTTTATCTTCTTCATGATGAGAACTTTTCCTCACCCACATCGTGCATCTATCTATCTATCTATCTATCTATCTATCTATCTCTCATTATTTACATATCTATCTATGAAAAAAATTCTCATAGTTGACCTATACAAAGAGACATTATTTCTAAATGCAAAAGACAATAGGAAAACTGTAATAGTTGCCGACGCGTTTCGTCCAATGTGGACTTTCTCAAGGCAAAAACGAAATGAATTTATTAAAGTAACTAATAATAAAACAAAATGTCCTTAGCAACGGGAAGAATTTAGAGAACGCTATATTCATAGTGTTTCATAGTCTTATTGAAATGTTATTTTTTTATCCAATAATGTGTAAACTAGATATCTTTGCAAAATCGAGTGATATTTTTCTTTTTTCATGATTCCGTTGGTCTGAATCAAATCTCCAGCCCTCGCTCCCCCCCACCATAACAGAGCCACTGACATTCTCCTCTTATTTCCTTTATTTCCTGATTATTCACCTTCTGTAACAGGAGTTATTGATCTCTCTGCACCCCCACTTAGCCCCGAAGATCGAAATCGATTTTTCAGATTTGCGAGCGACACTGGTTGCTGTCGATATGAATTAAGTTCAGCTGTCAACTCTGGAGCAATTTTCCTTATAATTCTTTTGCTCTCAATAATTACGTCTTTATCTTCAGCAGCAGTTGTCAACTTTGGTGATCAAGCTCTTTTTTTTTCTGACAACATTTGCACCAGTATCTGACTGTCTTTGTTATAAATATTCCACCCCATGTCTAACAAATCTTCAAATACTTGGCAATTTGTCTTTGAGAGTAGCCTTGTTTTCAATAAAATTTCAATTTTTCCTCTAACCTCAATGCTTAGCTGTTTTTATTTTGCTATTTTGTGTAAATTACTTCAACATTAAAAACAAAACTATAAAAATTCTGCCGTGAAGGCAATCCTTTGGATATTTATCTATGGGGCCACCTAAAACATTTGGTATATTAATACTGCAGAGAGGCTTCATGAACGCATCATTGGGCCTGCGAAAACATTCGACACTGTGTGGTAATATTTGAAAGGGTCCACTGACGAGTGCATGTGTATGTAGAAGCAAGCGGAGGATATTTTGGTTGTTGTACGTTTCTGTGTTGAAGTACAGCTCTTGTTTTGTAAAAATATCTGTGTGTGTGAGAGAGAGAGAGAGATAGATAGAGTGAGAGAGGGGGATGTTTGTATATCAATTAGTGTTTATAAAATAATTACCTTAAAACTTTAACCATTAAATCTATCGTAGGTCGACATTTACTGGCAGAGACACTCATACGGGCTTTCTTTGTCGCTGCTCTCTCACGTTATCTCTACTCGCTACAAAGTTATATCCAACATCTGAATCTCGGGAATAAACATTTTAAAAATCGACATGAATTAAGACAAGTATCACTAACAGATTTGGATCATTAAAAGTAATTATTTATGTAAAAAAAAAAAATTAAATACACTTTTCCTAACTCAAGAAAAGACTAGAACGCTCAAAAATTAACTATCACTGCATGTCTAGAAAACCGGGAGTCGAAAAGGCTACAACTGAAAGAAAAGAGGCAAAAAGAGAAAAAGTGAGTGTAAAGTGAAAAAAAAAAAACAAATAAAGAACGAAAAGGACAAATAATCATGACATTCTACACGTACACACAGAAACGCAGACGGCTACACGAAAAAAAAAAAAATGACCAATAAAAATTGCATATAAAAAAATCAAAAAGTATAAACAGTCAGTTGCTAATAGACTCTGACGAATAGAAAAAGTAATTGCCGGAGCGTCCGTCTACGAAACTCTGGAGCAGGGATGCTGAAAGTAACATCAATTCAAGAATTCTCTCTCTGTACTGCTACTCAAATAGCAAACACACTTCCTCTATTCTAATTTTTCTGACACATTTGTCCAAGTGTCCTTGTAAAGCCAAGAGGAATTTTGGTAGCCGATTTGTTAATTGTGTGAAGGGGCGCCCTCTAGTAACAAAATTAGAGATGAAATGAAACTTCAGGATGATAAAGACTAAATGAAAAGATTTGGAAATAGAAATTTTTGCAATATTTATTGAGTCGCACGATCTTCTAACGTCTTCCTTTTCATGTTCTTTTATCGTCTGCGTTCTTTGAAAATGTTTTATTTTTGATTTTCTCCTGTTGAACTTTCGAGTCTTCGATGAAATAATTAATGGAAATACAAAATTTAAAAAAAACAAAACAAAACAAAACAAAAAAACAAAAAACAGAGCTAAGACTAACCTGAATCTTCGATTTCATTATCATATTCTTTATGGGTTCCTCCGAGAATATGACTCCGAAGATTTAATTGAATGTTATCATGCGCGTACACACACGGGTACGTACATATATATATATATATATATATATATATATATATATATATATATATATATATATATTGGAATCATATTTTTAAATAAATAATTATATATATATATATATATATATATATAGAGAGAGAGAGAGAGAGAGAGAGAGAGAGAGATAGATAGATAAAAATATGTACATATATCTATGTACAGATATCACGCGCGTACACACACAACACAGCGTTAAGTAGTACATCTCTCTCTCTCTCTCTCTATCTATCTATCTATTTATATATATATATATATATATATATATATATATATATATATATATAAAGAGCTAGCTAGCTAGCTAGATAGATAGAGAAGAATATGTATATATATATATATATATATACAGATATCTATCTTTCTTTCTTTCTATCTATCTATTATCTATCTATCTATCTATCTATATATATATATATATATATATATATATATATATATGTACGTGTGTGTGCGTCTTTGTGTACGTAAATTTTGCAAATGTTTCCGCAGCATTCTTAATGACATGAGAGCAGAAAAATAATGGTTTTGTTTAAGTTTAATTTTATTTTTATTCCTCGATTTTTGTTCTGCATTCAGAAATCGCTTTGAATATGAAAAAAATATCTTTGAACAAATATTAAATTTTAAAAAAGATTATGGGAGAGGAAACGATTACAAAAAAAGAAAAAAAAGATTTGGTTTTTATGTCATTTCGCAAGGTGCCATAGATTCGTTGAGTGATTTCCAAAAATGCGAATTTAAAAAAAAAAAAAAATAACAATTTTTTTTTCTCATAAAATAATTTAAAAAGAAAAATTATAAGAGAAGGCAACTATTTTAATTTTGTAGGTACTCAAGTTCCATATGACTGGGGGAAGACTTGTTGGGGAAAAATAATCATTGTTTTAAAATCCCAAAGTCAGGATAACGAAAGAAAAATTATTTTTGAAATTTAGAGAGACATAAAAATTATAGGATTGTAAATTTTGGGAAAATGCCGTGAGTTTAAATGTCGAACACACGCACACACACATACATATATATATATGTATATATATATATATATATATATATATATATATATATATATATATATATATATAGATAGATAGATAGATAGGTAGATAGATAATATTAGTGGTAAATATACACATACATATGCAAAATATATAAATATATATACATAGGTGCATACACATACATTTTATATTAAATTTGCTCATTCTGTCTTTCAATTTTAGTTTCCCCCACCCCATCTCTCTCCCCCACCACTTTCCTTTTCTCTCCCTCCCTCTTATTCTGATCTTTAACATTAGATCGTCTATGGTGTGTGTATGTCACCACGAAATGTATCTTTAATGCATTAGACATCCGACAACATTCATATTTCCCCCTTCCACTCACCTCTAGTAAAAAAAAAAACCCTCTCTGTTAAGTTTTAATCTCCCACCTTCTCTCGTATGTTACCCCTCTCTTTAGCACTAACATTCGTCCCACACTCTCATACTTAAACTCTCTCTAAATTCTTTTTTTATTTCCGGAGTTGTTCTTTTCCGTTTTCTTTTTGAATTTGTAGGTCTGATGAATTGGATCGTATTTACGATTCCAATGGAATAAATTATGACCATGGAATATTAGT
Organism: Acanthosepion lycidas; assembly: GCA_963932145.1. Taxonomy (NCBI): domain Eukaryota; kingdom Metazoa; phylum Mollusca; class Cephalopoda; order Sepiida; family Sepiidae; genus Acanthosepion; species Acanthosepion lycidas. The sequence goes on along the minus strand of OZ010574.1, from coordinate 7,013,083 downwards.
GTTTAAGCCTTTTTATTATTTATATATATATATATATATATATATATATATATATATATATAATAAAAAGGCTTAAACACTAATATCCCATGGTCATAATATATATATATATATATATATATATATATATATATATATATACACACACACATACGTATATATATATATATATATATATATATATATATATATATATATACACACACAGCGTCCTGGTTAGTTTTGTCAGCGATACCAGATTACTATTCAGGCAGGAGTAAATAGTGTCGTCAGCATAGATGCCAACTTGGGAACTGATGACATCGGGTAGATCATTGATGAAGATAAGGAACAGAGTAGGGCCCAGGATAGAGCCTTGGGAAACACTTGAGTCTGTGAGAAAAGAACTGGAGGAGAATCCGTTAAGGACGTTCTTCATTACATGGTTTGACAAGAATGATTGTATTAAGTCAAATAATTGATCTGAAATTCCGTATCCCTTAAGCTTACGAAGAAGGACTGCCTGCCAGACCCTATCAAACACTTTAGAGTAGGTAACTCCACGAAATCGCTAAAAAATAGAGCATAGTCTGATGAAAAAGACGCCAAACTTTATGAAAACAAAATTTTATCATCTAAATGCTTATGTTTTTATGAAGAGAAAAGACCAAAGTTTTTTTTAATTATTTTTTAAAATGTTTGCTTCTTTTTAGAACATTCTAAATTTTGATTAAAAAAACCTTCTTTCTCTTTGTACCAACATGGGCTAGTAAATAACATAGACAATTTTTAGCACGTTTTTTTGGTATTACACACATTCATTTGGAAAATCTTGCAAAAATAAAAATAATTGTCAGATGTTAATGAAACTTTCAGAAACTATTCACAGATGATCGAAATTATTATATGTTTTTTTTTTTTATTAAAGTCATGGCAGAAATATTTTTTATATTTATTAACACCCCCATAACTAATTTTATGAAAAACTCTAGAAATTCGAGCGCATCAACCTTAGTGATTACGATAGTTAAAAGCACAAGGCTTTGAAGAATGTAAATCACGTTGTTTTTTTTTTAATTAACTGCACGCTACCTAAATCAGCTCTGAATTGTAATATACAAAACTCAATAAAACAAATATATTATTTAATTTCAAATGTTTTTATTTGTTTTTAGTTGTTTTTATGAATATGGACAATATTTTCTGAAAGCAAAAATTTTTTCAATGAAAATTGAATTTTTAATACAATTATTTGTTATTTCTTTAATTATAATAGATTTTACATTAAGTTTTTAAAATATTAGAACATTAGTTAAAAGCACCATCAACCTTTCAAAATGTCCATATGAGATTGTCATTGTCTAGCGCTTTGAAAATTGTATCGTTTGGACCAATCAGAAGACCCGCAGTAATTAAAAAATGTAACTTTTGTGCTTATAATCAGGCGGTAATTATAAAGTATGGAAGACCAACCAGGATACAATTTAGTTGCATTATTTGAGTCCAGCATTGTTCTCCGCTGTTAAGCCCTTTACTTTTGCGAAACATGTATGGAGAAGTTAATTTGATTTTTCAATTTCAACTGAGAAGGGTACCTATAAGTATCAGTATCATCTTATGAAATTTAACTACTGCTAAACTTTAATTTATATGATCTTATTTTGATTTTAATCTCAGTTATATCATTTTTCCATAAATGAAATATCAAAATTAATAACAAAATGAATTGAAATACAAATAACACAGTAAAATGTAATAAATGTACATAAAATTATAGTATTTTATGTACACTTCTGATAAAATTTCATAAGAAAGGTACCTATAAATTAATTAGATACCTTTCTTATGAAATTTAATCTCACTAACAACAGTCTTATTTTTTAATTTCTTTATATTTTCCATAAAGCATCGTAAACGTAAAGATGAAAGCTAAGTACAAAAAAAAAAAATTAAAAAATTAGAGCGCTGAAAGTTTTCCTTAAAAATAACGAGGTAAATAATTTGTTCACTTAAATCTGAATAATTTCACTTCCTTCCACCCGTAGAAAGAATTATCCTCCCGTAAATTATCTAAATGTCATGAATCTGTCTTTCGTCACCTGTCAAAGACGCGAAAGGTTATGACCTGCTTTGTTTTATTTTGAAATTACATTTTAAGTTAAGCTTGGTTCAAAATATTTTAAATAAACATCATAATTTCTGATTTTATTAAAATCAGTTTTGAAAAAATGATAATTGATTTTTAAAAGAATATGAAAGTCAGATTTTCATCTTTTTTATCAAATGGAAAAAAAAATGATTGAAGATGATTGATTATCTGTCCTTTTTTTTTGACAAAAAAAAAAAGATTTTTAACGAAAATTTCGGGCGTGTTAGGAACGATTAAAAAATTTAAAAAAATACCCCCAAAATACTTTGATCTTTCCTCTTTAATAATAATATGAACATTAGACGATAAAAAACTTGTTTTTGTCAAGTTCGGCGTCTTTTTCATCATGCTATGATCTGTTTGTTTACATTTTCGTGGAGGTACCTACTTTAGAGATATATAGAGCCACAGAATGAGCTTCTCCGTTATTGTGGAGTACATGGTAAGCAAATTCAGTTATGAGCACATCAGCTGTAGAACGGACAAAGCGGAAACCATATTCCTTATCAGTGAGTAGATCATGGGATATAAGGTGGTTAAACACTTGGGCATTGATTAAAGCTTCAAAGACTTTGCTGAAGAGTGGTAGGAGACTGATGGGTCGGTAGTTAGATGGGTCAGAAGGGTCTCCAGAGTTCTTAAAGACAGATACAATAGATGAGGACTTCCAACAGGATGGAAAGCAAGATTCATTGAGGCAGTAATTATATAATTTGGAGAGGGCAGGGGCCAGTTCAGGAGCACATATCTTCAGGACAATGGCTGGTATTCCATCTCCTCCGTTAGCCTTATGGGAATCTAATTTTGAGATAATTTCCAATACCAACGACGGGGTTGTGTGCAACTCGCACAATAGAGCCTCTGTTCCAGTGGGGAAATCGGGTGTGGGTACACCGGATGAGTCGAGCGTTGAGTTGGAAGAGAATTTCCGAGCAAACCACTCAACCTTATCAGCTGAGGAGGCCAGGACCTCAAATTGGTTGAACAAAGGAGATATTGAATGTTTTCTGTTGTTTAGTACGCTCTTGCAGAGACGCCAATAATTCTTGGAGCTGAATTTACTAGATGCAATACGTTGTCTCATTCTATCAGCAAATAGTGGCTTTGCTTTATTGAGGACACGCTTGCACTCGTTATGGGCTGAGACAAAGAGACGACTATTACAATCTGACATGTCACTACGATATAGGCGGAAGAAGTGATTCCTATGGGCAATGGCAGAGAACCAAGGGGATGAGCGCGATTTAACCGTATATTTCCTAGTGGGGATGAAAGCCTCAATTCCAGCTTGTACCCAGGAGGAGATCTCGGAAGCGCATTCTTGAACGGGGAGATTAAAGACCACATTCCAGGGAACATCGCGAAAGAAAATCCCGGAACGAGTCCCAGTCTGCTCGTTGATAACAGAAATATGTTCTGTTGGTAGGAGATTCTTTGCTGGGGGTGGAGCAGAAGGAGATGTTGACAGACACTACAGCATGATCAGAGTTGCCAAGAGGGCAGAGCTGCGAGGCGCGACAGAACTTGGGGATGGAGGTAAAACAGAGATCGAGAAGTGAAGCCTTACCGCCCAGGTTGTTAAGGAAATGTGTGGGTAAGTCGACTATTTGCAGGAGGGATTGTGGAATAGAAAAGTTAAGGATTTGTATGCCAGCAAATTCAGTTATAGAGTTTTTAAGCCACTTGGTATGCTGGGCGTTAAAGTCCCGAACACGAATATATGAGCAAATGGATGGCGAGAGATAGCCTTGTCTATATTGTCAAAAATGCTTTCGAGTACACCACAGTCTTGGGTGGATGCAGAGCGATGAAGGAAGAAGAGATAGCTTACAGCATTGAGGAGAGATAGGCGGAGACACAAGTATGAATGGTCTGGAGAATCGAAAGAGAGCTCTGGTCAGTGGAAGTTCATCTTTGACGTAAACTCCAAGGCCGTGCATGTGGGTTTGAGAGACTTTTCTAAAGAGAGGAAGGTAACGGGAGATCGATAGGTCAGAGGAGGGGATAAACGAGTCGAGGTTGGTCTCGCAGAGAGCCAATATATCGGGAGACATCTCAATGAGGAACAATTCCACACTGGAGAAGTTGGTTCGAATGCAACCAATGTTAGAAAAGGAAATGTTAAAGGGTTTAGGTGATTTTTAAGAGCTGGTTTAGATTTGCTTTTTTGATCTTTATTTGTCATTTTGGGTAATTTTGATAGTGAAAATGAGAAGGCCTGAAGTAGAAGTAGCAGACGGACATCTTATAAGACAAGGGCAGAAAGGAGCTGCCGCAGCCTGCAACATAATGTGGCCTCAGGGTTGCCCAAAGGAGGTGAATGAAAGGGACACTTTTTTCATGCGCGACATGACACCACAGTGACTCCGATATTATACAACTGTTGATCTGATCGGCACCTCAAGACGCTACGCAAGAGTTCAGGCTCGTAACAACCAGTCGGGAACAGCAACCAGAAAATTGTCAACCGTGTACCCTCAGAATGAAGAGGCATTGCCGCAGACTGCACACATCACAGCCGAATCATGGCAGTACGAGTACTGAGGTTAGAGAGGAGAGGAAGAGTTCCGGGAACCCCTTCCTAAACAAGTAATAAGGGGTGAGCCTATAATCTTGTTCAAGAAAAGTGGGAGAAGTAATGACCGGGAGGTAGGAAAACCTACATACTCCTATTTCACACACACACGCACACACACACATTAAAAGCAGCTTACAAGAAGTCCAAGCTGGTAGTTGACTCAGACAAACCTCAGCCCTTTGATAGGTCTCCTTTTTAGTCCTGCTGGCTTGCTAACGAGCATGCTAACTCGAGATATTTTCGACAGGAATACTTACCGGGGGTGGGGGGGGAGAGAAAATGTAAAAGTTTTTTTTTTCCTTCTTTAAATTAAGTTTTAGTATAAGACCCATTGCCTCTTCCTAAAACACTGTTCAGTTATCGAGCATTGCTCACTCCTTCAAGCTAGATTGACACGATATTTGAAAGGAAATTAAACCAAATGCATATGTACGCCTCTTCCGCTAGCCAGCGATCATATCGTTCATTTTTTAACAGATATATTTTCCCAAAATTCCCCCAAAATATCTTGAAATACGAAAGAGTGCATTTATTCAGTAAAATCGCCATTGGTTCAACCACGGCCTCCAGACGAATTCTGAATCTACTCCATCTCTTTTGTTAGCGAAAAGAATTTAAGAATTTAATTCGTGCCAGTTCTTATGAAGTTTCCGAGTTTTCAACCCGCTCCCGTCATTATCAAGAACGAGAGAAATGAATATCTTTTGGATCATTTTCACTGTTCACTTTTCCTTGTTCGAATTGTCACTTCGCAACTATCTTCGCTACCAAACAGCCTATTTTAATATTTGTACACCTCTTCAAAATTTAGAAAGACCATGTAGAATTCTTTGACTTGTGATCGTTGTAATAGGTTTTGTTTGTGGTCAAAATAAAGACGTTATGGCAATGGGCCTAATAACTAAAAGCTTCGAATATTGTTTACGTCAAATTCGGGGGATTATTTTCGATTTTGAAAGTGAACTAGAAATCAGGAAAATATCTATTCTTGTTCCTTGCTACATAATAAGATTACACATCAAAGGAGACGCCATTTTCTTCCAAGCACTTTCTTTCTTTCTTTCTTTCTTTCTTTCTTTCGTTAATTTGTCGTTTCTTTCATTCATTCTTTCTTCCCTTTCAACAAGCTATCGTTTTTCTGTCGTTCTTTCTATTCAAGTTCCTTTCTTCCTTTCTTTTTTTCTTTCTTTATCGAATTTCTCCTTTTTCAGCCATTTATCTTTTCTCGTGAAGCCACATTTTGCATTTTCTGTCTTACTCTCTATTGAGATTTCTTTCTTTCTTTTTTTCTTTCTTTCTTTCTTTCTTTCTTTTTGTCTGGGCTTTTGATTTTCTTTCTTTATGTTTTGTTTCTTGACTCTTCTGTCTTCCTTTCTTCCTTTCTTCCTTCCTTCCTCCCTTCCTTCATTCTTTCTTTCTTTCTTTCTTGTCAGAGATTTGCTTTTCTTTCATTGTTTTGTTTCTTGACTCTTCTTTCTTTCTTCCTCCCTTCATTCCTGACTTTCTTTCTTTCTTTCTTTCTTTCTTTCTTTCTTTCTTTCTTTCTTGTCTGTTCTTTTGCTTTTTCTTTATTCTTTTGTTTCTTTTCTCTTCTTTCTTTCTTTCTTGTCTGGGCTTTTTCTTTTCTTTCTTTCTTTGTTTTGTTTCTCGACTCTTCTTTCTTACTTCCTCCCTTCATTCCTGACTTTCTTTCTTTCTTTCTTTCTTTCTTTCTTTCTTTCTTTCTTGTCTGTTCTTTTGCTTTTTCTTTATTCTTTTGTTTCTTTTCCCTTCTTTCTTTCTTTCTTTCTTGTCTGGGCTTTTTCTTTTCTTTCTTTCTTTGTTTTGTTTCTCGACTCTTCTTTCTTACTTCCTCCCTTCATTCTTTCCTTTCTTCCAATCTTCCTCCCTTCCTTCCTTCTTTTTTTCTTTTTTCTTTCTTTCTTTCTTTCTTTCTTTCTTTCTTTCTTTCTTGTCAGAGCTTTTGCTTTTCTTTCTTTCTTTGTTTTGTTTCTTGACTCTTCCTTCTTTCTTCCTCCCTTCCTTCCTTCCTCCCTTCCTTCCTTCCTCCCTTCCTTCCTTCCTTCTTACTTTCTTTCTTTCTTGTCAGAGCTTTTGCTTTTCTTTCTTTCTTTGTTTTGTTTCTTGACTCTTCCTTTTTTCTTCCTCCCTTCATTCTTTCCTTCCTTCCTTCTTTCATTCTTTCTTTCTTTCTTGCTTTCTTGTCAGAGCTTTTGCTTTTCTTTCTTTCTTTGTTTTGTTTCTTGACTCTTCTTTCTTTTTTCCTCCCTTCATTCCTTCCTTTCTTTCTTTCTTTCTTTCTTTCTTGTCTGTTCTTTTTTTTCTTTATTCTTTTGTTTCTTTTCTCTTCTTTCTTTCTTTCTTTCTTTCTTTCTTTCTTTCTTCCATTCTTTCTTTCTTTCTTTCTTTCTTTCTTTCTTTCTTGTCTAGGCTTTTGCTTTTCTTTCTTTCTTTGTTTTCTTCCTTGACTCTTCTTTCTTTCTTCCTTCCTTCCTTCCTTCCTTCCTTTCTTTCTTGTCAGAGCTTTTGCTTTTCTTTCTATTTTGTTTTGTTTCTTGACTCTTCTTTCTTTCTTCCTCCCTTCATTCCTTCCTTCCTTCCTTTCTTCCATCCTTCCTTCCTTCCTTCCTACCTTCTTTCTTTCTTTCTTTTTTGTCAGAGCTTTTGCTTTTCTTTCTTTCTTTGTTTGGTTTCTTCACTCTTTTTCCTCCCTTCATTTCTTCCTATCTTTCTTTCTTACTTGTCTGTTCTTTTGTTTTTTGTTTTTTCTTTTGTTTCTTTTCTCTTCTTTCTTTCTTTCTTTCTTTCTTGTTTTACTGTTTATGATGTAATACTGCGCCTTGTTCTTATTTCATATTGCTACTTATTGTTCGCCTCGTTTCCACGGAGTCTCTGTCGACAATTCCGGTGCAGAACATAAAGATTGAACTCACAATTACGATATATATATATATAATATATATATATATATATACATATATATATATATATATACATATATAAATATAAATACATATATATATATATATATATATACATACATACATAAAGAGCAGGATGTGTGTGTGTAACGAATGCACGGCCGCAATTTTCAACGGATTTGCACCAAAATTTACATGCACAAGATAGCGAGAAGGCCAAGATCGACTTTGCATTTCCCAACTCCCATCGATAATGGAAATAATCGATTTTTCGTGCTTTTACGAAAGTTTTCATGTAGTTTGCGGCCATTTTCTACTGGCCAGAATAAGAGCCTATTGCTGGCTGCCACGAATAGTCAGGAAAATTCTATTGAGCAGCGTGAGAGCCAACTTCTGATTGACATGAATGTTAACTAGCATGCGAGCATGCAAAGAAACAAATCGATAACTGCATTCATCACAAGTGGGAAAAATTTATATCTGCATGGCACTTTACTCCAATTGACTCATTCGCTTGCTTAGACTCAACGTTGATTCTGATTCCGCAGAACTGGGTTGGGTGTGAAAAAGTATTTGTTGTTAACATTCTTTTTTCATTTGGTTTTTTCAGTTACAAGTCCTTTTTTAAAGCTGATCGTTTTGTGTTCATTTTGTTTAGTTCTTTTTTCGTAACAGATTTAATGCTTAGTATAGAGCTTAGAAAAAATTCGCAGTGTGAGATAGGCAAGAAGTAAGCCATGTAGCAATATCAGCACGGCAGAAGGCACTCCTTTATAAGGCAAAGAAGGGCAAAAATATTTTAAGTCAAGTGATAGTTTTTAATATTATAAGCGAGAAAGGAAAAAGGGGAAGTAAAACAAAAAATTAATATAATTTTTTTTTTTTTTTGCGGTGGGGGAAGAGAGATAGTCATAGGTTGGGGTGGGAGGAAGTCAGAGAGGGAAAGAAAGTTAACAGTGAATTAAGCATAGTAGGCAGGGTGACACAGAAAAGACTTTTTCTTCCGGGACTTAAAAAACAGTGTATGGGGAAGGGAGTGATCATATACAAAATCGATACTTGAAACTGTTTAGTCATTGTAAGCAGGAAAACCATCATCATCGCATTATATCCGCCACAATTACAAACTGATAATAATGATAAAATAATAATATTATTATTAATATTAATAATATTTGACATCAATATATTGAAATAACATGAATAAGGAATTAAAATAAAAAAGAAATTTTATAAAAATTAAAGAATTATAATGGTACTTATCAAAAACAATTAAATTAATTAAGAGAAAGGACCATTTTAGTAACTAAAAATCCTAAAATATGCAAATGTATATATATATATATATATATATATATATATATATATATATATATATATATATATATATATATATATATACAAACACATATATATACATATATATATATATAATATACACATACATAGATATATATATATATATATATATATATATATAAACTATGTAGATATATATATATATAAACACATATACATACATATACACACGGACACACACACACACACATATATATATATATATATATATATATATATATATATATATGTGTGTGTGTGTTTGTCTGAGCGTGTGTGTTGATAATGATAATATATAAAGAAAGAAAAAATTAATTCATAATTTAAGATTATTAGCGATGTAGGCAAGAAAACCATATAAATGATCATATGCAAAAAAAAAAGAAATTGAATACATGCATGTATACATGTTAATCCACATAAAAACACATAACCAACGCTTCAAGTATACATTCTCCAAAATTATTGCTATTAGTGAATTTTAAATCGGTTCTTGTGTCTACATTGAAGATAAGTTCGTTTCGTTGATTCAACAATTCATCTGCACTAATCGGTTATCCAGGAAATAGTTGCATTCAGTGACCAATCAGCATTAAAGCTCCTGAAATATATGTATATATTTCCAAGAGTTTTACACGCTATTAGTTATGATCTTTTTGTTGTTAGAAATAAGATGAATAGTTATTAATGTTTAAAACCATAAGGGCTCATCTAAAACACCTTTCTTTAATAAAGTATTCGATTTTTATGCACTTTTGTGGTGGGGTTAACTATTTGCCCATAGCTTGGACCCTAAAAGGTGCTACCACCCCGGGTCAGGGTTGACTTGGAAACACCAGAAATCAATAGATGGTTCCAAGCTCCACAAAGCCTCCTGGTCGTAGTTTACTCAGTCTTACCCAGGACGCGGATGTAGTTTATCGTCATACCCAGGACGGGAGGTTGAATAAGTCCGATAAGGAAACACACCATTGTCTCACACCCCTTTCTATTTTTGTATATTTACTGAATTAATTTTCTACCGGAATGCGGTAGGTTTGGATTAGTTTATGTTCTGGGTTAATCCTAACAAGGCTTTCCAAGCATGTCAAGGTTACCTAGCAGTTGCAACAGTTCTTTGTGACTTACTTCATGAAACACTTTTCTTAAATCTATGAAACGTAGGTGGATATCCTATCTATCTATCTATCTATCTATCTATCTATCTATCTATCTATCTATCTGTTCGTATCTATCTATTGCAGTCTGTTCGTATCTATCTATCTATCTATCTATCTATCTATCTATCTATCACAGTCTATTCATATCTATCTATCTGTTCGTATCTATCTATTGCAGTCTGTTCGTATCTATCTATCTATCTATCTATCTATCTATCTATCTATCACAGTCTATTCATATCTATCTATCTCAGTCTATTCATATCTATCTATCTATCTATCTATCTATCAGTTCGTATCTATCTGTTGCAGTCTGTTCGTATCTATCTATCTATCTATCTATCACAGTCTATTCATATCTATCTATCTCAGTCTATTCATATCTATCTATCTATTATAGTCTGTTCGTATCTATCTATCAATCTATCTATTGCAGTCTGTTCGTATCTATCTATCTATCTATCTATCTATCTATCTATCTATCGCAGTCGATTCATATCTATCTATCTCAGTCTATTCATATCTATCTATCTATCTATCTATCTATCTATCTATCTGTTCGTATCTATCTATTGCAGTCTGTTCGTATCTATCTATCTATCGCAGTCTACTTATATCTATCTATCTCAGTCTATTCATATCTATCTATCTATCTATCTATCTATCTATCTATCTATCTGTTCGTATCTATCTATTGCAGTCTGTTCGTATCTATCTATCTATCTATCTATCTCAGTTAATTATCTATTTATATCAGTTAATTATCTATCTATCTATCTATCTATCGCATTTTATTCATATCTATCTCAGTCTATTCATATCTATCTATCTATCTATCTATCTATCTATCTATCTATCTATCTATCTATATATATATATATCTATCTATCTATCTCATTCTGTTTAGATCTATCTATCTATCTATCTATCTCAGTCTATTCATATCTATCTATCTATCTATCTATCTATCTATCTATCTATCTATCTACTAATATCAATGAACAATCATGTTACATCCAAGCATGATTCAATAATTCTGCATTTAAATATAACGAAACCAAAATAATCGATTCTACTGTATTTGGCCAAAATGCTTTCATCGATATTTGCCCGTTTTATAGTTTCGTGTGTTATTTATTTATAGATTATAATTTTATAGATTTGATAGAATTTAGCTATTTTATAAATTAATAATGTGGGAACAATTCTATCCTCGGCTGAAAAGATCTGCGAATTTCGAAATGATTCATGCGTTTCTCGTGATATAAGCGTTCTCCATTTTTCTATTTCGTCTTAAACAATAGCAGCTCTAAAAGCTCAAAGAAATCACGCCGGTTCCATTTTTTTGTTGGCTTTCATTTAGCCTCTTATGTTTAATCAAGTTTCTTGGAATGACGAATAACACTCTCAAAAAGGAGAATGGTTCAAGGATTCTCTAATTAAATAGGGTTGCGAGAAATGTGTGAAGAACGTCGGGTGGCGTAAACGAAAAAAAACACTGTGAAGGTGGGGGGAGAAAAAGCGGTGGGATTTAAAAAACATGTATGAAATATTAATGCAAGAAAAGATACAAAGAGAATAAAGATATTGATAATAATAATAATAATAATAATAATAATAATAATAATAATAATAAATGATCTCAAACTCTTTGTGAAAGACGACAATGAGTTGAAGGGCCTCCTCAATACTGTAAAATGTTTCAGTGACGATATATGTATGGATTCCGGATTAGATAAATGTGCAAAACTAACATTCAAGAAAGGGAGAGTTAAAGAAACACAGTCAATGGATCTCGATTCTGTTACAAAAATTAGAGAAATAGAATAAAGCCTAAAAGTACCTGTGAATTAGCAAAGGCGATATTATACATTAGGGAACTGGCATAAAGCCTATAATTACCTAGGAATTAGCGAAGGCCATGTTATATATTAGGGAACTTGAACAAAACCTATAATTACCAAGGAATTAGCGAAGGTGATGTTATAGATTAGGAAACGGTAATAAATGCTAAAATTACCAAGGCGATGTTATAAATTAAGAAAGTGGAACAAAGCCTATAATTACCTAAGAATTAGTGAAGGCGATGTTATAATTTAGGGAAATGACATAAAACCTATAATTACCTAGGAATTACAGAAGGCGATTTTATACATTAGGACAAAGCCTATAATTACCTAGGAATTAGCGAAGGTGATGTTATATATTAGGAAACGGTAATAAAGTTTATAATTATCTAGGAATTAGCAAAGGCGATGTTATATATTAAGGAACTGGAACAAAGCCTATAATTAACTAGGAATTAGCGAAGGCGATTTTATGCATTAGGGAACTGGAGCAAAGCCTATAATTACCTAGGAATTAGCGAGAGATGATATTATATTTTAGGGAAGGCAATGTTATATATTAGGGAAGTCTATAATTAACTAGAAATTAGCGAAGGCAATGTTATACTTGAGGGAACTGGTATACAGATTATAATTACCTCGGAATTAGCAAAGGCGATGATATACAATAGAGAACTGGAACAAAGCCTATAATTACCTAGGAATTAGTGAAGGCGATGTTATATATTAGGGAACTGGAACAAAGCCTATAATTACATAGGAATTAGCGAAGGCCATGTTATACTTGAGGGAACTGGCATACAGCCATAAATTACCTAGGAATTAGCGAAGGCGATGTCTTGCATTAGGGAACTGGAACAAAGCCTATAATTACCTAGGAACTAGCGAATTTGATGTTACATATTAGGAAACGGTAATAATGTCTATAATTACGTACGCATTAGCAAAGGCGATGTTATCTATTAAGGAAGTGGAACAAAGCCTATAATTACCTAGGAATTAGTGAAGGCGATGTTATTTCCTTAGGGAATTGGAAAAAAACCCTATAATTAACTAGGAATTAGCGAAGGACATGTCATATTTTAGGGAAATTGATCAAAGCCTATAATTACCTGGGAATTAGCGAATGTGATGTTATATATTAGTAAACGGTAATTTAGGCTATAATTACATAGAAATTAGCAAAGGCGATGTTATATATTATGGAACTGGAATAAAGCCTATTCGCACCCAGGAATTAGCGATGCTGATGTTATATTAGGAAACGGTAATTAAGGCTATAATTACCTTGGAATTAGCAGAGGCGATTTTATATATTAAGTAAGAGGAAGAAAGCCTATAAATACCTAGGAATTATCGAAGATGATGTTATATATTAGGTAACTGGAACAATGCTTATTCATTCTTATGTATTAGCGATGACTATGTTATATTAGGAAACGGTAATAAATGCTATAATTCCCTAGGAAATAGCAAAGGCGATGTTATATATTAAGTAAGTCGAACAAAGCCTATAATTACCTCGGAATTAGCGAAGGCGATATTATACCTTAGGGAACTGGCATAAAGCCTCTAATTCCCTAGGAATTAGCGAAGGCGATATTATACTTTAGGAACAGGAACAAAGCATATAGGTACCTAGGAATTAGCGAAGGCCATGTTATACATCAGGGAACTGGAATAAAGCCTATAAGTACCCAGAAATTAGCGAAGGCAATTTTATACATTAGGGAACTGGAACAAAGCCTATAATTACCTAGGAATTTGCGAAGGCGGTGTTTACGTTATCTCAGGATGTTCAATATTAAAACTATTTGTCTACGGTTACAGACATTATAGGCTGGCTCAGTATCTCCAATGAAAGGTCTGTCATCACTTCAAGGAGAAATAGCTGATAATTGTAATGAACATTATCCTGAGTCTATAGGTGTGAGGGAGTAGATGTTACCATCCACTCGGTTATTCGTATCGATACAGATCGTATAAGGCAAAGAAATTACGCAGGCATTATTATCAAAGACAGAAAAGTAAAAGTTTGCCCATTGGTTGATTTGATCGTACCAAATGCCAAAAAAAAAAAAAAAAAAAAAGAAAAGAAAAACTATGCGAATGTTTTTGAGAAACTAAACAAATACATAGAGTTGTATATCGAAAAGGGGTTTAGGAATGGAATGGTAATCTTTATAACATCCACAAAATACAATAATCACCAGTAGCGTGAATTAGGTAAACCACTGCTAGTGGTGGACTACATAAACAGCATATTACTCCTATTTACAATAGTTTGAAACCTATTTATGAGGACCATTATTGTTCATAAGTACGGTATATAAGACAAAGAATGGATAGTTATAACTATACAAGAAATGCTGATGGCTGCCTTTGTGAGCCGTTGTGGATTAGATTCAATATGAATTGTGAATTCTGACCCCCATTACGATTACAAAAATCAAGACGATGGTGACGATGATTGTTATGTCCATGAAGTCGAAACACCCGCATTTCATCCGTATTCCAATTTTAAAGTGGATGTTCTAATCAGAGGGCTCTTTTCCAAGAACATCTATATTGCGGAACAGACTCCCATGCTTTCCTGCAATATATTCTCCAAAGACAGAAATAGCGTTTTAAATCACAAATTAACCCGTTTAAAAACAAAACAAAATAACCAAAAAAAAACAGCAACAACAAAAACCAAAAAAATAAAACGAAGACAATCTTTACAGATCTTAATATATTGAAGGTAATATTAGCAGTTAGAAGTGGTTTGGATGCAGCTGGATTCCTTTCCCAAATCGAACCCTTAGGCCTCGACCGCGCTGATGGAAAGCGGCCGCATGACATTACCTTTTCCCTTTTAAAATGGGGAAATTGTTGATTTCGGATGCGACCTGTGCGGATACATTTTCGGTCGGTAATTTGATTAGGTCCGCGTTTGAGCCGGGGTCCGTCACCCGGGACGCAGAGATGAAAAAAACATAGTTAAATATTCTTCTCTTGCTGATAGATTTTTTTTTACTCCTGTGGCAGTGTAGACCTCACGGGTTATTGGCCCTCGTTCGATGGCTTTCCTTCGGAGGATTGGCTTCATTGCGTCTCGATTAAGGGACAAGCCTCGTGAAACGGAGTGGCTCTTGCAGCGTGTCTCACTGGCCATGGTTCGAGTAATGCTCTCCCCATCATTGCGGCTGGCAGAGGATAGAAAAAAATTGTTTATTGTTCAAACTTTTTTTCAGTTAATAAATTTCTCTATATTTCACGGTTAAAAAATTTAGCAGTTTCTTTATAAGGAAACACCCGGCAATAATTGAACGACCAGCCACTGTTACGCTGCCGGTTGAAATATTAGGTTGTTGCAAAAATAATGTCGTTTTCTCACATATGTTACTATGTGAGAAAACGACATTATTTTTGCACCAACCTAATATATCAAAATCTTTTTGTCAAAAGTAAGTCGCAAGAAATAAGTTTAAAATAATAAAATGAGATAATCAATTATTAGAACAGATATTTAAAGAAATAAATCCTCATCCTCACCGGGTCTGGTCGTAGGGTCACCCACCGTTGAGAACCTGGCTAGCTCATTTCACATGTCCCGCTAGGTTTTGATTCATGTGTATTGTGTCATGTTCAAACAGACCTTGAAGAGCTCATCCTAAACCACAGCCGATAGCTTCCTTGTAGACTCTCCTTGGCCACGGTCATGGGCACGCGACCGTTGATTCAATCAAGGAAACCCTCTAACATGACCGTTGGTTTCAGCCTAGAATGTCTTCCGCCTAGCGATTCCACTGGATGCATACATATTTGACCCCAGTCTTATGGGGCTTATGGCTGTTGAAGCAGCATGAAGGTTCACAGTATGGAATGCATGATACCTGAAGTACTCATAGATTGATCTGGGATAAGTATTAAGAGATAAGTATTGTTATATCATTGTTAGTCTCCACTCTCCTATATAGATGTGAAACGTGGACACCGTCGGCAGAAACACAGAAAAGGATCCAAGCGTTTGAGATGAATGAGAAAACTTCTTGGCATCTCCTATTGGGAACATAAAACAAATGAATTTATGCGGAAAAGCGTTGAAAGTTTTGTGGGCCACCAGGAACTTCACGCAAGGGACAAACAAGGAGAAAAATGGCGTCGGTTGGACACGTTACAAGGCACGATAGCCTGTGTAAGACCTTCATTTATGGCATCGTTTAAGGTAGACACAGGAGAGGACTTCAACGCAAAAAGTGGTTGGATAATTTCAAACTGTTGTAAACTAGAAAGAGTTACTGAATGAGGGATAACCAAAACTGAGGTTGGAAATGAAATGGTAATCTTTATAACATCAACAAAATACAATACTCGCCAGCGGCGTGAAATAGGTAAACCACTGATAGTAGTGGACTACATAGACAGCATATTACTTCCACTTCCAATAGTGTGCAACGTATTCATGAGGACTGGGACATAGCCATTAGTATTCATAGGTATAGTATATAAGACAAAGAATGGATAGATATACAAGAATTGCTGATAGCTGCCTTTGATAGACCGTTGTGGAGTAGATTCAATATGACTTCTGCATTCGGGCCCTCGTTACGACTACAAAAATCAAGAGGATGATGATGATGATGATGATGATGATGATGATGATGATGATGATGATGATGTCCATGCGGTCGAAACAGCCACATTTCATCCGTATTCCAATTTTAAAGTGGACGTTCCACTCTTTTCCAAGAACAGCTACTTTGCGGAACAGACTCCTACTTGGATGCTTCCTTGGAGCCTACAATCTTCAACTCAAGGACCAATTGTTATTGGTTCTGTTTATCCTCATAATCGTCTCTCTTTTTTTAAATTGATATCACACAACTCTAACATGAGTGACTCTTGAGTCTTATATTGGTTGAACATTAGTGAAAAACGCGGATCCTAAATGAGATATGTAGATAATTATTAAGTCTTAAGTAGGTAATTTCTGGAACACTTATAAAATGTAATAAAAGAAAACATGAAGAAAGGACTAACCTTCAAATTTAAGAAGACAGAATGTATGGTTTGTCACCAAGAGGAACAAACCAGAATGCATGACACGAAGTGAAGATGTCAAAATCAAGCAAGCACGAAAATTTAAATATCTGGGAAATGTTTTAATAGAGGCTGAGTGGAAAATGTTTCACCGAAATTCGAAGTCCTATTAGAATAGTGAAAAATGCCCCCAAAAAGCTAAGCAATATATTAGGAAGCAAGAAAATTGAGTTAGAAATAAACAACAGTGCGTTCAACTTGTCACTAATATCAGTACACCTTATACGGCATTCAATGTAGGGCAACTTACTCACAGATGAACAGGAGACGTGAGAGGAGGATGCCTAAAAAAAAAAATGGAAGCAAAACGCATTTATTTAGATTCAGAAAGAAACAGGTACAATTTCTCGGAGAGGGGGACGAGGAAAGTAGGTTTAGAAAATTTAACACTCACGATTTTGTGTAAATGGATGGCAGAATAGGGAAGGGAAAGGATAGCAAAAGAGAAATATTGCAAAGGATTGGAAGTTGTGGAGAGCAATGATTGTCCACGTTCTGAAGGAACAAGGCATTAAAAAAAAGCTTTCAAAAAGAAAAGAGATAAGAGATATGGATTAAATATTTATAATCTATTATTTCACCAGAGGATCGTATTTAAAAGCATGTTTTGATACCAGATGAATATCGTTGTAACTGAATTATCAAAAATAACATTAGAAAACCGGAAATAGTTTAACAAGTTTTTTTGATACAGAGAAATATAATGTAGAATAGAAACTAGGGAAGATAATGTTTAGTCGTAAATGACTGTTCTCAGTAAAAAAAAACTACTGTCCCTACTGCTCCCCCTGCTACTCCTCTTGATGTAGGTCTATCTTTATATTTTTCGCCCGACGGCCGCGTCCAAACTTGTAGGGAAATATTCTCCCTCAAAACAAATATTCATTTTTATTCTATCGATAGTATAAACGGGAAGGTTTCAAATACAATATATGCCTGCACATAAATGTTAAAATACAGTTTATGACTTATCAAGATTTTTTTCTTAAATTTGGCAACCATCTCCGATTATTATAAAGTTAAAAAAAGGAACTAAATAGTTTTGGTTTGGTTTGTTTTACGGAATATCAACCTCAATGGGTTATTTAATGCCGATAAGATTTTTATTGCAGGTAATATTTTTTTTATTATATTGTTAATATTTTCCCAAAAATATATTGCTGGTAATATTTTTTTTAAAAAATGTATTGCCGGTAATAATTTTTCCAAACAGCTTTGCTGGTAAACCTATTTTTATACTTTCATAGCGTTGTGACCCCTTTTGTGGGGATTAACTATTTGCTCATAGCTGGGACCCTTACAGGTGCTACCACCCCGGCTCAGGGTGGATCTGGGAACACCAGCAAGTAAGAGGTGGTTCCACGCTCCTGAAAACCTCCTGATCAGAGGCCTTGCTGTCGGATGTAGTCTATCGTCTTACAGAGGACCTTGGTGTAGTTTATCGTCTTACCCTGGATGCCTCATTTGGATGGGGTCTAACCCCTCTGCAGAGATGCAGTCAGCATATTAAAAGTGTTTACTGTTAGAAAGGATTAATATTACAAGGCCTAGGATTTAGAGGTTAATTATTAAAGGTTATATCTATTAAAATCTTAATATAAAAAGAGGTAAGTACTAAAATAGGTCAGTATTTCGAGGAGACTTTTTGTGTCCATTGCTATTTGTCAAAGCTCTGATATTTTTGCATTGTAATGGAAGAAAGCAATTAACAAATATGAGTTAAAAAAGTCACCTTTTCCTTAATTACTGGATGATTTGCAAGTATAGGCCAAGAATAAAAACAACAGGAAGCCTTGATGGAAATGGATCGGAATAGTAAGGAAGGAGATCAGAATAGAAATTAGTCAAGAAAAATATGTAGGACGAGAAACTCAGGAAAAGTCGTTATTAAATTGAGGTGAAAAGATGAGAAAACATCTAGGGATTTTAGAAGTATGCAAGGGTAAGTAGAAGGAGGGTGAATAAAAGAAAGAAAAAAAGGAAGATAAAAGTAGAGATTCAATGGATAAGAAATAAATAAATAAAGAATAGAAGGAAGGAAGGAAGAAAGAAAGAAAGAAAGAATGCAATGAAGAAAGGAAGAAAGAATGAAAGGAAGAAAGAAAGAATGGAACTATGAAAAGAAAGTAAGGAAGAAAAAAGACTGGACAAAGAAAGAAAGAATGCAATGAAGAAAGGAAGAAAGAATGAAAGGAAGAAAGAAAGAATGGAACTATGAAAAGAAAGAAAGGGAAAACAAGACTGGACAAAGAAAGAAAAAATGCAATGAAGAAAGGAAGAAAGAAAGAAAGAAAGGAAGAAAGAAAGAATGAAAAGAAGGACGGGAGAAAGATAGAAAGGAAGGAAGAAAAAAGCAAATGATAGAATGAGAAGCTATAGAAACAACAATGAAAAGAACGAAAGAAATAAAAAAAAACGAAAGAGAGAACGATGAAAAGAAAGAAATGCCTGACCAAAAGAGAAAGAGAACGACGTAAAGAACGAAAAAAAGAAAGAAGGTGGACTATAAAAAGAAAGAAAGAAAGAAAGAAGAACCTCTGAACAAAAAAAATGTAAAGAATGCAAGAAATAAGCATGTCAACAGAAAGAACGATGAAAAGTAAAGAATTTTGGATAAACAGAAAGAAAGAAACAGAAAAGAAAAAGAATAAAAAACTTCACTTCAATAGAAACCTTACGACTCAAAACTTCAAACAGAAGAGACGAGAAGCAATAAAAAAAAAAAAAAAACTAAGAGGAAGACTAATGGAGATGAAATAAAAAAAGATCTGGTGTTGAAAAGTTTTCGGCTCGACGCAATTCCTAGAAACCCGGCCAAACATCACAATTTATTACATTAAATAGAATATCCTTTCACATTTAAAGATGAAAAAGAAACATATTTCTTTGGACTTAACCACAATTTTACTTGGAGACATAGTCATGTTTGGTACACTCACTTACATGCTACTAGTAGCCTTGGAAAAGATATGAAACCATCTCTTCTACCCTCCAGCTATGGGTAAATAACAGGGCAGATTAGGTCCTATAGTATTGGTTAGTTAAGAAAAAGTGAGTTTAAACCCACCCGGAGAGGGTTAGTATCCGTCAGGTCACCTTGCCCAAGACGCACCACTTCTACTACGGATGCAGTACTTGTGGTCTCCCTATAACCCTCAGGAATTACAGGACTAGTGATCGGGGTATTTTACCTCGTTATAATATTTGGAAAATTGTGGATACATATTCTGTTTTCGATACAAATACGAAATATCCTTTTTGACCTATTCACAATAAATAAACTTTTCCCTCTCTAAAACCTGTTGAAAAGATCTGAAAAGATGATGTAACAAGGTCAGGAATATAAGGACAAACATCCACGTATAGAGCCATGATTGTTTCTTGGGTAACTCGGGCAAAATGTGGCCACGCATTAACATATAAAATGAAGAGACATTTTACAATTGACCAATGTTGGGTACACTTTCTGCAAGTCCTTGTACGAGGCGTTCATTTGACAAGAATATTTTCTTTCTTTTTATATTTCAATCGATGCTTACTATTCTATGGTTATAAAGAACTCACTTTTCCTCACCGGTGAAGATTCTACCCAGCATAGGTCCGCTACCAAGTGTACGCTTAAATGAAGGGCAGGGTTAATTCTGAATTAAGCTGGGAAGCAGTTATATGATGATGAGGGAACCGTCTGATCATTGTTTGGACACTCTACCGGGTACGTGAATGTGTTTTTTAATGGTTGAAGTCTTTCTATTTCCAGAGTGGACATTTCTTGCCGTTTTCATTGCTAAAAAACCCTTTTTGAATTTATACAGCATACAATAGAAATCTGATCTAAACTCATTAAAAAAAAACGATACAGTAAAAGTGTTAGCCATTCAGATATTAACTAATCTTCAGTGAAATAGTGATTAGGACGTAAAAAGTTCATAGTTATTTTACTCTAAGTTTTGAAAAAGATCAGACTTTTGCGTCAAGTGTCCTCTAGAACTGTTACAGAGTTATCCTAAGAATTTCTGGCATAGACTGCATCACAAATGACACAATGCGAGACACAATCAGAGAAAAAACAAGTCCATTTAAAAAGCTCATAACCACAGCTATGAAGAGAATGTTGAAATGGAATGGTCACATGAAAAAAGTCCCTTCCATTATCATTCTACAAGGTTTTTTTAATCATTTCATATCACCCTAAGCAAGGCAATAGAGCTATTAAGGCATAACTGAATGTTAAAAAACATAAGAAAAACTACTATTAAGAAGAGAGAACAATAAAAGAACAAGAATTACGAAGACATAAGATGACGATTGACATTGCATTTAAATTTTTGAAGATCAAAGGCAATAAAGCCACTAGGACGCAAGGGGGTTACTGAATGTTAGAGAATATGACAAAATATAGTACTAAGGAGAGAAGAAAAGGAAAGAAGAGGAGTTAAGAAGACAGAAGATAACGATTGACATTGCATTTAAATTTTGGAAGATCAAAGTTGACTGGGAAGAGAGTTCCACAAGCAAGAATTCCGATAGAAGAAACGGTTAGCATAGAACTTACGGTTACATCCTAGCCATTTCGTAAAATGATGAAAGATTGCCGCCAATCTATTTCTGTGCTTAAATTGATAAAGTCTAGGTACCAAAGAGGAAAGTACATCAGAATAATTAGCTTAAAAGTATTTATCGAAAAGACACACGGAAGCAACTTTATTGCGGTCGAAAATGACTGAAGCCGAGATGCCAGATTAGGATCAATGACATTGCAGATTCTTCTTTGATGTAGATGGTTGCGATTTTGAATTAGGATAGATATTATAATGTCTGTTGTGGAGTAACTGAACACCCCCACAAGATGGAGTGGTTTAAGTATATTTAAACAGCACTCACTCTTAATGAGCGAGAGCAGCTAACTCTAACTAACTGCTGACTCTGCTTGTCGACTCTCTACTCCTGGCGGAGAGGAACACAGACGAGGCTATGCCAAAGTGCAGAGTCTCGTCTGGGGAGGTAGATAGCTACCGGACACCGTGAATGGCAATTTTTGCCTGAGCCTACAAGCTCAAAACGCCACGTAAAAAACCGGCCTTGTACCACATTTCGCCTCGTGGGAAGGTCTCGGGTAAAGACCAAGAAGTTAACGATTACAGTTAAATCTACTTGTCGACTCTCAGTCTCTGGGCGGAGAGGAACCCAGACGAGGTTATGCCGAATGGCAGAGTATCACCTAAAGAGGTAGACAGTTACCCAGCCTCGTGTATATGGGGTCTACGGGCTCGGAACTCCCTATGTAAATAAAAAGCCGGCCTTGTGCCACATCTCGCCTTGTGGGGAGGTTTCGAGTAAATACCGAGAAGGTAACGATTAGATTTCTTTAAAGCTCTGCTAGTCGACCTCTCTGCCTTTGAGAGGAGAGGAACCCAGACCAGGTTATGCCTACGGGCAGAGTCTCGTCTTGGAAAGTAGACAGCCACTCGAGTGGACTTTTTGCCCTAGCCTACGAGCTCGGAAATCCCCATGTTAAAAACCGGCCTTGTACTACATCTCGCCTTGTGGAGAGGTATCGGTAAATACTGAGAAGTAACGATTAGCTGTTTATTACATTATTCTGTGTTCTCAACTGTGTACCATATTACTCTCCGGGATAAACTACTTATTTTCTATATGTGTATCAACCTTTCCTATTTACAATACAACAATATCTATCCTAACATATGAAAATGTAAACATCTTCTATGTAGACCGCATTACAAATAACACAGTACGAGACACCATCAGAGAGGCTCATTGGAAGACCTCACATCCACCACCAAGAAGAGTAATTTCAAATGGTATGGTCACGTTACAAGATCCAAAAACCTTTCTCATACCATCTTACAAAGCGCTACTTTAGGCTAACTAGAAAGAAGCAGATAGAAGAAAAATGAGCTGACAATTCCATTGTTAAATAGTATATTCAGACTGTTATTTTTTAGTAGCAGTGTATTTTGGCTCATAGCTTCTGAGGCTGACCTTTAAGGTAAGATGGTCGACAAAATAGGGATGTCGATTTTGATTGGCTGCTCCGAACGTGCGAATGTTAGAGCGATAGAGCGTGATTTCAATGAGTTAAGTTTTACACGTCTAGGAATGCGGGCGTGTTATTTTCGTGTCTCGGGGATCTTGCTCCCCAGTGGTGGTGATAGAGCGACCCCACTGCCTAGTTAAAAATGTATACTTCAAAGTGATTAATAATTAGATAAGTATTCAAATTTTCTTTGTTGATGTCTCATTTATCTCCGAACCAAGAACATTTCGACACTCGGCCAAGATAAGAATGCAATATCTGAGAGAATCAAGACTGTCGACTAAGAGAACCCCAGAAGAAGGGCGCAATATAATATCTAGAGATATTTGGAAGAAACTGGTCAGGGAGTCAAGTGTGTATCGAAACTTCAGTCACACCCCCTCAAAGTGTTAACCACAAAAACGTGAAAAGACTTTCTAACTTTTCAGCACCCATTATAATGATAAAATCTGTTTTTTAAATGGTTTAATTTTCGGGAAAAATAAATGCTCAGGTGAAAGGCCGGTGTATATCTGGGGGGCGGGGATTGTATAGCTGGACACTCGTATTCGAGGTTATCCATCTACTAGCGCAGTTAGCCAATTCCTTTTGCAAACGCTTTCTCAGACGTATTTGTGTTTATTCCAAACCCACAGAGCCCAACTGTCGTTTATACTGCAACTAGGCTGAGAAGACCTTAGTTACAGTTTCTGGGAAAGAGCGTGTTATCTAGTGTGATCAGCAATTTGAACAAGGCCAGCACGCTCAAGACCTCGGCCAGAGCTATCGACGGCCTCCAAGGGTTCCGATTATCCATTTAACTCAAAACAAGAAGACTATCCAGAAGAATTGCAGAAGATTCCGAAGTTGTCTCGAGGCTGTGGTTGAAACCAATGGCGATTTTATTGAATAATTTTACTCTTTATTTTTGTGTAATTTTGTTAAATATATCTGTGGTATGGTTTTCAGGTACTTTCTATTGGTGCTGTACGCTGGGATCGACCCTTCCAGTCCGGTAACATCACAAAACCTTTCTGGTAAAGTGACCATGGTGAGATTTGAACCCGGTGCTCATGGTCCGAATCGAACGGTCTAACCACTCAGCCACGCCAGTTCACCAAAATCAAATATTGAAAGAGCAATAAACCAAGTTAAATCTCCACAGACGTGAGCTAATCACATTCGATACGAATGAGAACAAAATTCTTACTTTCAAAATGTACGAAGAATTATTAAATAAAATTTTCACGATTTGATGGACGTCGTGAAATCAGAATCAAGACAGTGTTGAAAAAGCGGAAAGAATCAGACATCTTGATTTTTTCTTTTGATTTCTTTTCTTGGAGATTTCTTTTTTTAAAAATAAAATGCGTTATCTAAAAGGTCAATGCTGACTTGGTGGCTTCTCGTCTGTGGATGGGAAAAAATCAGTGCAGGTCGAAGATACAAAAAAATGTCAGACTTACGAAGGCAATAACAATGGCTAAGGAGTCTGCGGGTAACATAGAACAGTAATGACATTTAAACTATCCATTTTCCACGCCTCCCAATTTCTCCCAGGCAAATATTTAAAAAAAAAATTAACAATTTTGGAACACATAAAACAAGAAAATAATTTCAACTTTTTTTGCAATCTGTGAACAATTTTTTCAAAAAACTTCTAAAAAATTCAGTAGTAATAAATTTTTATATAAAAAAGATTTCTTTCGATTATAAAATCTGATTAATTGCTATAAAAACATAGATATTTATGAGAAAGGATGTCGTATACCGTGTGTAACAGCAAAATTGTCCAAATCGTGTAGAAGCAAAATTGTCCATTTGTTAGATTAAGCTTTGAAGCGTTGTATCTTAGAAATGATTAAAGATATCTTACTGAATTTTCCGATGTTCTCATTACACTATTGGACTCTACTTTGAGCAATAAGAATCTATAATTACTCTCTGAGCTTAACAGAAGAATCGCGTGGAAATCGATCATAAACGAAAATGACATGTTCATGATTAATTAACCATAGATAAAGACCGGAACCTCATGAAGAATTAAAATAAAGTTCATATATATATATATATATATATATATATATATATATATATATATATATATATCTTATTCCAGGATTATTTTCCAACTTATTCAAGATGATCTTCGCCTTCTCTAACCTTCTATCTTTCTGTCCTGGAGAAACAAATTGCCTCACAATTTTCACTTTCATTTCATTTTCAAGTCTTTTTTCATTGGACTGTCATATCTGAAACTCCTCTTCACGTGTCAAACGTCTTATGAATTGAGTTGGATCTTCTCTAATTAATCTCTTTAGTTCTAACTTGAAATGCTGATCCCTCTTCCTGTTGTGAATTCCTGATCCAGTTTCCCTCTATACTGTTCCTTCTTTTTTGAACTTATTCACCGTTCTCTTGATGGTTCTTGAATGGACATAGAAGATGGAAGCCAAAGCATAAAGGTTGGTATCTTTACTGAAGGCCTGAATGATCATTTTTGTTTTTCCTCTCACAATTGGTCAGTTAGGAAGACATAGTGGGGCTGACATAAAACGTTTTTTATCCAGTTTTCTTTCTAGCTGAATAACTCAAAGGGTTTTCAGTGATTCTTACGACAAATGGTGTCAAGATGGCCAAACGACTTATCTAAAAACCTGGAAAAAATAAACTCAATTAGTTTAGTGTTTGTTTTAGATATTAAACATGTTGTGAAATGGACTATTATCTCATACCGTAAGACAATTTGGACAATTCTGCATTTACACCTGATATATATATATATATATATATATATATATATATATATATATATATATATGTATATATATAATATTAATATTTTTATTATGAAATACTTTACATCGTTACACAAAAAATTCTGTTTCGGAACATAATGATTATTCCATGATCAGGCGATGTTGGGTAACTTAAATATTATAATATTTTGCTCTACTTTGTATTGAGCACTTTTAAAAAACGTAAATGCTAATAATGGTGGAATCTTAATCTGTCTGTTCTTTCTCTTTATTTGATAAACAGTATTAACGACATTTACCGGCCTGAATACCCTAGAAATTTTCATAGAAAATATTCGTCCTCCGACAGGAATCGAACATGTATCCTATTTATTATAAACAGAGCATTTACTTAAATATTTGTATCTATAAAATGAATGTATAAACTTAAAAATGTCTTAAAATAATTGTCGGACTTTGTCCAGTTCATAATCTGTGACGTCATTTGTTTACATTTGGATACGCATCGAGCAGATATGAATGTACGTGAGAGATTCATGGAAGATTGGAGTTTAAAGACAGTAAAATCGACCTTGCTGACCGAACGATTCCCTGTGGCTCAATCGGTTAAGGTACATCAGGCTATATGACGGTAACGTATAGTATACAGGTTCGATTCCTGTCGGAGGACGAATATATTTTATGAACATTTCTCGGGCATTCAGGCCGGTAAATGTCGTTAATACTGTTTATTATAAACAGAGATTTACTTAAATATTTGTATCTATAAAAACGAATGTATAAACATAAAAATGTCTTAAAATAATTATCGGACTTTGTCCATTTCATAATATATATATATATATATATATATATATATATATATATATATATATATATATATATATATATATATATATATATATATATATAAATGGAATCCAGTTCTCTCAGTCACTGTGTGTTTATCTAAAAATGAATACGCTTAAATTCACCTTCATCCCTTCCGTGCGCCAACGGCTTAGTGGTAGAAGTCGGGTTTCGATCCTAGCTAGAGGTAACCGAACATCTAGCCACACTGATGAGCTGTGATACAGCGAAACAGTCTGTCTGTGGATGACAATATATATGCGCCTGAAACAAATTATTTCGGTTGAGCTCTCTGGGTTTGTAACTATTACGGCTTATAATGCAAGACTCTTCGGTAAATCGAATCGAGTTTTCTCAGTCACTGTTTGACTCTTCGGTAAATCGAATCGTTACCTAAAAATAAATACGCTTAAATTTACCTTCTTCAACGGCTTAGTGGTAGAATCCCCGACGGATTTCGATCCTAGAAAGAGGCAACCGAGCGTCTACCCACACTGATGACAATATCTATCTATCTATCTATCTATATATATATATATATATATATATATATATATATATATATATATATATATATATATAGTATAATCATAATAAATGGCAAGAAGAAACCGTAAACAGGTAGAGACGTGAAAGTAGAAATAGTTTACCAGTTCTCGCCCCTCTCTCTTCAGAGATTGCTCGATGTAATAAAACAGCTGTGCACCACGAGTAAACGGTGAGACTGCAAATGTTTACACCGCGGATATTCTCATAGTGTAAATTTGCTTCCCCTTTTTAGTTGTGCTGAAGAGACAGGAACGAGAACCGGGCAGATTTATTTAAGCATTCTTCTCGCTTTCCAATCTCCGTTGATTATCTTCACCATAAAAGCCTGATGGGGCAAACATTGGTCACGCACATGTGGGAACCCTTACTTTATTTCTGTCCATTTTCCTCTAATTTTTATAAAAATCTTTGCATTTATACTATTAATTAAAAGAATGCCTATATTCACTGAGCTTAGCTGAACGAAATTGTTTAAATAAAAAATGGCGTTGAATTTTTGTGAAAATCTGTAATCGAAATCTGACATTTGATCGGGTATCGCATAGACATTACTGTTGCTAGGGAAACGTTACAACTATTTTCCCTAAAAAGAAGACCTTATTTTATGTTATCTTCAAGGCTGTACGTGATATTTAACTAAGTCTAGCACAAGACCAAATGACGTTTAGAGAGATTGTGTTACGCCAATTTTCTGCATTAAAATTAAATAATTGAAATGTTATTGCTTTTCATTTTGATACGAACAGAAATATCTCCAAAAGATAAAATAAAAAGGATATTAGTCCAGAATTGTACTTTTTGGAAAATTAAAAAAAAATTGTTTTTTTTTTAATTTTTTTAATTTTCCAAATTTTCCAAAAAAAAAAAAAAAAAAAACAACAAAAAAAATCTCGTAAAAAAGAGAAAAAAAAAACTTATAAACATCATAGTGTTTGTTCTTCAGTTTAAAGCACCTGTCTCCAAACGTTCAACTTTTATATAAAGTCTGTCCAGAAAGTAACCAATTCAAAATATATTAAAAACATATTATTCTACCTCGGCTTATATTCGAATGCGTGGGTAGGGTTTTGCTTTTATTATTTTATTTTATTATAAGAATAATAAAATACAAAAAAAATTATAACTATTTCTAATTTCTATTTCTACACCATATTAATTATATTATATAATTGTCCACTCAATTTTTTCACTTACAACTCTTTATCTATATATCTTTTTAATTGTTTTTTAGTTTTTTTAAATATAATTTGGTATTTTTTTATAAATATAACTTGATTTAACTTATCCTTAAAGTTAAAAATGGATAATTTATTTCATGTTAAATTTAATATAAACAATCTAAATATGATTTATTGTTAATTTTTTTGATATATCTCATTTGTATATATAATTTGTTATTTTTCAAGTAGGAACCTATAATTTCATATATAATGAAAATTACTATTATTTTTTTTATATAAAACTCCCAATGTGACCCTCTGTTAGTTTCAGTTTAACACCTTATTCTTCATATAACCCCAATTTAATGTCATAAGGTTAATATCCGGGTACATTTCGTCTGACTGAAAAATCGAAATAGATAAATTCTGTATCAATATATATATTATAAATATTTTATATATATATATATATATATATATATATATATATATATATATATATATATATATATATATATATATAACAATATATATATATATATATATATATATATATATATATGTATAACAAAAATACTAGATATATATATATATATATATATATATATATATATATATATATATTAGGTTGGGGCAAAAATAATGACGTAATAATGTCTTTTTTTGACGTATTTTTTAACGCCAAAAAACGACATTATTACGTCATTATTTTTACACCAACCTAATATATATATATATATATATATATATATATATATATATATATATATATATATATATATATATATATATACTTTCATTTGAGCTCTCTTGGGAGGAAGTTAGTAAACAGTGACTATTACGTCTAATTAATGCAAGACTCTTCGGTAATCGTAAAAGCCCTATCGGTCGGCATTTTAGATACCTCCTACGGAGTGCTCTTGATTTGGCCTTCATCACTATAGGCAAGGTGGAATAAATCCGATAGGCAACTATAAACTACAGAACTCAAAATTGATCGCTGCATTTCAATATTGCATTAATATTTATGCTCATCCTTCAAAATTTCAACAATAAATTCTTCTGTCGCCGCTTAAAGACAATTTTATGTACATAGGTCCTTACATTCTTTTCAAAGAATTATTTTTTTTCATGGATGACTTTCGTAATTAATTTTGATTATTTCACTGTTTATTTTCACGTTATAAAACTTGTTTTCGTACATAAAAAAAATGTTGCAAATAAGCATGAAAAATATGTCCGAAAACAATGGCAGTAATGAAAACTTGGAAATTAAAAATTTCAGGATTTTGGATCTGGGCCAGGCCAAATTGTTTCTAATTTGCTCACAGAGTCGGCCTGATTCCAAAATGGTATGTTATATTGGGCTACGGCCTCTAGGAATAAAGATGATAAAGCGTGACACACTGACGTTCACATTTATTATATATATATATATATATATATATATATATATATATATATATATATATATATATTATAAGTTAATAGACTTAAAATATGGTTTTTCGCTACACAGTTCCAACCATGTTTCAAAAATGGAAGCTAAAAGCCCCTAATTAAATTTTGTACTTAAATTAAACACATCACTTCCATTTCATCCTCAAGCGAATTTTATATTTATATATATATATATATATATATATATATATATATATATTTGTGAATTTATATATATATATATATATATATATATATATATATATATATATATATATATATATATATATGTATATATATATTTGCGAATTTTATATATATATATATATATATATATATATATATATTTGTGTGTATTTCAGGTAACTGTAAATGTTCCTGCCTGATTGTCATTGTTACTATAAAATGACCCTTACTTTAAATGTTTGTTTTGGTATCGATTTCTGGTGTGTTCTAGATTGAAGGGTTTCATCGTTCAGCTGCAAGTCAGACTTTGTTGAAGATTGACGTTTTGTCCACAAATGAATGCCTTCAAGATGGAGAATGAAAAATTGTACATTTGCCATATTGAATTTCGGAAAGGAGTAAGCATCGAAACGGCAACAAAATCCATTCAGAAGGTTTACTTGAATCGTGCTCCAGCTCTTCGGACAGTGAAAAAGTGATTTATCAGAATTCGGCAGGTTGATTGCAAGCTAAACGATCAAAAACGTTGAGAGCGACCTTCTGACGTCGATGAAGACACTCTGCTTGTCAACGTGAAGAATAAATGAAGAATAAAATCGATATCTCAGCTGCCTTTAGACATTTGAAAACGTTTGCGTTTCTAAATTCGACAAGTCGGTTCCATTTTCTCTGGCAGAAAAGAACAAGCTCGATCGTTATTCGGCGGCTATTTCGTTGTAGTTAAGTCACGAAAAGGAGCGATTCTTGGGAAGAATTGTTACACGCTATGATAACGCGCTGCGCAATCGGAGCTAGAAATAAATTTGTGAATGTGCAGAATTCGTGGCTAAAGCGTGCTAGCATCCGATGAAGATGTTTCTGTCCGTTTGGACAGATTGCAGGGCGATAATTCGTTTTGACTTTTTTTCAGTCTGCAAAACAATAACTGCAAAGAATTCAAGGAAAACTCAAGGAAACTCGCCGATTTTGGCAAATCGGAAAGGTATCACTTTCCACCACGACAACGCCACTTCGCATGTTGCAAAAACTGCTGTACCCTTGTTAGGGGCCAGAAATAAAGACACAAAGATAGGAATTGAGTTAAACAAATATATTAACAGAAACAGTAATACAAACATATACAAACGAGAGTGTTCCAGCAAGAATGTTCGGTCCGACTGCCAGAGCTGACTGCTGGAAACTTCCTTCTCCTATTTGGAGCTAGGAAAGTCCATGCGTGCCTGGGTAAATTACTATAACAAAACTGAAATTGGAAACCCTCCAGTAACCACCGTATTCTTTTGACTTGGCTCCTTCGGAATCTCATTTGTTCTGGACTCTATAAATCAATTTAAATGACAAAAAAATTGATTTTGTACAGTTAGTCGAAAACTACCATACAATGTTTTTCCAACAAAAAAAAAAGTCTAAGTTTCTACGGAAAATCGCATGAACAGGGTTGTAGAGCGAGTGAAGAGAGTTGTCAAAAAAACATCATCGCCATCTATAGTGAATGCCACTCATGGGTGAATGGTTTCAAATCAGAGAGGTGCATAGCACTGTGCCGTATCCCCATCTCGTGTTTGTTCGGATCATTGTACTAAACCTGAGGAGTCTATTATTTTCTGTCGCTGAGACAATGGACTTGAATATTTTTATATACTTATTTGTTTATATATATATATGCTTCCTTGATCACTACAGTCATAACCTGTTCAAATCTAGGGTTATCTTCCCCGTTGTCTTCTAAAGTAGCGCATATGATGCACCCGTGGCTTAATGGTCTTAAGCCGGGGGGAGGGTCCATGGCACCGCACCGTGTCCCCATTTCATGTTTGCTGGAGTCATTCTACTAAAGCCGAGAGGGTCTATTATTTTCTGTCGCGGAGACAGTGTACTTAATGTTTTTAATATTCTTATTTGTTTATATACATATTTTTTATATATAGTGTTTATATATATATATATATATATATATATATATATAAAGCAATATCGTCTTAAGGTGTCCGATATTTATGGGAAAAAACTGCTCAATATCAGAGATAGAGTGTGTGTAAATATAGAAGTGAACATTGAAGTTAACACCTAGAGGCAGCAGGATGGCATGACGATTACGTCTAGCATGAAACAGACTGTCGCCTCTAAGTGTTGACTTCAATGTTCACTTTTATATATATATATATATATATATATATATATATATATATATATATATATATATATATATTATATTAATGTAATTGTTATTTGTCGTTTTATTTTCATGGGCCAAATTTATTCATTTTATTTATTTGAAATAAGAGAAAGTTTTGATTTAATCATTTTCTTATAATTTTTATGATGAGATATGTTGACTTAGGAAAGGATTATTTTTTCAAATGATGAAACGGTATTTTTACTTCAGTTTATGAATACATGTGGTAAATAAAATCCTGAAATTTACCTTCATGAAGTCCATCAGAGGACGAAACACGTTGGTAAAGAAAAATCTTTTTGATTTATTCATATTGCATTTTTAGAGATATATTTTAATTCATATCTGAATATTTACACACAGGCTCATACATACGCACGCGTACATACGCCCCCCTCTCAGAAAACACACACGCATACACAAGGGAAAGCTTATGTCTAACGATATCTCATTGCGAAAGTTCAGATAATGTGGTATATTTATTGGGAATGTCCACATTATCGATGATATATCGTTTGAATTTGGTTGAAAAACTTTTTTTTTTTGAAAAAAAAGTGTCATATAGGATGAAAATGAATAATTACTGACAACGAGGTTCGATCGTGACACTTTGGACTTATGAATATATGTTTTCCGCCAGGTGTATAAATAGTGATGTCAGGCTACTGACTGAAGTGATTATTGAGTGACTATTGAGTGGAACTATCTAGTCGAATTCGTGTGAATTATTGTGCGCCAATGATTTGGGTTTAGCGAGCCACGCATCTAACAAGGTATTCACTGAAATGATTAATTATCTTTGTTTGATTTTTACTACTTTGTTCTTAAGTATTTATTTGCGGTTGTAATTAAATACTGTTTTATCTTAACATTGAAGTCTTGAGTTATACTTAATTATTAACGGCCACCGTACATAAAAAAAAATGTATTAATACGCATTGCATTTTTAATGAGGGCTTCGTGGTTTAAGCGATCATACAGCGATCTAACCAGTTGATTATCTATCTATCTATCTATCTATCTATCTATCTATCTATCTATCTATCTTTATATATATGTCTTGGTGAGGTTAACTTAATGTTGAATAAATTGAGGAACCCAGTCGATGCTGTACCAAACGGCAGAGTCTCATTTAAGGAGGTAGACAAACCCGAACCCGTGTATACGGGGCCTACAGGCAATTTTTCCCCGAGCCTACGGTCTCGGAACGCTATACGTTAAAATACTGGCCTTGTGCGACATCTTGCCTTGCGGGAATGTTGGTAAATATAGTGGACAGATTGAAAAAAATTAACTGATATTGGGTTGCCTTCCTTTGCTGGAAAGTGCTTCTCTAATTTTTAATCGTTCCTTTTTCTTTTTTTTTCAGGTGGCATAATAAGCTTGTATTTTCGGGCAAAAATTTAATGGAAATCAGAAGAGGAGATTTATGTTAAATCATAACACATGACACTTTGGTCGATGAGATGACGTGTCTCGAGAGGAATGTTGACATACAGATAATATGAATTGATATATTTTTTTATTAGAAAAAAAAGACACATTTTCACAAAAGACAAGAGAACTGGTAAAGAGATTTTGCAAAGTGCAATTTTATGGAGAAGTGTTATTTGTAATCACAAGGTGGAGAATTGGAGTTTTGTTCATGCCATGGCACAAGGTCACTAGATAAATAAAAGCTTGGAAGAAAAAAAACGCATATATATATATATATATATATATATATATATATATATATTGATGCATGTTTCATTAAATATTATAGACAAGTTTTGTCTATTTATTTTAAGTAAGTTTCTTTCATATTGTCTGATAAGCTTAATAACATTATCATTGAAGGACGAAAGGAAATCACCATATTGATACAAGTTTAAATCCATTCTAAGCTTTCGGCTTACGTAAGCCATTATCAAAGACATTTCAATATATCACTCAATACACGGAACAATAATGATATTCTATTTTTGTTGCATGAAAAATTTCAAAGCAACGACAAACTCGTGTATACGAGATGCGGAAGCGGAAATCGCGTCACAGTTCATGACGTCACACATGAGTACGCGAGAGTGAAAACGATAAGTATTAAGTATGGGAAGCCGTTGGTATAAACCAATGGCTTCTGTTATCAATTATAGGCATTTACGAATGTTTGTGGAGATTTCATATTTTATTTTATTCAGGTTAGGTTTCAACTGTTTTATGTATATACCTTCAATAATTTTTAGTTTTTGTTTATTGTTTTCATGTTTAAGTATAGTTGTGTTTTCAACAAGGATTTTCCGGAATTATCTACGCGGCCAGGCATGTTGTTTTAGGCATTTAAAACTTGTCTATATTATTTAATGAAACTTGCATCAATGAAAAATTGCTGCCTAAATATACAATATATTTACATATCTATCTATCTATCTATCTATCTATCTATCTATCTATCTATCTATATATATATATATATATATATATATATATATATATATATTATAATAAGAGAGAACAGTAAGATATATAATCCGGTGTTCTTATTGATATTTTTTATTTTTAGTAAACAGAGCATAAATATTATAAATTAACTGATTTTTTCCCATATTTTAAATCAGTTAATTTATAATATATATATATATATATATATATATATATATATATATATATATATATATAGGCAGCATAAGATGTGGCAGCATCACCGGCAAATTTGATGAGATGGGGAGTGCAGGAGTCACCCTCGTGCGGGTTGTGTGGTGCTTATGGAAACCTGCGCCACATACTGTCAGCCTGTCCGAAGGCGCTACAGAATGGTTGGTATACCTTCAGACATCACTTGGTTCTGGAGGTCGTGGCAGCAGCTGCAAGAAATGCTAGCATACCCTCATTGGACCTGCGAAGGGTAGCCTCCCTGAAGCAAGGTACGACTGTCACAAGGCAGAAGAGCAGGTCGGAAAGCTTAAAGAAGTGGGGAGTGTTAGTTGATGCTACACTGCCATGGGGGGAGGTCATTGCGAATGGTCTGAGACCAGATCTGGTCTTAATTGATATCGAGAAGCAACATCTGTTCCTTGGCGAACTGATTAGCATGGGAAGAAATGATTGAAGTGACGCATGAAAGAAAGTTGCTTCGGTATGAGGAACTGGTGGCTGAAGTCCGTGTGAGATGATATGGCTGCACCCTGGTGCCATTGGAGGTTGGCTGTAGAGGATTTCCTGTTGCCTCTTTAAAGAGATTCCTCAAGTGTGCTGGGATCCAAATGCCGGATAAGGTGATAAAGGCTTGTGGTGAAAAAACGGTGGAAGGAAGTGTATGGATTACCCAGAAATTCTTATCGGGTTGCATCCAATTAACATAGCGTGTGGAAAGGCACTGAGCTTAATGGGCCGAAACTTTGCTGAAGCACGGCGCTCAGCTTAAGATTGCAGCTGGTCTGAAGCACTTGATGTGTACTTGTGTTCTATATATAATAACAAGGCTTAAATACTAATGTTCCATGGTTATAATTTATTAAATTGGAATCGTAATTTCGATCCAATTCATCAGACCGACAAATTCAAATTTTTTGAATTAGTAGGTCTGATGAATTGGATCGTGATTACGATTCCAATGTAATAAATTAGAATATTAAAAGTGGCAGATTAGTGTTTAAGCCTTTTATATTAGCTTCTTACTCTGTTCTAGACATTGAGTTCTACCAAGATTCTATCCTCTTTGAAATTTATATATATATATATATGTATGTGTATGTATGTATGTATGTATATATATTTATATATCTTATATATATAACGTTATAAATGTAAGTAGCTATATTCGTCCGGTAAAAACTTAGGTGTTTTAACTTGTAAATGAACAAACCAATACCCAAAGGAAAAAAAGGGTTAAAAAAAGAACTAAGAACATGTACATCCGGCGCAAATAATTGTCTCGAATCAAAGTTCAAAGTCCAAAGAAAAAAAAACCTTCGACACGAGTAAAGTAAAAATAACTAAACAAAGTTCTCAATATAGGCTAAGTAGAGCAAAATAAGTAAATAAACCTAAAAAGCCAGTCTAACCTACCTAGGTTTCATCCGTGATTGCATCAGATTTTCATCACGCCGAAACACTATTGTCTCGACTGTCGATTAGTTCTCCTACGACTATATGTTACTCCGAGGAAGCGTACAAAAATTGTAACGCTGCACGAACACACTGGCAAACCTTACCAGTGAGCAATTCAAAGTACTATTGACTGGCCCGGAAACTCCAATCGAGAAGCTGTGGCCAATCTGCAAGGAACGACTTCGTGGAATGGACATACGAAGTACTAACATGTGCACTGGGTCATGTTTCATATAATATAAGAAAAATACGAAGAAAAGTAAATAATAATATAATAATTCGTTGTACGGTGACGAATTTGCACAATGGTGGCCGAATGGTTCGAACGTTCGCTTTCTAACCATGAGACCCGGGTTCGGATCTCACCATAGCCGATTGGTCAGGAAGAAAACTTTCTGATGTTATTTATCTAAATCATTATTAGTGCTTTCGTTTTTAGTACTATACCACTCTCATCATTTTCAAATATCTCGTTACCGCGTCTTCGTATTATCGTATCGTTTTTATACTACCATAATATATATTTATACTATCACACACACACACACACACACACACATATATATATATATGCATGCACGATAATAGTTTTATAGTTGTAAGATATGCAATAACAATGAATAAAAGTGTTAACTACCAGACAACGAGCAGGTGTAAATATAAGGCTAGACATTCAAATTAAACAATATACTAAGAAGAATACGAGGGAAAGACAAAATATCGTATTGTTTAACCTCCCCCACTTTCAAAATAGAGAGAGAAAGAGTGAGAGAGAGAGAAAGAGAGGCAGAGGTACGGTGGATTAATGGATAGCGGCTTGGATTGAAGAATTGGAGAGCCAAGTTCGAATTACAGTCGAATCCATTACATTCACTTATGTGCTAATAACTTTGGGAAAGGTATGAATCCTATTCTTCTCCCTCCAGCTTTGGGTAAATAGCAGGACAGACTGGGTTCTATAGGATTGGATGGCAATTGGTCTAGGAGAAGGACAACTCTGAATTCAAAATCTGCGGAGGGTCGTTTGGGGAGATTGTGGCATATCGTGCACCAGTTTTCTGTATTCGTCCCTTCGAAAAGTGTGGAATGTCCTGCACGAAGCATTCACCGCTATAATCAAATCTCATATGGTGTTGTCGGGCTGTCGGTCACCTTGGAACTGATCTGATTGACCATCATACGTCGAATTCGACGGGAGAGTCGAGTATATATATATATATATATATATATATATATATATATATATATATATATATATATAGGATTAATATAAGTCACATAGCTGATTATATCCCTACTCAAGAGTTTCTTTGGCGGACTTGTTCATCCACTCTTCAGTGGGTATCACGAATTTTTTTTATTTTGCTAGTACTTTTTCAAATTACCATATTAGTAAAAAACGCTCTCTTAAATTTTCAGAAAAATTCAACCTTAGCACTCTCCAAAAATTTCTTATCCGTTAATAATAACACATTTCTAAAAAAAAACATATTTCGATTAACAATTAATCTTTCGTGTCCCGCTACTACATGGATTTACTAAAATCAAATTAATTTCCATGCCTGAAGATGGCTGTAAGTACAGCTGAAAGTACTTGTCTGGATTCATGTAACTTTAATAAATTTGTTTGCGTAGTTGTTTTTCACCATTTATATCTTTACTTTACGTATCTACTTTTCGTATGAATGATTCATGTAATATAAATTGAACTGCAACACATATTTGATATATATATATATATATATATATATATATATATATATATATATTTACAAACACACACACACATATATATATATATATATATATATATATATATATATATATATATATATATATATAATATATTAAAGACGTTGTGTATGTTTAACGTTCTTTTTATAGATACAAGTATTTAAGTAAATGCTCTGTTTATAATAAACAGTATTAAATAACATTTACGGGCCTGAATGTCCGAGAATTTTTCATAGAGAAATTCAGGCCGGTAAATGTTATTTAATACTGTTTATTATAAACTGAGCATTTACTTAAATACTTGTATCTATAAAAAGAATTATAACATAAAAAATGTCAGACTTTGTCCACTTCTTAATGTATATATATATATATATATATATATATATATATATATATATATATATATATATGTATGTATGTATTAGGTTGGTGCAAAAATAATGACGGTTTTTGACGTATTTTTAACGTCAAAAACCGTCATTATTTTTGCACCAACCTAATATAAGGAAAATGGCGTGATATGATCCTATGAGAGGAAATGTTCTCCAATATGAAAGTTACTTTGGAATTACGTTGCGATGAAGAAAAACGGTGGCTAATTCTACTATAAAAATTCCACATCATAGAACCTGAAATACGTTAAAAGTTTCTAGTAATTTCTTACCTCTACATTCATTTTAAGCAAATAATCATACATGAGAATTTTGCTGAATGTTTTCTTGATAGAAGATAGAACTATTCGACATTTCACTCTTGGCGTTTTAAAAATGTTTAAATTTCTTAATAAATGGGAAACTTTGAACGCACTCAAGAAACTTTTATTCAAAAACTAATTAAAGAAATCGTCAATTCTGAATAGCACTTTCTGTATTTACATCAGCAATGCATTCATTTATTAAGTTTAACTTGTCGAAAGCTTTTATCGAAATAGTTTTCTTTAATTTAAATACACCTTTAATCAATTTCGTAAAAAGAAACACTTATTAGCTGACCAATTGCGAATATTAATTTTTATTTTTATTTTATAAATTGAACAATTACGAATATTAATTTTGATGTATAAACTGCCTGGAGAAAAAACATTCCGCCAATCTTTCTTTATTGAAATATTATTTTGAAATGTTAAAAACTTAAAAAATTGTGAAATATTGATGTTCTTGCATTTAAGTTTTTCTTGTCTGTGTAACAATCCTTAGGATATACGAGAAATGTAGCGGGGAATAATAACATTCAGGTTTATGAAGGGAAAAGAGTGATGACTGCCCCCTGTGGAATGAGGTTGAAATAATAGACAGAGAACATTACTAGAAAATACGTAAACTGAAGGAATCAGTACATATGCTAGACCGCAAAAATCTCTTAAGCAGGCCAAGTATATAAATGAATACAATATGGGAACCAGTAATAAGGAGTGCCAGAGAAAAGCGATAATAACAAAGAAAGTTTCTATATGAGATCTGTAAAAACATGGATGATAACAGCAAAAACTTGCAATATGAGCACTGGTAAAAATGGTTGCTGAAGACATTAGGTTTATAGTACCCATAAATTCATACACAGATGTCCTCAAGGACACATGGATAAAAGCGTTGGTTAGATCTAGTGACAGGACCCAAAAGAGTGTGAGTTTAATACCCGGTTAAGGCAGTGGAGAACTTTCAGAGGGAAATTAACAAGAGATAACTGATAACTGACATTCGCATGGCACGCGGAACTAGAACAGTGAGCAAAACCACCTGAAGAATAAATATGTCGACAAAGATGAGGACAATAGTCCGAATAATGTAAATAGTGTACATAATACCTCATCTCAGAAATATAGACAGATACTGAAATATCGTTAGGCCACATATGAAGAGACAAAGGAGATCACCGCCCTCTGTGGGATCAGGTTGAAATCATAGACGAAGAACACCATTGGAAAATTCGTAAACTTAAGGAATCAGCACATATGCTAGGCCACAAAAATCCCCTAAGCAGGCCAAGCATAGGAATGTATACAATATGGGAACCTGTAATACGGGGAGATAGAGAAAAAACAATAATAACATCAAAATTGTGACTTGACCCAAAGAGTTGTGAGTTCAAAAGTGGTGAACAAAAACTTCGAGAGTTAAGATATTAGGAAAAGGATATGGCATCTGAAACTAGAATAATCTACCCCGGTGGACGAAAGAAAAGTTTCAGTTGGAAATTCCATTCACCTGAAGAAGGCCGGAGCGTACAACGGTCGAACCATGATGAATATGACAATAAAGATGGGGACAATATAAATAAGGTAAGACTGCAAGAACATCGTAAAGCCGTAACACGAATGAAAATAGACAATCAGCCATAGTTAACCACATATGGAGGGAAGGTTGAAATAATAGTTGAAATAATAGACAGAGAAAATCACTGGAAAATACGAAAACTTATACATGTGCTCGGCCACAAAAATCTCCTAAGCAGGCCAATCATAGAAATGAATACAATATAGCAAATAGTAATGCAGAGCAATATGAGCTCAGGTAAAAAAAGGTTGCTGAATAAAGTTTATAAGCCCTAAAATCCATACACTGATGTCCCCAAGGACATATGGCATAGTGGAGAAAAACGTTGGTTGACCCAATGTGTTCAGTCGTCAACAAAAATTTGGATAGTTGAATTTAAAGGGGGACAAAAAGGAAGAGGCATGGCACGTACAACTAGAACAATCTATCAATGTGTACAAAATAATGGTTTCACTTTAAAATTTCAATCACCTGAAGAAGGCCAGAATGTACAACGACAGAAACGTCGTGAACGAAAAATGTAAATAATTCCAATAACTCATCTCAGAAATATAGACAAACATCCTTAGGAGATGAAAAGGCAAATCAATTTAATGACCAGGTTTTCTCAGGACTCTTTTCTCCAGCCCCAATTGACAAACATAAAATTTTGTTAGTGATATTAGATAACTGTAAAAAAAAATGAACACCCAAAAGCTGTCTGGATAGTCCCTCTTTCCAGTT
Source organism: Acanthosepion lycidas (assembly GCA_963932145.1). Taxonomy (NCBI): domain Eukaryota; kingdom Metazoa; phylum Mollusca; class Cephalopoda; order Sepiida; family Sepiidae; genus Acanthosepion; species Acanthosepion lycidas. The sequence goes on along the minus strand of OZ010574.1, from coordinate 6,972,048 downwards.
GGTGGAACACAAGTGGACAGAAAGCAGTGGTGTGTCCTCCAGCCAGTATCCATTCAGTGGTCAGTGAAAGTACCGACGGTCAGTCAGTGTAACGACAAGCAGTCAGTGAGATATTCACCTACTGCCCTACGCGGCCGGATGCGGCACAAACCCAAGGGTATCCGAGCCCGTTGACTCGGTCAAAATTCCCCGTAGATCCCGTAGAAACTGGGTTGGGTAGCTGTCCACTACCCGAGACGAGATCCTGCCCGTCGGCACAGCCTCGTCTGGCTTCCTCTCTGACCGGAGGCAGAGAGTTCGACCAGCACGCCTCCGAAGTAATTCAGTCAGTGAGAGGATAAGGTAGCGAGTGTGTAGAGATTCTTTTTTCCGTGGCCGGAAGTTAGTGAGATTCCAGACGTTCACTTTCTCGAAGCAGAAGGAAGACATTGCCAATTAAGTGAGAAATCGTATTTGTTTTTACTTCATAAACAGTGTCTTGAAAAGCATGTCTTTATTCTTTGCTGACGTCAGTCACGTTCCTTTTATTAAGACGGCCCTGTGGAACACAGCGACAACCCTGTGTATTCATATACAGCCGATCATCACAACTTGTGTAGTGACATGCGCAATCGCATCATCACATTTGTACGGACACTGTATGTATGGGAGCAGAAAGTGTAATGCATGTCTGGAGCACATTAGAATCATGCAACCCACCAGATTGATTTGAATACAGAGAAGTACTTCTGCAATTGTTGCCCTACCAAATCGAAAGGACACTTTTTTTCTTACCATTTCATCTATAATATGGAAAGAAGGTATTACAGAACTGAAATTGCCTGGGTTAGAACTGGAACTGAGCCCATTGACTCCATTTTCCGTGTCGATACGAGAATGGTCTTATATTAGCTTCTACTTCCGGTTGAAAAGAGTAAATATTTTTTTACAATATTTAATTTATTTATTCCATCTTTGGAAATGTAAATAGATTCTTATCTTATTCTTTTTCTCTTAAATATGTTCTTAAATCACCTCGTCAGATTCAGACTTTCATATGAATGCCATGTATGGCGCCAAATCCCTTCAGAACAAAGCCTGTAGGTGTCAGCGAAAACCATCTTTATTCAAACCACATGAACTGGCGCTACATAATCACAAAAAACAGCTTATTAAGTTCCAAAGAAGAATCAGCTGTATTATTAGTCCTGATCTGACTGCTCGGCTTCAGTCACTTTTCAACCACTGTAAGGTTACCTCTTTGTGCTTTTTTTTTTAAAATAAATACTTTCATGGTAATTGTTCGAATGAGCTCTTCTTTACGGCACCTAGACGCTTTGAATTTAAGCTCCGCCCAAGACTGGAGTCGACATGTCATCAATTTACAGTTCAGCTGGCTAGATGTAGCTGTTTCATGCTAACAGTTTCCTTTCTCGTACTTCTCGCTTGTGGAACTCTCATCCGGCTCAATGATTTCTAGTCAACTTTAATCCGCAAAATTTTAAATGCAATATCAATCGCTATCTACTGTCCTCGTGATTACTCTTTTCTCTTTCTGCTCATCATTAGTGTTTATGTTCCTAATTCTTCCACACAATGTAACCCCTTGTGTTTTAAGAGTTTTACTGCCTTGCATGGAGTGACACCGACTAAAAAAAAAATAGGAGTAGAGGTTTACTCCTTGTTTCCTGTTCAAGATTGGGTTTCCGCTCCCTTCTAAAGTTTACTTCAACTCAATACTTCTACATTATTTACATTATGCGGACTATTGTCCTCATCTTTGTCGCCATATTTATGACAACGTTTCGGCCGTTGTACGCTCCGGCCTTCTTCAGGTGGTTGGAATGTCGAACTGAACCCTTTACTTTGCTCACTGGGGTAGACTGTTCTAGTTCCACGTGCCATGTTTAATGGATGTCAGTTGTCAGTTATCTCCTGTTAATTTCCCTCTGAAATTTCTCCACTGCCTTAACCGGGTATTGAACTCACACTCTTTGGGTCCTGTCACTGGATCTAACCAACGCCTTTATCCATTGTGCCATATATCCTTGAGGATCAATACTTCTAACGTCTCCGTCTGAATTTTATTTACATTTTTTTCTTTTTATCTCTCTTCTCAGTTGGAGTGGATAATTTCGCCGATAGTCTTGTTCGTATTTCTGTCCGCTCTTTTGAAAGGAGTAGAGGTCGTTTCCTGTTTAGGATCGAGTATTTGGTTCCTTCTAAAAAATTTTAATTCTTTTTCGCTCACAGTAGCCCTTTGCGTCTTAATATCATTATCGCCTCTTTTGAGGCGAGCAGATTACCCCTCCAAAAAAAAAGAACCACCAAAAACCCCAGAAACCACGTCACTTAAGGACTTTCAACTACTAAAGCAGATTACACGCGTAATTCGCAGACAAATTAATAACATATTCAAGATGTCCTTCCACACCTCTCCAAACAAAAGTTTAGGAAGGAAACCCCCATCAAAAATGGAAAGAGTGATAACAGTTTGTATACTTCAGAGAGCTACTTTCCTGATAAATGTTTTTAAGAGAAAGAGTTTATAAATGTCAAACGACGGTAGCATTTGCTGGTCAGTGAATGAATTCTAAATGTTTCCTTATAAGGAAACGGCGTTGCTAATATTACTATTACCATCGTTGAAACTTATATCGGAAACAGAGTTGTTTTTTAAACATTAAATATAACGAGACACAAAACTAACTTTTCGTCTTTCATAATTTAATATTTTGATTATGTGTAGATCTGATAAGTTAATCCTTGGAAACAACATTGATTTTATTTTTGTACTGACCTTATCCACTGAAAATACAAGTTCACTTTCTTATTTTATTGACCTTTAAAAGTGCTTATCTATCCACGACAAAAGACAACACACGGTCTTTTGTTTTGTTTTGTTTTTTTTTTGTGGGGGGGGGAGGATTGTTTACCATACTTTTCAACAAGATAAACTCTTGGTTTTATTAACTGTGTTGAAATTTAATTTATAACCCCTCTTCAAATAAATACAAGAAGATTTATCTTTGTCTTGTTATTCGTTCTATTTTCATGTATTCACTGAAATGATTCTCTATTCGCTGTGTGTTCCTAGTAAAGATTACAGATTACTCGAATATCCTTCTTGTGTAAATTAAGCTTTTCGAGTAGTCCAAGTATCTCTT
>OZ010574.1:6946402-6963902 GCA_963932145.1 Acanthosepion lycidas | reverse complement strand
TGTTCCCAGGTCCACCCTGATCTAGGGAGGTAGCACCTGTTAGGGTCCCAGCTAGGGGCAAATAGGTAACCTCCAAACTGGGGTCAAAACATTATGAAAATGTAAAAATATGGTTTAGTACCAAAATTATTTTTTAACATATTACCTGCAATATATTTTTGAAAAAAAATATTACAAGCAATATATTTAAAAAAAATATTACCAGCTATCCATTTTTAAGGAAAATGTTTTTAGCAGCAATACATTCTTGAAAAAAATATTACCAGCTACGCATTTTTGAAAAAAAAAAATTACTAGCAATACATTTTCGAAAAAAAGAATTAGTAGCAATACATTTTTAAAAAAAAATTTACCAGCTATAGATGTTTTGAAAAAAAATATTACCAGCGATACATTTTGAAGGAAAAATAATACCAGAAATAGATTTTTGAAAAATATTAACACGAATAAAAATTGTCGGCATTAATTAACCCAGAGCGGTTGATATGACCTAAACCAAACCAAACCATATATATATATATATATATATATATATATATATATATATATATATATATATATATATATGTATATATATATATATATATAATAGCATCATCTACATGCAAAAAAAAAGATTAAAAATAATGGAAGCCTTTTTAATAAAAAAAAAGCAACATTTAATAATATAAACTTTGAACATTGACACAATGTCTTGACCGTGTTTTATAAAATTACAACATTTTATAAAACATACATACAATAAACTATTTCTTATTTAACATTTAAAATATTTAATCCTTGAAAATGGCTAAATGCATAGCCGAAAGCGCTCAGATAAAAAGAACATTTGGACAGTTTTATATAATTTACCATCTGAAAAGAAAAAAATATATATTAGATCGTATGAGAAATTGTATAAAAAACTAAATAAAAGCATCTTCTCTGTCGTATTCAATGAAATATGCATGAAAGAAGGATTGCTGCCTAAATACACACACACACACACACACACACACACAGATAACCATGTTTCAAAAACTGAAGCTAAAAACTTCTAATTTAATTATATAATTAAATTAAAATCATTAGTTCCTTTTCATCTTCAAGCGAATATTGGAATAACTTGTTTTTAAATTTACTGAGTTTTAAACGCACATATAAATTCATAATTTCCTGTTTCCAAGGATACAGAGAAATCCAATCATTCAGACAAGGGCGGTAGTGTGTTCATTTTTATTAACTATTGTTGTATCAATTATGAGTTACGTTCGAAGAAGAGGTTACGTTTAGGGAGGGTAGGGCTGTATTTTTCAACGAATTCTGACATCCGTTAAATGCATGTCGTCTTTTTTTTAACGACAAAAAGTTTCTCGGCATTTGTTTCGTACTTAAAGATTCTTTCTAAAGGAGTGTTTGGGTTAGAATACGTTTTATTTAACTACAATTTTAAAATATTTTTACTCTTAATTACTGATAGACTATATTTCTTTTTAAAACAAGTAAATCTAATAGAATTACTTAAATTATTTAAAATTATTTTTTTCATATCAAATATAAATATGTATGTTACCAGCTCCCATTTTTTAAATTTTATTTTTAAATATGATTTAAGAAAAAATTTTGACAATTTTTTTTTATAAACTTAGTAATATATAGTTTTTTATGTATGCACAAAGGACGTGAGTTATTTCTCGACTGCCTTAACTGGGTATTGAAATCACACTCTCCGAGTCATGTCATTGGATGTAAGCAACGCCTTTATCCACTGTGCCATGTGTCCCTGATAAATATATATTTTGCAATTTAGAAAGAGAAGCAATTGATTTTTGTACTTATTAATTCGACATATTTTTATCATTTTTATTTAGTGAGTTTCCTCGAATATCCAAGGCCCGTAAACTAAAATAAATATAGTATTTAAAAATAAATAGAATGTCTACTCAAATATCAGTATTCATTAAAAGCTATTTCATTTCTTTGATTAAGTAATTTTTTATTTTTTATAAACTTAACTTAATATATAGTTTCTCATGTATGTACAAAGTACATGGGTCTTTAATGACTTACATATTCTAGCATTTCTTATTAATTTTCATTTTGCTGTAGGTATTTTATTGGATTCTTTTAAGTGCCAGAAATATTTTGAAAGGGATGTCTGATTTCTGTATTTATTTATCCTAAATGAAGTTTGATGTTGATTGAACCTCTTTTTGAACTCAGTGCTTGTGCAACCTGTATAGACTTTCATGTTATTTTCAATAGATGTGATATTGTATTGGTATCCCTATCATTCCTTGCGACATTTATTTTGTAGAGGACGGTTATGGGGATTTCTATTTCTATGGTTTTGGTTTATTGAAAATATGAGTATTATGTTTCTTAATAATTTTTTCAGTATAGCTGTAAGTTAATTTTTGTGTATTTTTATTGAAAATAGTACTTAGTTTACTTTCTCTAGGAAAGTACTTAACTATTAATGCAAGGAATTTTTGTCCCAATTTTTTCTTTACTATTTGGTTGTATGGGGGTGAATACCAAATTATTTTTCTACTTCTGTTTTTTCTATGCTTTCTATTTTCCTTTTTTATGTAAGTTAGTTTTGGGCTTTTATAGCCACTATCTATTTATTATAGAAATTACTATGTTCATAGAAAATCTCATTTGCTGAATTTGTACTTATTTTTTCTCGATGGATAAAGGTATATGCTTAATTATAGATGGCGGATTATTTGATTTAGGGTGGATATATAAAGGATTGGTTATTTTTATAAGGTATGTATATATTTTTCATTAAATCTAATGTTATATCAAGGAAGTTAACTTTTTTTTAATTCAGTGCTTACCGTAATTTTTAAAAGAAGAATTAAAATAATTAAATCAGTAATAACCGAAAATAAAATTTTACAATTTATGGAAAAAAAATTAAAAAGATAAATATGTTAAAACCTAGATTAAAAATAAGATTAAATTTCAAGATTACATAGATTAATTACAAATTAAAATATAAAGGATTAGATGGAATAATATAAGTTCAAAGAATAATTATTGATTAAATTACAATAGATTAAACAGATAAGTTTAGTATAGATTATATCATAATTTAAATTGAATAAAAGCATAAAAGTCCTTTTACTATTAGGTTGGTGCAAAAATAATGACGTAATAATGTCGTTTTTTCACGTTAAAAACACGTCAAATAACGACATTATTACGTCATTATTTTTGCACCAACCTAATATTTTACTTTTAATTTACTGTTTCATGACAAACAATTTCTTTTTGGGTTGTTCTTCGTTACTTGTCATTAAATTCACTCCCTGTCCATATTAAAGGATTTTTATGCTTTTATTTAATTTATGATTGTTTTTATTATAATATTAAATTCCTTTTCATGATATTGAAATTAAATAATAATCCTTAATATAATATTAAAATTATTAATATAAATATGATATAAAAATAAAATATAGATATAAATTTAAAATTAAAATGTTTTAATATAATATGAAAATATAATATATTAATGTTTATTATAATAATTAATATAAATTAATAATTTCATAATCAAAAGGTTTTACTAAACAATTAAATATATATGTAAATAGAGTAACATTAATTTAATGAGTAAATAAATTTGCTTAATAAATTAATAAGAATATATAATCACATTTGACTGAATAATTAAGTAATAAGTAAATAAATTTTTCTTAATATTATTTTTAATTAATAATAAGTTAATATAAATATATAATAATTTAATCAGTAAGAGAAGAATATTATTATATTTAACTATTTTTTTCATCTCTGCGTCCTGGGCGACAGACCCTGGCTCAACCGCGGATCTGATCAAATTACCGACCGAAAATGTATCCTCACAGATCGCATCCCAAATCAACGACTTCCCCATTTTAAAAGGAAAAATGGTAATGCCATCGGACCGCTTTCCATCACCGCGGTCGAGGCCTACGGGTTCGATTTGGGAAGGGAACCCAGTTGCATCCAAACTTCTTTTGATGATGTCGTTAATGGCTGCATGCCGTAGAAAGCGGCCGGCACTACGACGACAGGAGAGAGGATGCAAACCAAACTCATCGATGGAGGCTCCATATCTGCATCTGTGACTCTCACATAATTTGAACCCAAGACGGATCGCGACTCCGACCCGAGAGCACACATCATTGGCACTCGTTCGACGGCGTTCCTTCGGAGGATTGGCGCGATTGCGTCTCGATTAAGGGACGAGCCTCGCGAAACGGAGTAGCTCTTGCATCGTGTTTCACTGGCGATGGTCCGAGGTAATGCTTTCTCCATCATTGCGGCTGGCAGGGGATAGAAAAAAATTGTTTATTGTTACGTTGTTCAGGAATTGTCATCAGTGGTCAACTGAACTTGTTTTGTTTCAATAAATTTTAATTTAAAAAAAAATAATTTAATATGAGTTATTAGTATATAAATTATTAATAATAATAAAAAAATATATGATATTAAAATAATATAATGCTATTAATATTAAATTCTAAATTTTCCTTTATCTACAATCTTAAAAACACTTTTTTTCTTAACTTTAATGATTGCATTTTTGTATGTAATTTTTTCCTGTTTGAACAAGACTTAATATTTGAAATATATGTCTTTGTAAATCTTCAACAGTTTTTGACGTCTGTCTTGATTTTTACAGCCCCCCCTCTTACTACCTCAGTGTCGCTTTCTTTTTCCCTCTCTCTCTATTAAATGGCATTTCCTTTATTTGTTGTTTGTTCCTCTTCTTTCCTCTCATTCTTTCTTCTTTCTTTCCTTCCATTTTTTATTTTTATTTTTCAATTTAAAAAAAACCAAAAAAAAACGTTAAAATTCATTTTTTTAACAAACGTTTCAGCACCGACAAGCCCCAGGAAGATTATCCCGTGGGGCGAAATGGCCATCAAAATGGGGTACAATTCAGTTTCATTTTTATGTAATTCATTCACTTATATATATATATATATATATATGTGTGTGTGTGTGTGTGTGTGTGAATTTTGTGTATTAGGCCCCATTCTTTCATTGATGCATGTTTCATTAAATAATATAGACAAGTGTTGTCTATTTATTTTATGTAAATTCTTTTTATATCGTCTGATTAGCTTAATAAAATTAATGAAAATCACAATATCATCATTGTTTTGTCCGTGTATTGTTTAATATATTGTAATATAATTGTCATCTTTGATAATAGATTATGTAAGCAGAAAGCTTAGATTGGATTAAAAAATATGTATCAATATTGTGATTTTCTTTCTTCTTTTAATGATAATGTTATTAAGCTTATACAGACGATATGAAAAGAATTTACGTAATATAATTAGATCAAACTTATCTATATTAATTAATGAAACATACATCAATATATATATATATATATATATATATATATAATCAAAGACTTGTACCTACAGAAATAGAAAAGAGGTTTAAACAAAATGGCAATCATTATTAAACCTTTAGGACACTTTCGGCCAATGTTTTTTCAAAAGGTAATCGTTGGCGAGACACAAACACAATCGAGACACATTAATAATAAAAAAAAAATGGAGAGAGGAAGTTGGAGCGCGATTAAAATAAATTTTAATTGTAAATAAATTAACGACGACAAAAATAGGAAGTTCCAAAAGAGTATAAAATAGAGAAAAAAAGACACTCGATCAAACGTAAGGAAAAAATAAAATGTTCCTTTTATTTACGTAGGGTCGGCTGATGGAACTTAATATAAACAGCCTCAAGAAATGGTGAACCGAGCGAGCACTATGTAAGATGGAAAAAATGTGTCATTATACTCGGCGGCACAATTTGGGATTGTCCAAGCAAATGCTGCCCAATCGACATGTCGTGTACTGCTTGAGTGGTTCTTAAAACACGACTTTGACTACTTGAACGCAAAGAGGCAGGTACATGTTGCATAATTCGCAAACGAGATACGCGTTTCCTTCCTTCAATAAGGTTTACTTACTTGACCCCCCCCCACGTGTCAGGTTGTGACACAGGGTCAGTTTTTAACGTCGGGACCTGACTGTTTTCACTCGGGCCACTGTTTTAAGCTGGTCTTAGCTTGTCTAAGCTAGTCTAATTAGTCATAGCTTGTCCAAGCTTGTCCAAGCTTGTCCAAGCTTGTCTAAGCTAGTCATAGCCGTGATACTACCAACAACAGGGCCGGAGCACAGGTGCCAGGTAAGGATCGGTTGTCCTGTTTTCATAACAGTTCAGTTGTATATGAATTCAAATGCCGCTGTGACGCGGTGTATATAGGAGGAACCAATCAGAGGTTGGAAACGCGGAAGTATTTTATTTAAAATGAATTTAAAATTATCTACTTAGCATAATCAGGTATTTTTCTTTTCTTTTTAACAATGGCACATTTAAAAATACGACAACACAAACTGATACTTTTTATCTTCTTTGTTTACAATAAAAATAAGATGCAAGAGAAGATTTTGATATACGTGTAACCCACATCTCTACTCAAACTTTCTTACCTGTTTCTTGTTTCTTCTTCCTCCTCCCCAGTCGATAGCTCAGCTCGTTTTGTTGAATAATATGGACCTTACGTGCCAACCTGCTTTCTTTCCCCCCCTTGGTTGGGGCAGGGGCGCCGTCTCAATAGGAGCTGCTTTGGATTCCCCAAATTTTACGATATTAGAGTTTGATGGCGAAGTCTAGGGTGGGCCCATTTATGCTATCCAATCAACGAGTCGTGTACTGCTTGAGTGGTTCATAAAACACGGCTTTGACAACGCAAATAAGCAGGTACATGTTGCGTAAACCGCGTTTCTAACCCCTGATTGGTTCGTCCATTGTACACCGCTTCGCTTCGGCATTTGAATTGGAATATAACTAAACTTTTCTGAAAATAGAACAAACGATCCTTACTGAAGGAAAGGAAACATAGATCTTGTTTGGTAAACTTGACCGCGTTAGCACGAAGAAACACAAGGTGAAATTCTGTCAGACAGCAGTTGACATTTCCTGCCTAAACATAGGAACTTTAAATAAATAGGGCATCAAATAGATATATATATATATATATATATGTATGTATGTGTGTGTATGTGTTATATATATATATATATATATATATATACATATATATATATATATATATATATATATATACATATATATATATGTGTGTGTGTTAAATATATATATATATATATATACATATATATATATATATATATATATATATATGTGTGTTTGTGTGTGTGTGTGTATGTGTGTGCGTCTTACTTTTAATGAATACCGATATTTGAGTAGACATTCTATTTATTTTTAAATACTATATTTATTTTAGTTTACGGGCCTTGGATATTCGAGAAATCTCACTAAAGAAAAATGATAAAAATATGTCGAATTAATAAGTACAAAAATCAATTGCTTCTCTTTCTAAATTGCAAAATATATATTTATCACGGACGCATGGCACAGTGGCTAAAGGCGTCGCTTAAATCCAATGACATGACCCAAAGATTGTGAGTTCAATCCCCGGTTAAGGCAGTCGAGGAATGACTCACGTCCTTTGTGCATACATAAGATACTAAATTTCTAAAAAAAAAAATTGTCAAAATTTTTTCTTAAATCGTATTTCAAAATAAAATTAAAAAAATGGGAGCTAGTAATATACATACCTATATTTGATATGAAAAAAATAATTTTAAATAATTTAAGTAATTCTATTAGATTTACTTGTTTTAAAAAGAAATATAGTCTATCAGTAATTAAGAGTAAAAATATTTTAAAATTGTAGTTAAATAAAACGTATTCTAACCCAAACACTCCTTTAGAAAGAATCTTTAAGTACGAAACAAATGCCGAGAAACTTTTTGTCGTTAAAAAAAGACGACATGCATTTAACGGGTGTCAGAATTCGTTGAAAAATACAGCCCTACCCTCCCTAAACTTAACCTCTTTTTCGAACATAACTCATAATTGATACAATAAAAGTTAATAAAAATGAACACGCTACCCCCCTGTCTGAATGATTGGATTTCTCTGTATCCTTGGAAACAGAAAATTATGAATTTATATGTGCGTTTAAAACTAAGTAAATTTAAAAATAAGTTATTCCTATATTCGTTTGAAGATGAAACAGAACTACTGCTTTTAATTTAATTATATAATCAAATTAGAAGTTTTTAGCTTCAGTTTTTGAAACATGGTTATTACTGTGTGGCGAAGAAACCATATTTTAAATCAGTTAATTTACAATATTTATGCTCTGTAAATTTACATTGAGCACTGTTTTGTAAAAATAAAAATAAAAAATATCAATAAAACCATCAGATTATATATCTTACTGTTCTTTCTTTATATATATATATATATGTGTGTGTGTGTGTGTGTGTGTGTGCGTGCGTGCGTTACTTTTAATGAATACCGATATTTGAGTAGACATTCTATTTATTTTTAAATAGTATATTTATTTTAGTTTACGGGCCTTAGATATTCGAGAAATGACCAAAAGAGTGTGAGTTCAATCCCCGGTTAAGGTAGTCGAGAATTTCAGAGGGAAATTAACAGGAGATAACTGACATCTAATAAATATGGCAGAACTAGAAGAAACTGCCCCAACGAGCGAAATAAAGGGTTCAGTTCGACATTCCAACCACCTGAGGAAGGCCAGAGCGTACAACGGCTGCAACGTTGTAATAAATATAGTGACAAAGATGAGGACAATAGTCTGAATAATGTAAATGGTATATATATATATATATATATATATATATATATGCCCCCGAAAAAATAAAATTCGGTCGCGCATTTTAGTGGGAAAGGCGTGAATTTGTAAACAGTGAATGCTTATGCAAAAGCTCTTCTATGTATTGAACACTCTAAGTCGATGACGTGTTTATTCTAAATAAATACTTAAAAATTCACTTTCCTCTTTGCCGGGAGCTGATAGCTCAGATGAAAAATCTCCCACTGATACCAAATCTGTTGGGTTTCGATCCTGGCTTGAGGCAATCGGATGGCTAGGCACACTGATAAGCTGTGCTACAGCAAAACCTTCTCTCTAAGGATCACACACATATATAATTATGTATATATATATATATATATAAACATATGGATGAATTAAGTTCATAACATTACAGAGCTGGTGTTGAATTTTGCTGTACACCTTGAAATAAGTTGATTATATGAGATTACATTCACAAATTAATATTCGTAATTGCTTTTGTTTTAAATCATTAATGATTGTTCTCATAAGAATTTAGTGATTAACCAACATGTAAACAAACACAGAGTTCATTGTATATGTGTATATCCATGCATGTTTGTGAGTAGAATCTTTTTTTCTAATCTGTTTAATTGTTTTTGTATTTTTCTAATATTCGAATAATAACAATGGTAAATCATAATCATCATCTTCATCAAAACTGTTTCGATTTGAGGTCATGAATTAAAATGTTATCTCATTTTCAATGACATTGTGTACTGATTCAACAATATTTTGCCAGCCTTTTCTGTCCTCTGCAAGTTTGTGGATTCATTGCAGGTCTTTCTCGATTATAAACTTCTTCAAAAGAAAAGTGGGATCTTTCTGCCTTGTTCTTTGAATGTCTCGGGTCAGCGCTGTGACTATGATGGCTCTTGGATGACCTCAAATCTTTTTGAAGTTAGCCTTTTCAAAGTAAAACTCCATGACTTTGTTAGATGGGCATTCTGGGTCCATTCGCAAAATGTGTCCAAGGAAATTCCATCTTGCTTTCAAAATGAACAAAGATAAACGAGATTCTTGAAGTCTGCTGGAGATATTATGAGGGTATATTTCCTTATTAGAATTCGCGGTTGTCGTCTGTAGAAACTGTTTGGCTCCTGCTCTTCTTTTTTTGTAAGGATCCCAAGTTCCACAGTTGTAAGTTAAAAGTGGTTTCACCAAGATGTTATACATTTTGCCAATGTAATTGTAGAGATCCGGTTCAATTTTTATCTCTTGTAAGCAACGCACATCTACTTTGTACTTTTCTATGTCTATCGCTAATCATTCTTGCTTCTCGCTCCGGACCATATTCCAAATGAAAGAATCATGACGTTGGAAGTTCAATAGCATTTTCCGAATGTTGTCTTTCTCAATATGAAACGTCTTAAATAAATTACCTACTCTGCCGTAATGGTAAAACTGTCGAAAATAATCGAACGAAAACAGTTCGAGTTCTTTAGATATATAAACGTGCAAAATTCCTTTGTGATTCAAACTATTTTCTACTCGCCAAATAAATAACAGGTCAGACTTTGGTCATTATAGGCTTAGAGGGCAACCGGTCTAGAAGAATTCTGAATTCTGAATTCAAAACTGACGTTTGTGGACCACTGTTGGCACCAGATCTCCGTATTCAGTTCTTTCCAAAGGTATGTTTGGTTCGACACAAATATAATCCAATATAATCCAATATAATCCAATATAATCCAATCCTATGTACAACTAATCCGGCTGTTCGTTTCCAAGAACTGAGTTTTGCTGTACGTTAAAAATATCGGGGCGTACAGTATATATATATATATATAATATATATATATATATATATATATATGTTCTAAAATTGCCATATTAGTTAAAAAAACGCACTCTTTTAAATTTTCCAAAAATTCAAAGTTTGCGTTGCGACTGCACGCTCCAAATGTTTGTATCTGTTAACAATAACACATTTCAAAGAAAACATATTTCGATTCGCATTTAATTTTTTCGTCTTGGATGCTACTTGAATTTTACCAAAAAAAACAAAATAATTTCCGTGCCTGAATATGAGTGAATATACAGTTGAAAGTACTTGCGTCTTAAAGAAAGACTTTATACAGCTTTTAATTTTAAAAAACAAGGATTATAATATTCATCGAGTGATTTGTAGGTTAGTATTTATTAATCCACCCACGAGGATTAAATGTGGCACAAGGCCGGTTTAATGTGGGTTGCCCGCGAGCCCGTAGGCTCGGCCAAAAATATGACCTTTGAACCCGCCTGAACGGGTTCAGGTCCTGTCTACCTCCCCGAAGGAAACCTTGCCCTTCGGCAAAGCTTCCTCCGAGTTCCTCCCTGCATTAGGGAGTTCGACAGAACCCAGCCCACATGATCACAAAGCACAGATACTACACTTTGATCCTAAAACGGGCCGAGTGATTTGTAGGTTAATGCACCTTTAAAATTTTGTTTGCGAAGGGATTTCGCCATTTTATATCATTAACTTTACTAATTTACTTTTTGTATAATTCATTGTAATATATATATATATATATATATATATATATATATATATATATATATATATATATATATATATATATGTGTGTGTGTGTGTGTGTGTGTGTGTGTGTGTGTGTGTGTGTGTGTAAGAGAGAGCGAGAGAGAGAGAGAGAGAAATATGACAAACACTTGAAAATTTCTTGCTTCAGTCGCGTTTCATCGGACTGGGCTTTGTTGACGTTACCATGCGCACAAAACGAGAGACGCTGGTAGTTTCAAAAAATTTTTTGAAATAATATTTATTTGATTTAATCTAGCTAAATTCATATATATTCTGTCTTTTTTCTCTCCATTCGCTTTTTCCCTGATTATCACGCATTGCTTTAATATAAAATCCATCAAATATGGTGTAAAAGACCGGACGTAAATTTACCGTGGCTTAAAGGCATTTCTCAGATATTTTCATCTCACTGGATTATTTTCTCTTTTAATCAAAATAGCATTCCCCATGTCAAAACTGAGGTCCGTTTAAATTGTGGTAAAAATTCCAAATTTAAATCAGAGAATATTTTGGATAAAAATATAAAATTTAAATCAGAGAATATTTTGAAAAGAAAAACTTTTGGCTAAAAAAATAAAATTTAAATCAGAGAATATTTTGAAAAGAAAAACTTTTGGCAAAAAATATAAAATTTAAATCAGAGAATATTTTGAAAAGAAAAACTTTTGGCTAAAAAAATAAAATTTAAATCACAGAATATTTTGAAAAGAAAAACTTTTGGCTAAAAATATAAAATTTAAATCAGAGAATATTTTGAAAAGAAAAACTTTTGGCTAAAAAAATAAAATTTAAATCAGAGAATATTTTGAAAAGAAAAACTTTTGGCAAAAAATATAAAATTTAAATCAGAGAATATTTTGAAAAGAAAAACTTTTGGCTAAAAAAATAAAATTTAAATCAGAGAATATTTTGAAAAGAAAAACTTTTGGCTAAAAAAATAAAATTTAAATCAGAGAATATTTTGAAAAGAAAAACTTTTGGCTAAAAAAATAAAATTTAAATCAGAGAATATTTTGAAAAGAAAAACTTTTGGCTAAAAAAATAAAATTTAAATCAGAGAATATTTTGAAAAGAAAAACTTTTGGCTAAAAATATAAAATTTAAATCAGAGAATATTTTGAAAAGAAAAACTTTTGGCTAAAAAAATAAAATTTAAATCAGAGAATATTTTGAAAAGAAAAACTTTTGGCTAAAAAAATAAAATTTAAATCAGAGAATATTTTGAAAAGAAAAACTTTTGGCTAAAAATATAAAATTTAAATCAGAGAATATTTTGAAAAGAAAAACTTCTTGGATAAAAATTCCAAATTTAAATCAGAGAATATTTTGAAAAGAAAAACTTTTGGCTAAAAAAATAAAATTTAAATTAGAGAATATTTTGAAAAGAAAAACTATTTGGATAAAAATATAAAATTTAAATCAGAGAATATTTTGAAAAGAAAAACTTTTGGCTAAAAAAATAAAATTTAAATCAGAGAATATTTTGAAAAGAAAAACTTTTGGCTAAAAATATAAAATTTAAATCAGAGAATATTTTGAAAAGAAAAACTTTTGGCTAAAAAAATAAAATTTAAATCAGAGAATATTTTGAAAAGAAAAACTTTTTGGATAAAAATATAAAATTTAAATCAGAGAATATTTTGAAAAGAAAAACTTTTGGCTAAAAAAATAAAATTTAAATCAGAGAATATTTTGAAAAGAAAAACTTTTGGCAAAAAATATAAAATTTAAATCTGAGAATATTTTGAAAAGAAAAACTTTTGGCTAAAAAAATAAAATTTAAATCAGAGAATATTTTGAAAAGAAAAACTTTTTGGATAAAAATGTAAAATTTAAATCAGAGAATATTTTGAAAAGAAAAACTTTTGGCTAAAAAAATAAAATTTAAATCAGAGAATATTTTGAAAAGAAAAACTTTTGGCTAAAAATATAAAATTTAAATCAGAGAATATTTTGAAAAGAAAAACTTTTGGCTAAAAAAATAAAATTTAAATCAGAGAATATTTTGAAAAGAAAAACTTTTGGCAAAAAATATAAAATTTAAATCAGAGAATATTTTGAAAAGAAAAACTTTTGGCTAAAAAAATAAAATTTAAATCAGAGAATATTTTGAAAAGAAAAACTTTTGGCTAAAAAAATAAAATTTAAATCAGAGAATATTTTGAAAAGAAAAACTTTTGGCTAAAAAAATAAAATTTAAATCAGAGAATATTTTGAAAAGAAAAACTTTTGGCTAAAAAAATAAAATTTAAATCAGAGAATATTTTGAAAAGAAAAACTTTTGGCTAAAAATATAAAATTTAAATCAGAGAATATTTTGAAAAGAAAAACTTTTGGCTAAAAAAATAAAATTTAAATCAGAGAATATTTTGAAAAGAAAAACTTTTGGCTAAAAAAATAAAATTTAAATCAGAGAATATTTTGAAAAGAAAAACTTTTGGCTAAAAATATAAAATTTAAATCAGAGAATATTTTGAAAAGAAAAACTTCTTGGATAAAAATTCCAAATTTAAATCAGAGAATATTTTGAAAAGAAAAACTTTTGGCTAAAAAAATAAAATTTAAATTAGAGAATATTTTGAAAAGAAAAACTATTTGGATAAAAATATAAAATTTAAATCAGAGAATATTTTGAAAAGAAAAACTTTTGGCTAAAAAAATAAAATTTAAATCAGAGAATATTTTGAAAAGAAAAACTTTTGGCTAAAAATATAAAATTTAAATCAGAGAATATTTTGAAAAGAAAAACTTTTGGCTAAAAAAATAAAATTTAAATCAGAGAATATTTTGAAAAGAAAAACTTTTTGGATAAAAATATAAAATTTAAATCAGAGAATATTTTGAAAAGAAAAACTTTTGGCTAAAAAAATAAAATTTAAATCAGAGAATATTTTGAAAAGAAAAACTTTTGGCAAAAAATATAAAATTTAAATCTGAGAATATTTTGAAAAGAAAAACTTTTGGCTAAAAAAATAAAATTTAAATCAGAGAATATTTTGAAAAGAAAAACTTTTTGGATAAAAATGTAAAATTTAAATCAGAGAATATTTTGAAAAGAAAAACTTTTGGCTAAAAAAATAAAATTTAAATCAGAGAATATTTTGAAAAGAAAAACTTTTTGGATAAAAATATAAAATTTAAATCAGAGAATATTTTGAAAAGAAAAACTTTTGGCTAAAAAAATAAAATTTAAATCAGAGAATATTTTGAAAAGAAAAACTTTTGGCAAAAAATATAAAATTTAAATCTGAGAATATTTTGAAAAGAAAAACTTTTGGCTAAAAAAATAAAATTTAAATCAGAGAATATTTTGAAAAGAAAAACTTTTTGGATAAAAATGTAAAATTTAAATCAGAGAATATTTTGAAAAGAAAAACTTTTGGCTAAAAAAATAAAATTTAAATCAGAGAATATTTTGAAAAGAAAAACTTTTGGCTAACAAAATAAAATTTAAATCAGAGAATATTTTGAAAAGAAAAACTTTTGGCTAAAAAAATAAAATTTAAATCAGAGAATATTTTGAAAAGAAAAAGTTTTGGCTAAAAATATAAAATTTAAATCAGAGAATATTTTGAAAAGAAAAACTTCTTGGATAAAAATTCCAAATTTAAATCAGAGAATATTTTGAAAAGAAAAACTTTTGGCTAAAAAAATAAAATTTAAATTAGAGAATATTTTGAAAAGAAAAACTATTTGGATAAAAATATAAAATTTAAATCAGAGAATATTTTGAAAAGAAAAACTTTTGGCTAAAAAAATAAAATTTAAATCACAGAATATTTTGAAAAGAAAAACTTTTGGCTAAAAAAATAAAATTTAAATCAGAGAATATTTTGAAAAGAAAAACAACCTAACTGAAATCATTAACAAGTAAGGAAAAATCGGATAATTTTATTAAAAATTTTGAAACTACCTGCGTCTCTCTTTTTGGGCGCATGAGTAGACATGGCGATATAAACAAAGCCTATTCCAATTAAATCATAACGGATAAAAAACGTCACTAGCATACACACACACACACACACACACACACACAAATACAAACTCACACACACACACACACACAAACACAAACTCACACACACATGCAATACACAAAAACGGAGATAGGTTTAAAAAGATACAGAGGTATTAAAAAAAAAAGAATAAAGATTCCCTTCCTTCGCCTTTTCTCTGAACAATCCTAATTGTTTTATTTCCCTTTAAGCAAAGGAATATTTTCTCCAGCAGTCCAATTTGAATTTGGATTACTATCACACACAAAAGACAATGATTAAACATATGCAGTACTGAGCATCACTCTGGACATATTTTATAGCAAATAAATGATTTTTATTTCTTTTTTTTTTACAAATAATACTAGTAGATACAAATAGTAGAATACACATATTATAATAAGTAAAATGAACAGAAATCAGTATGAGGAAAACACAACAGAAAAATATGCGACATAAACACGCATGAGACAGAAGGGTTGCCGTTGGTAAAACAATATCTAAACGCATGGGAACGAAGATGAACGCACATTGGAGAAAGAAAGAAACATTGTTAATTCTTCATTCCTGTAAGCTAATTGTAGATTTTAAGCGGCACACATAGTGGATGACGTTTTACTGTTCATCTTACAACAGAAGGAAAGAATTTAGCGTAGAGGGGGGTCAGGTTAAAGAGCGTAGCCAAAGGTAATGTTCGAATGTAGACTTAGCAAGTAAGTTAAGTTTTCCCGAATATGCATAAATTTTAACCCTTCCGTAGAAATACCTTTGTAGTGATTTTCCAAGCGAAGCTTAGATGCGGCACAAGGCCGAAAATATTGGAGACACAGTGAGAATCGAACTCACTACACAGTCGTAATTGTTCCAACGAGACAAGCTTGCTAACCATTACCCCGCGTCAAGGTGCCCAAAATATATCTTTGTGTAGTGCTATATGCCCCCGAAAATGCTTGATTTTTAATCTCTTCTAAAAATACATTAGTGTGACCCCCCTATTAAAATGAATTGATCGCGTACAATACTCGTTTATAAACAGTATAGAAATATATGATGATCTCTTTGTTTTGAATCTGCGTCATTTCACCCCTAAGCAAGGCAATAAAACCACCAAGACATAAGGAGTGAATGAGAGTGAAAGAATATGAGGAAAAAAATATTTTTAAGAAGAGAGAACTATAACAGAACAGGATTTAAGAAGACAGAATACAACGATTGGCACTGCATTTAAATTTTTGAAGATCAAAGTTGACTGGAAAGCAAGAAGCCGAAAGAGTTTTACGTGCGGTAGAAGAAACTGTTAGCATAGAACTTATGGTTACATCTGACAATTTCAACTGTAAAATGATGAGACCTAGCTGCCAATCTAGTACTGCGCTTAAATTTGTAAAGTCTAGCTACCACAGAGGAAAGCTCACCAGAACAATTACCATGAATGTATTTATAGAAAATGCACAGTGAATCTACTTTATGGCGGCGGGAAAGTGACTGAAGCCGAGGTGCCAAGTTACGATCTACAACATTGCAGATTCTTCATTGGATTTTATCAAGAATATCTAAATGCATAGCAGAAACGCCAGAGCAGACGTGGCAGCAATATTCAATGCATGGACGAATGGTAGACTTTAAATATGAAAGATAGATAGATATGACGAGACTAAGAAAGAAAGAAAGAAAGAAAGAAAGAAAGAAAGAAAGAGGGAGGCTGTTTTAGAGACGGAAAGAGGTGGGGAGAGAGAGATTTGCATATAAGCAACCTATTGATGAAGACACCTTGATGTGTCTACACTTACCTCGAAGACGGTGAAGATGCTGAAGATGAACAATGAAATTTATCGTCAATGGTCAAAGGTGAAGGGTCATAGTGTCATTAAATGTAAAACCTGCCTTTCTCACCAGACGGCGCCATTTTGTTCTCCTGAGTAACCCCTCAAAATGGCGGATTGCAAACGATTTAATCCCAATAGGTTTGAAAGGAACAGCAACTAATTACCATTTTACAATGTTGCCGGCGCGGAAAGACCGGTCGTGTGTCTACGAATGAAATTAATTGCTTACATCATTTCCCAGTTTTGTGTTCGCAGTGAAAAATATTTTATAGAGGTTAAATTTCCAGAAACCTTTTCATTGAAGATGGCTGCCGAATAATTTCAGCGAGATTTTTCTGTTTGCTGTCGTCTGCTGTAAATCTTGGGCGAGCGAAATAAGAAAACAAAAATACATTGTTGTCTGTTATTTTTTTTTATCGAA
>OZ010574.1:6868902-6941402 GCA_963932145.1 Acanthosepion lycidas | reverse complement strand
GGAAATTAGGTTTATAATACCCAGAAATTCATACACATGGCACAGTGGATAAAGGCGTTGGTTAGATGCAGTGACAAGACCCAAAGAGTGTGAATTCAATACCCGGTTAAAACAGTGGTGAATTAACAAGAGATAAATGATAACTGACATCCATTAAACATGGCACGTGGAACATTCTACCCCAGTGAGCGAAATAAAGGGTTCAGTTCGACATTCCAACCACCTGAAGAAGGCCGGCGCATACAACGACCGAAAAGTTGTAATAAATATGGCGACAAAGATGAGGACAATAGTCCGAATAATGTAAATAGTGTACATAATACCTCATCTCAGAAATATAGACAGATACTGAACGGCCGAAACGTTGTAATCAATATGACGAAAAAGATGAGGATAATAGTCCGAATAATGTAAATAGTGAGATAACTGACATTCATTAAACATGGCACGTGGAACAAGAACTGTCTACCCCAGTGGGCGAAATAAAGGGTTTAGTTCGATATTCCAACCACCTAAAGAAGGCCGGAGTATACAACGGCCGAAACGTTGTAATAGATGAAGACAATTGTCCGAATAATGTAAATAGTGTCTCTCTCTTTTTCTTATAATTTCTTTACTTTTCTTTCTCTCTTTATTTCTAATCTATTCTTTACACCTCAGATGTGCAAAGAAAAGTGATCTGAAATCAGCAAAAACCAAAGAGTTTTATACCAAATCACGCCTGAATGCGAAAATCATGTGGGTTTTGTCCATTGCGCGTAACAGAAGCATTCAGACAACTGCAAACCGGACTTACACAACAAAAAATTCTGAAAAACAAAACGTTTTCTTCAGCACTCATCTCGTCCGAACGCCTAAAATAACACAATTAGAATTATTTCAATAAAACAAAAAAAAGAACGTTGAACATACAGGTAAAAAAAATCAGATGTAAATATTATCAATTATTTCATGGTAGAATGTTATGTTGACGCATTTTACAACGGAATTGTCACAGGAAACGAAAAGCAACATTTTAGATAGAATTAACTTATTCAAGGAGAAATGTCTGTGTTAATTCCACACCAATGACAATCTCTTTCTTATTAATGTTCGCTGCATTTATATTGTAAAACCATAAGCAATACATATACATTATGCATATAATAATCTTATTCTATCAGTAATCCTTGCATAAATTCCTGACCAATAACAATTTGTATCTTCCTGATTTTCAATGCATTTCTAATATAAAATTCAATAGAAAATTAATTTACGTTATTACGCTTGCAGCTTCGCACATTCTATAATACTTTCCTTAATTCCTGACCATTGACAATCCTTTTTTTCGTGATTTTCAAAGCATTTCTGTACTATAAACACATTGAAAACGTACGATCACTGACGTTAAGCAGCGTCGTGTCTGGTCAGTAACTAGATGGGTGACCAATTGGGAATATGCTTTAAACATGGATGTGCACGAGGTGTAATGGATAATGGCACGGAATTATTAATTTGAGAGCCGAGTTCCAATTTCAGTGGGGCCCGTTGTATTCACCTACACGCGAATAACCGTGGGAAAGGTATGATTCTATCTCTAATTTCTCCCACATCAGCCGTGGTAACACATCTAAAGCTAAATCAATATTATGTCCAAAAAAAAAAAAAAAATTCTTACACTGTAAAAATACTTTCTGACTTTGAAGAAGCGGAAAAGTGGGTTAATAAGACGTAAATATGAATCAGTCAATCAATGAAGTGCACATTAGCTATACATGAATGACTTTTACATTTATTTACATTCTCTGGAATTAAATGACGTTACCAGAAAGTCAATCAGCAGTTTATAAATTTATTGTAATAAAGAATAGATTCCTAACTTTATAGTAATTTTCAAAGCGTAGCCTAGATGTGGCACAAGGCCGAAATTATGGGGTACACAGAGAGGATCAAACTCGCTACTCAATCGGAATTGATCTAGCGAGACAAGCTTACTAACTATTACACCGCCTCGCGGTTCCTTAAGGATTTTCCATGCGAAGCTTAGATGTGCACAAGGTCTAAAGTATAGGGGACAAAGTGAGGATAGAATGCACGACTGAGTCGTAATTATTCTAGCGAGACAAGCTTACTAAATATTACACCGCCTCGGGGGCCTCAAGGATTCTCAAAGCGTAGATGTGGCACCAGGGCGAAAAATTAAGGGACACAGTGAGGATAGAACTCACTACTCAGTCGTAATTGATCTAGAGAGATAGGCTTGATAACCATTTCACCGCCTCGAGTAACTTAAGGATAGTCCAAGCGAAGCTTAGATGTGTGAGAAGGTCGAATGTATCGGGGACACTGTGAGCATCCAAATCACTACTCAATCGCAATTGATCTAGCGAGAGAAGGCTTGCTAAAAATGTCACCGCCTCGAGTACCTTAAGGATTGTTCAAGCGAAGATTAGATGTGTCAGATGGCCGAATGTATAGGGGACACAGTGAGCATCCAAATCACTACTCAATCGCAATTTATCTAGCGAGATAGGCTTCCTAAACATTTCACGCCTCGAGTGCCTTAAGGATTGTCCAAGCGAAGATTAGATGTGTCAGAAGGCCGAATGTATGGGGGACACAGTGAGCAACCAAATAAATACTCAATCGCAATTGATCTGGAGAGATAGGCTCGCTAACCATTTCACCGTCTCAAGTATCTTAAGGATTATCCAAGCGAAGCTTAGATGTGTGAGAAGGCCGAATGTATAGGCGACACAGTGAGCATCCAAATAAATACTCAATCGCAAATGATCTAGCGAGATAGGCTTGCTAAACATTTCACCGCCTCGAGTACCTTAAGGATTGTCCAAGCAAAGCTTAGATGTATCACATGGCCGAATGTATAGGGGACACAGTGACCATCCAAATCACTACTCAATCCCAATTGATCTAGCGAGATAGGCTTGCTAACTATTTCACCGCCTCGAGTAACATAACTGTTGTCCAAGCGAAGCTTAGATGTGTGAGAAGGCCGAATGTATAGGGGACACTGTGAGCATCCAAATCACTACTCAATCGCAATTGATCTAGCCAGATAAGCTTGCTAACCATTTCACTGGCTCGAGTAGCTTAAGGATTGTCCAATGGAAGCTTAGATGTGTCTGAAGGCCGAACTTATAGGGTATACAGTGAGCATCCAAATCACTACTCAATCGAAATTGATCTAGCGAGATAGGCTTGCTAACCATTTCACCGCCTCGAGTACCTTAAGGATTGTCCAAGCGAAGCTTAGATGTGTCAGAAGGCCGAATGTATAAGGGACACTGTGAGCATCCAAATCACTACTCAATCGCAATTGATCTAGCGAGATAAGCTTGCTAACCATTTCACTGCCACGAGTATCTTAAGGATTGTCTAAGCGATGCTTAGATGTGTCAGAAGGCCAATTGTATAGGGGATACAGTGAGCATCCAAATCACTACTCAATCACAATTGATCTAGCGAGATAGGCTTGCTAACCATTTCACTCGCTCGAGTAGCTTAAGGATTGTCCAATGGAAGCTTAGATGTGTCTGAAGGCCGAACGTATAGGGTATACAGTGAGCATCCAAATCACTACTGAATCGAAATTGATCTAGCGAGATAGGCTTGCTAACCATTTCACAGCCTCGAGTACCTTAAGGATTGTCCAAGCGAAGCTTAGATGTATGATATGGCCGAATGTTTAGGGGACACAGTGAGCATACAAATCACTACTCACTCGCAATCGATCTAGCGAGATATGCTTGCTAACCATTTCACCGCCTCGAGTACCTTAAGCATTGTCCAAGCGATGCTTAGATGTGTCAGAAGGCCGAATGTATAGGGGACACTGTGAGCATCCTAATCACTACTCAATCGCAATTGATCTAGCGAGATAGGCTTGCTAACCATTTCACCGCCTCGAGTTTACCTGATTCCTTGCTTTATACATACATTATATTTTCTTGTTTTCTTTATCATATTCTGATTAGATATGAATCTATCTCCCTTCCCCTCCCAACTATGGGCTAATTAGTAAGTATTTTATCACTAAATCCTTATTATCCCCCACACAAAATAGAAAACTAAAAAAATCTTTTAATTTGAAAATATTTTCTGCCTCCAAATAACCTGTAATGATTTGATAATTTATAGAAACCCAACAATTCAAGGAAGGAAGCAAACATTGATGATTTTAAAAGCATTAATAATCCTTTTATCTTATAGACATATTATGTCAGTAATGCTGCAAGTAATTCTTGACCACTGACTATTTCTTTCTTCTTGATTTTCAATGTACATCTGTCGAAAAATCAGTAGAAAGCATCTGCATTACACTAATCATCACCATATTCTATTCCTTACTAATGCTTTTATCTTTTCCTCTATGTCATTTTTTTATATACTTCTGTAGTAAAATAAAAATTACTATAATTCTATAGTAAAATTAATATGCTATAATAAAATAAAAAAAAACACAAGTATTTTCATTGCATGTATAATTGTCGGATTCCTTTTGTTTGCATGAATTTCTAACAATTTTTGACAAATTTTATAGCAAGATCAATGGCAAAATTATTTAAATTATACATATTTGTATATAACAGCCGAATTCTCTCAGTATCCTTTGCATTAATTCCTGACCACAGACAATCCCTCCCTTTTTGGTTTTCAGTCACTGACTATCCCTTCCTGATTTTGCTTTACTTTAATAAAAATCAATTGTAAATACATTTATATAAAACCCATATTTTTTTCTGTTAGTAACGCTCGCATTAATTCCTGACCATTGACAATGCCTTTTTTCCTGATTTTCATTTTAGAACATGTGCGCAAAATCTTCCAGTGTACACAATATCAGATATGGAAATTTGTAGACACTGGAATCACCACTGCACTGTGACAGTTTCAAACGATCTTAAGACACACGCACGGACATTTGTGTGCGTGCATGTGTATATGTGTGTTGGCGTACGCATTAGATTAAGGTCCAGCCTCACTTCACGCAAGTATATCATGTCTTAAAAGGCTTTTAATATTTGTTGAAAAAATGTATTAACATTTAATTTTAATAGAATATAATAAAATTTCAGTTAAACAATAAAGCAAGAATTATTTAATTTATAAATCAAATAACAGTAAAAAAAAAATTGTCAATAAACTGAAAGTGCTAAACTTCAAATCGTCAATTTTTATCTTAAATATTTTCCTCCAATCGTGAAGAAATGTCTGCTAATAATCAACTCATATTTTCATAATCTCCTAAGATTTTGCCCAATTAATTCCAAAATTACACAGCCCATCGGGGTTTAGAGCCAGTTACAATTTGAATCGCGGTTTTGTCAGTACACGGTGATAAATTTTATGACAAGTTTCTTCGAGTACAATTTTTCTCTCGTCGTTACCGTCTCGCAATCTGTCCGTTCTTTTTTGTTTTGTAAACGTGACCATTCATTTGATCTGAAAATTTAATTTGCTATTTTCTGATCAATTAAATGTGTTTCTAGCAATAACGTCATTATCGACAAATAAAGAATTTATATTCCTTGCAAGTTCGGCTCCATTTTTGGCCCAGCTTGAAGTCGTTCAAGTATAAAATGCTAAAATCATGAGTTGTAGGGTTTTCTATATTCGGCTTTAAAAGGGGCTACAAATTAATGGAACGAAATGAAATTCTATCAAAATAAACAAACAAATAATATACATTTTTCGAATTTCTCAAATGAAGCATTTTCAAATGTTATTTTTAGAATTTGTTTCATTTAGATTGTTACTGCCTTTTTATAGAAAAGCTCAGGCCATTTTATAATTTACGACTGTTATATTAACAGTAAAATTCAAAACAAGGTAATTAAATATCATATCTAGTTTGTTTTATATGACGGACGTCATAACCGACTCTGTCGTGGAGAACTAACAGATAAAATTCAAATTTAATCATATGGTTAGATTATTCTTTATTTGTTAGTAGTACACTACTGACATTATTCGGACTATTATCCTCATCTTTGTCGCCATATTTATCACAACGTTTCGGCCCTTCAGTATCTGTCTATATTTCTGAGATGAGGTATTATGTACACTATTTACATTATTCGGACTATTGTCCTCATCTTTGTCGCCATATTTATTACAACGTTTCGGCCTTTCAGTATCTGTCTATATTTCTGAGATGAGGTATTATGTACACTATTTACATTATTCGGACTATTGTCCTCATCTTTGTCGCCATATTTATTACAACGTTTCGGCCCTTCTGTATCTGTCTATATTTCTGAGATGAGGTATTATGTACACTATTTACATTATTCGGACTATTGTCCTCATCTTTGTCGCCATATTTATCACAACGTTTCGGCCCTTCAGTATCTGTCTATATTTCTGAGATGAGGTATTATGTACATTATTTACATTATTCGGACTATTGTACTCATCCTTGTCTCCATATTTATCACAACGTTTCGGCCGTTGTACGCTCCGGCCTTCTTCAGGTTGTTGGAATGTCGAACTGAACCCTTTATTTCGCTCGCTGGGGTAGACTGTACTAGTTCTACGTGTCATGTCTAATGGATGTCACTTATCAGTTATCTCCTGTTAATCACCTATACCTCCAAATATGCATTTAACTCATCTTAGCTCACATTTACCTCCAAATATGCATTTAACTCGTCTTTACTTCCAAATACACATTTAACTCATCTTAACTCACATTTACATCCAAATATAGATTTAACTCGTCTTAAATCCCCTATACCTCCAAATATGCATTTAACTCATCTTAGCTCACATTTACCTCCAAATATGCATTTAACTTGTCTTTACCTCCAAATACACATTTAACTCATCTTAACTCACGCTTACATCCAAATATACATTTAACTCGTCTTAAATCACCTATACCTCCAAATATGCATTTAACTCATCTTAGCTCACATTTACCCCCAAATATGCATTTAACTCATCTTAACTCACGTTTACATCCAAATAAACATGGGCACCTCGTGTTGGTGTAATGGTTAGCAAGCTTGTCTCGCTAGAACAATTACGACTGAGTAATGAGTTTGATCCTCACTGGGTGTCCCTACTTTCGGCCTTGTGCCACATCTAAGCAACGCTTAGAAAATCAGTACAGCATTTAACTTATCTTAACTGACCATTAATTCTAAATATGCATTTAACTCATCTTAACCTATCTTACCTCCAAATATACATTTACTATTGAATCTATTTCTATGTTGACTTCATTTCCATTGATTCTACACCCTTTGATAAGAGTCGATTTTGCAGTTTATCCGTGTAGCATTCAGGTAATTTTCAACTCAATCTTATTTAATCAACGTGAGTAGACTGTTCTTGTTCCACTGAAACTTCTCTATATAGTGCACTATATTCTCACTGAGTCTAAGTTTACGCAACCCGCGCCAGGGATTGAACTCACATTTGCTATTTGACCAAATTCACGAACTAAAGTTTTAATAAATTAGGCTATTGTCGAGCACATTTTGGAACATTAAAGCTAATCTGCGTACTACTAACTTTGCTTGCCGCTTGTCATGCTTAACTGAGGTTTATTTGTTCTTAGTGCTGCTTCTGTTGAAGATTTGTTGTCAGTTCACTTTATTGATGGTTCCCATATTATGTACTGAGCAATTTCCCATATTCTGGCACATTCTTTAATTTTTCAAGTTTTCGACTCTCTGTTCATGTTTGTTTTATGTTTTTACTTCACCAAAGAGCTTTTTCGGAACTATATTGATTAGAGGGATTTAAAGATTACCGTGGAAGAATTATAGCAACACTGGAGACGTTACATCTGACGACGAAATATAATAGTTGAACACATATCTCTTGGGAATAACACAGGATAGATTTTTTTTATTGTTACAGAAATTATCAGCTTTTTGATTTGAGATCTTCGCTGTAGTGTCTATCAGCATCATACCTTTATATACCGTAACCTTTCAGGGCGTGGACAGTAATGGCTCTCCACAACTACCTCACACTCGTAGCTCTAAGTAACATTTGACTCTACTATCCCTCATTGTCCTTTTTCTATCATCTATTCATACAAACCCATGAGTTTTCATAGCTCTCCACTACTTCCTCACGCTCTTAGCTCTAAGCATTATTTGACTCTTACTAACACTCATTGTCCTTTCTCTGTCATCTATTCATACAAACCTATGGATGGACATGGCTCTCCACTACTTCCTCACCCTCGTAGCTCTAAGCAACATTTGACTCTTTACTATCACTTATTGACCCTTTTCTATCATCTATTCATATAAACCCATGAGTTTCATGGCTCTCCTCAACTTCCTCACCCTCACAGCTCTAAGCAATATTTGTGTCATCGCTTGTTGTCCTTTCTCTGTCATCCACAAACTCACCAGATAGATTGCTTTCTGTTTATCCATACTCACCTGATTACGTCTGATTACGGCATGTATTAAATTTTCTGAGCCGTCTTTCCGAAGAATGTATCACAGAAATTTCAACTGTCCATAATAAGCGACTCATACTTTTAATCTCAGTTATTAGACATTACGTGATTACTTACAGTAAATCAAAAATTATTAATACTTTGATGAAACGGCTTTGAAGTTAATGACCTCTACTATAATAAGAAATTCCTGCTGATCAATATGAATTCAATAAGACCTTCGATTCGAATGTAAGAGGAAGATAAACTCATCTTTTGGGATCTTATAATAAACAATGGAAAGCAAGACACTTGTGTACTCTAAGCCAGCATTCACCAGACAATAACTGAATTTCCATTCCAAACAGCCATCGAGAGTTGATCAATACTCAAGAAGTGAACTGAAAATTAGGGTGAGTATAAAATAATTTCAAATTTGGGGGACAATTCGTTTTTTATTAATAATAACGCGTTTAAAATATTATTTCTTCAAGCACAGTAGAGACTTTGAAATTCTTCAGTGATGCAAAATGGTTATTGAATCTAAGAAACTTTATTAATCGGTCCTCACATTTACTCGCAGATAATTCGTCCTGGGTATGACGATAAACTACATCCGGCAGCAAGGACTCTGATTGGGAGATTGGAGGTTTTGAGGAGCATAGAACCACCTCTTAACTGCTGTTGTTCCCAGATTCACCCTGACCCTGGATGGCAGCACCTGTTTGGGTCCCAGTTATGGGCAAATAGTGAACCACCAAACAAATATCGACTGTACATTTCTATATTAAAATGACCAACAATACTACTTATGATCTACAAACATGTCTTTACTCTGAAAGTATAAGATTATGTTTTTTTAAAGATATTTTATTGTTATACGTTATTTATATAGACACAAATATTTAAGTAAGTGATCTATTTATAATAAACAGTATTAACAATATTTACCAGGCTGAACGTCTGAGAAATTTTCATAGAAAATTTGTGTCCTCCGACAGCAATCGAACCTGTATCTTACACAGAACCGTCATCTAGCCTGACGTGCTATACAAGTTTAGTTTCCCGATAGCAAGTTCGATTTTACTGCTTTTAAACTACAATATCTGTCTATATTTTTGCGATGGGGTATTATGTACACTATTTACATTATTCGGACTGTTGTCCTCATCTTTTTCTCCATGTTTATCAAAACGTTTCGGCCGTTGTACGCTCCGGCCTTCTTCAGGTAGTTGGAATGTCGAACTGAACCCTTTATTTCGCTCGCTGGGGTAGTCTGTTCTAGTTCCTCGTGACATATCTAATGGGTGCCAGTTGTCAGTTATCTCCTGTTAATTCCCCTCTGTAAGTTCTCTGCTGCCTTAAGCAGATATTGAACTCACAACTCTTTGGGTCCTGTAACTGGATCTAACTAACGCCTTTATCCACTGTGCAATGTGTCACACTTACCGTCCTCTGTCAAGACGCTCCCCAGGTATTTAAACTTCAGCGTCTGTTTGATTCTAATGTTGCCAACCTTCAAATCGCATTTCGGGCTCATCCTTTTACCGATGACCACGCATTCTGTCTTCTTGTAGTTTGTGCTTATTCTCTTCTCCACACTCTCCGTCGCTACTTTCTGTAGAAGATTTTGTAATTTCATTTCCGTGTCTGCTATTAGTACTGTGTCATCTGCTTATCTTATGTTGTTAAGATTTTGGCCGCTAATGCTAAATCCCGGTAGGGTTTCCAATTCCCTCAGAATTCCTTCGCTGTACAGGTTGAACAGGTCGGGTGAGAAGACGCATCCTTGCCTTACGCCCCTTTCTAATTTTGTATATTTACTGAACTCGTTCCCTATGCGCACGAATGCTGTTTGCTGTCAGTAAAGGTTATTGATTATTCTGATATCAACGTTGCTGGGCAGTTCCACCAGATCCTTGTGGCATAATTTATCGAAGGCCTTTGCATAGTCCATAAAACATAAGATAGACGTCCTTTTACATTTGTATCGCGCATCAATATCGCGTTCCTTGTTCCGGTGTCTTTAACGAACCGGCACTCTTCTGGTCCTGTTACTGGCCTGATTATGCTTCGTGCTCGATTCATCAGAATACAGATGATGAGTTTTGTCATGTGGCTATTAGGTTTATTGTTCGTTGGAGATAAAATAACCTATGGAGTTCGATATGCCGCTAAACAAAATCAACCAAACAACCAGTTGGAAAAGTGAAATAATACTAGGACCTTATTCACTTAGCCATTGATAGCTTATGCAATGCACGCCTACTTACATCCTCACCAATAAAGTACAAAGCACGAGAATATTACTATTTTCAGATATTGCACTTAACTATTAAACATTTTATTGCATTTTGCGTCTCGTGGAACAGTTAGTGGCTCCGAAAGCGAAACCGGTAATTGAAGTTTGAATCCTGATGAAAATCGTTACGACCGTTTTGCACAACTGCACTTGGAGAAGGTAAGAATCCGTCTTTTATTTCCTCGGCCAAGTGTTTGGCTCACTAGCCTTTAAGGGCAAATAGTCTATAACCTTTTTCTTTGTTTCTGGGTCAATTCTAGACAGGAACAATCATGGCCTACAACTTTCTACATTGTAGGCCTTAGCAATGTTTGTTTTTTAACTATCCATCCAAATTACTGTTCTGCTATCGATTTATACAGGCTAGTTAATTAGATTACTTGAAGCCTCAAAACAGCATCCACAATTATTTCCACTCAATAGCTTCTAGAATAATTCGTAATACAACTGTCACCGCCTAACCAAAATAACCGTTAGAACAATGCAATAGCCAACCCAGAATACATCACTGACCTGTATATATATATGTATCAAAATAGTCGAGCAAAGACACAACGTATATTTCCTGACGATTGCGTTTAGAATAAAACAGACTGTTGTCCCTTGATGTTGATTTCAATGACCACGTTTATATTTACATACGCTCTATGCCTGATACTGAGCACTTTAACACATAAATACAGCAAAGTTTTTAAAAAAAGTTTATCATATATATATATATATATATATATATATATATATATATATATATGAGGAAACATACTCTTAAGGTATGCTATATTTATGGGATAAAGTGCTCATTATCAGTGATAGAGCGTGTGTAAAATTAAAAACATTGAAGTCAACACTTAGAGGCGACAGGCTGTTTCATGCTAGACGCAATCGTCAGGCTACGAGTGCTGTTATTTTTCTCAGCTATTTATATATACGGGTCAGTGGTGCATTATGGGTAATCTATTTTGGCGGTTATTTTGCCGGAAGTCGTTTATTTGTTTATTTATTTATTTAGGTTAGATTATTTTGCTTGTTTTTATTTATTTTTATTTTTGTTTTTGTTTTTATTTCTTATCTTATATATTTGTTTATTTTAATTTTAATCGGTGTTTTATTAACGCAGTAAAAATTTGTTTGTATTAGGTTGGTGCAAAAATAATGACATAATAATGTCGTTTTTTGACGTTAACAAATACGTCAAAAAACGACATTATTACGTCATTATTTTTGCACCAACCTAATATAAAATCTAAGCATAATAAAAAGTTTATTCGCAGTGCCTTATTAGTGGTCTGCAATAAAACTTGGGTATATATATATATATATATATATATATATATATATATATATATATATATATATATGAAGAAAAATATACGGGAAAAAACAAACAAAAATCCTTATATGCAATAATGCTGTTTTAATGTTAATATGTCGACGTCGGACATTTCGATCAATAAACCATCTTCAGGACATATTCAATATAAAATAGAAAATATAAATAACATTATCAAACTTAACATGACAAAGACGATGGACACAAGAACAAGACTGGTATTTATTTGAACAAAAAGTACAAATTGTGGCACAAGGCCAATAAAGGGGGGGTAGAGGCTGGTCAACACTAACTATCTTATACCTAGCTAATCAGATTCGCGACCCATTCGTACATTACATTTTACACATTCACCAAAAGAACTCGTCCATCACCAAACAATCCTTCAACCACCATAATACCACGTGCTCTCAAGGGAGACCTACCAAAATCGCGCCCCATACCATGAAAATTCTAATGATGATATATATATATACAATTCTAATAATGATAAAATGAGAGGGGAGGGAAATGAACCCAATAATAAACTTAAAATAAACACAAATACAAACTAAACATAATTGATGTTAGTAGGGACCGTCCAACCCATAAAACTGAGAGGCCGCTGTATTCTGCCCAGGGGACAAAATCAAGAGACGCTCTCGCTAAGGGAGTGGGAAAAAGTATAAAATATTAGGCTGGAATGGGAAAATATAAAACTGACCCAGTCGAGATGAAAATGGGGCGGGGGTCAAAACAAACTGGGGAGGATGGGAATCTCGACTTGGATCATAACCAAAGAACGGCCGGGATGCAGGCCAGGAACAACACTTACTCACATTAACTAGGTACACTGAAGCTTGTCTAACCTAACCAAGGGGAGGGTTCCACAGGAAGCCACCCCGATGTGCAATAGGTTGACCTAGAAGAGAAAATCAAGGCTAGCCCCGTTCACACGAAGCAAGCTCGCTTCTTTTACCCACCTTTCGCTAAAGACTGTCGAATGCAATCGTTTTCTATCCGATCTAATCTTCATCTTGAGCTGATGCTCAAAGAATTGAATCAGATCCGAATGAGAAAGACGATTGCCTCGCAAGACTTCCTCCTTTCGCGTCGTCCAAATCACCATTCGAGCCGTGGCCATCAGCGTCAGAAACACCATCCGTTTCATCCCGGAATACGGGGGCGACACATTGTCACACGCGTATGCGCGATCAATGGACACAAGCTGTTCGGGAGCGAGACGAGCCGTCAGCTCGCCGACATGGTCCCATAAGGGGCGGACCTGGGGGCAATGGTAGAAGGCGTGCGCAGCCGTTTCCTCTAAGCCAAGGCCACACCGTTCACAGTCTGGCAAATCCGCCAAGCCCCATATGAAAGCCTTGTCGTTGAGAGGCAGCCGATTCCGAGCCAATCGCCAGCTAAGCGAAAACTCAGGGTTACTGAGGTAATCCGCCGCTGGCGCCCAAGACCAGTAGGAGCAGTACTCCTCCTCCGACAAGCCGAGCGTATCTCGTAGGAGATCCTTCGCGGGCCTCTCCACTAATTCACGATAGAAGACCTTCCTAGGCCGAGAAAGGTCACTGGACCGGGGAACGGCCCTCAAGGCCGACCGACACTCGCGAAGGAAAACCGATTGATCCCGAGGTTTACGACCGCGCTCAACCCGCGAGATGGGGGGACTGATGGTAAGGCCAGGGAACGCGTCCCTAACAATCCCCTCCAGAATCGGATCTCCTCCAGTCAATGCACGGCGTAGGAAAGCCAACCTAGAAGCACGGATGTGACTCGGCAGGTGCGGCATTCCCAGCCCCCCATGACACGGACGTTTAGTGCAGACTCGTTTGTCGACCCGATTCCCGCGTCCCCTCCATAAAATGGAGGATAGCGATTGCTCGAGCGCCTTCTTGTGAGTCTTACAGAGAGGAAGTACGGACAATCGATAAAGAATCAGGGGGAAAATGTATGTAGCACACACCTCCGCCCTGCCCTTCACGGACAACCTCCGTCGATTCCAAGTCTGACCGGCGGAATCGACCTTTGCTCGTACTTCAGACCAATTCTTCTCCAGCTGGAGGTCAGGCCCAAACCACACTCCAAGAATGCGGACAGGACCGTCTGTCCAACCGAAGCGGCCCGGAAGAGCGACCCCCTTCCAGACACCTAACCGCAAGCCGGACGACTTGTCGCGGTTTATTTTGGCCCCTGTCACCTTCTCGTACCGATCAAGCGCCTTCTGTACCACCTCAATGTCGTTGCGGGACGACACGAAAGCAGATACGTCATCGGCGTACGCGGAAACCCTGGCTCGAGACCCTCCAGGAACGGCAATTCTACGTAGGGCCGGACTGCCGGTCTCGTCCTTCAGCCGGCGAAGGAGAGGCTCCAACGCCAAAGCATAAAGGAGAGGCGACAGCGGACAACCCTGACGAACCGACCTAGACAGCACGAACGCGTCTGACAGCCTTCCGTTCACCTGTACCACCGCACTGGGGGAGCGATACAGGAGGCTAATCCAGCGGCAGAAGTTGGGTGCGAATCCAGCGGCCTGCAGGACAGCTGCAAGGTAGCGATGGTCGACCCTATCAAATGCCTTGGACTGATCCAAATTGATCAGCGCGGCTTCTTCGTCGTCTTTTACACCCTCTATGATCGTGCGGATCAGATGCAGGTTGCTCTGAATTGTTCGGCCCCTCACAGAACAAGTCTGCTCAGGTCCCAACAGAGACTCGGCAACTGACTGCAAACGCTCCTGCAGGATCTTGGCCATAATCTTTAACTCTGTGTTTAGCAGAGTTATGGGCCTGTAATCATCTAGGTTCCCCCCACCACCTTTGCCCTTTTTCAACAGAGTGATCACACCCCTGGTGATCCGGTTGGGGATGGACCCCGACCGAAACCAGTTGTTGAACACTGCAGTCAAAATTGGAACAAAGATGTGCGACAGCCTCAAGTACAATTCATAGGGCAAACCATCCAGACCAGGCGACTTGCATCTGCCGACCTTCTTCAAAACCACGTAGACATCGCCCTCCGTAATCTCTCCCTCGCAGCTAGCCGCTTCAGTCGGCGAAAGCCGAGGAAAGTCAGCCAAATAGCTACGAAACTCCTCCTCACGGAGACCAGACGTACGAGCAAGACTTTTCCAAACAGATAACTGAAAGTTTTATGCGATCAGCGTTTCGTTTTAAACATGGTCACGTTGTCACCACGTGGGCGACGCTGTGAAATTTTTGAAATGTGGATTTTTGTTTGTTTTTTCCCGTATATTTTTCTTCATACTGTCGGATCTATATCCATATATTTGCTTATATATATATATATATATATATATATATATATATATATATATATATATATATATATACACAAAATTCGCTTGATGGTGAAATAGAGCTGGTTTTTTTTAGAAACATGAGAACTCTTATGTAGCGAGTGAATCATATTTTTCAAAAATAATTATAATATACATATATATATATATATATATATATATATATATATATATATATACATACATAAATCTAAATATAATAAAAAGTTTATTCGCAGTGACTTATCAGTAGTCCCCAATGAAACTTCGGGATATATATATATATATATATATATATATATATATATTAATAAATATACGTTTTATTATACATAAATATATAGTAATATAATATACATTTTATTTTTGGCTTTCTTTATTTGGGAACACGGGGGTGCATGTCTAGAGGCAATGAATGTAAATATTGTTCCAAATTAGATGCAGACCCCGACGTTTGTGTAAACAGAAATCTTTACTTAAAAAAAAAATTTAAAATGTTTTCTTGTTTATTTTCTTTCCTCAAAATCGTATTTACGGAAACTAATCTAAATACGTCTCTTTGTGTATCTATATATTCTGTTTAAGTGCATATTATTCACGTGCACAGGTGCGCACACAAGCTCAAACAGGCACACACACGTATGAGTTTATGTCAGAATCTGAAAATTCGGTCCTGACTACAATACTCTCATTCATCTACATATATATTAGGTTGGTGCAAAAATAATGATGTAATAATGTCGTTTTTTGACGTAGTTTTTAACTTCGAAAAACGACTTTATTACGTTATTATTTTTGCAGCAACCTAATATATATATATATATATATATATATATATATATATATATATATATATATATATATTTAAAAAGTTTTAAAAGTTTTATATTGATATTTATATTTACATACGCTCTATCTCTGATATTGAGCACTTTATTCCATAAATATAACAGCATGAAAATATATTTCTTCATATATATATATATATATATATATATATATAACTGTTATGGATTCCGGGATGAAATCCAGTCTCAAATGAATGACAAACGTAGGAATGAAATATAGTAAATAAATGTATTGTCGTAATAATACAACAGGCAATACGGTTAGTAGATCCAGAAATGCGGTTAGTAGCAATAATAATATGTATACAGTCTGGGAAATTCAGTATCGAAGTATGACTTCCTTCTGAGGAACTGCTCGCAACTGTGACTCCTACAAAGCGGTTACCTCACACTCTGACTTTCACTGTGTCACTCCCGGGTATTCACCGGCAGCAGTACAAGTACACACTGGGCGACAATAACCGAATGTAAAAGAACCAAAAGAATGTAGATAGAAGGGTTCGTAACACAGACCTTATTCTCCGAGCAAACATCAATTCCGCTGGTGAAAGACGCGATGGTGTGATCACGTTAGGTGTTATTCTGTACACTTGGAGGAACTGTTGTGTCGCTTTTATCGTCGGTACATACTCGGCTTTTTTTAGCGCTCTTTTTAGTGTGTCAACGAATCTTTCAGTTTGTCCGTTCGACCTCGGGTGGTACGGAGCCATCTTGATATGCTTTACTTGGTATGTTTCACAAAATTCTTTGAAGTCATTGGAGGTAAATTGTGTGCCGTTATCGCTTACCAAACAATCCGCGACGCCAAATCTCGCGAATAGTTCGTGTAAACAGTTATATTGGTGTTGTCTTCGTTATGTATCCTAGTAGCTTTTATTCTACTAGTATCTTTTCTGTTCCTACATTGGGATGCCTTGTGGCCCTTTTTCCTACACTCAAGACAGTTTTTATATCTAAAACTGCAATCCTTATTCCAATGTAGTCCTCTACATCGATAACATGCTGATGGGGGGGGGGGCTTATATTTGCTTCGCTTTTCGTCATAATTTGCCCTGTATGTTGTACTTTTTCTCTTATTATAGAATTTTAGTTTTCTTTCCGGGGAGGGTGAATAACGTAGACTTTTGTTTAACTTACGTATATGAGATACAGCTGACTCCTCAATGTCCTTTGAGTCTTTTTTTACACTTAGTCATTTCTGACAATCTTCCAATAATTGTTGTAGTGTTAGTCCAGGTTCATTTTGTAATTTTGAAAGCATTCTTTTGCGCATTTCGCAATCTTTTGTTGAAACTAACCCTTGAACAAAGATGAAACACTTGAAGTTGTCCGGGGTTAATTCCGCTAATTTGAAGTCGTCGCAATGTTTATTTACGATTGCGGCAAATGTGGAATAATCCTCATTATCGCCCTTTACCAGATTAAGGTATTTTCACCTCCTGTGGAAGAGTGATGTTTTCGAACTGAAGAGTTCTTTAAGACATATAACTGCTTCGTCAAATGTTAATTCGTTCGTCTTTTTTGGCAAGATGTAATCCACGAACTTTGTATATTCTTCAGTTCCTAATTTTCTAAGCAATAGACGTAGCCTTTTTGCTTCTGTCCAGTTTTGACAGTCGATGTTAAATATGTCTTCATGTCTTCTGAAGTAATCTCCAAAATTCTTATCCTCATCTAGAGAATATTTGAAAATCTCTATGGTATTCTACACTGCGTCTTGCGAAAAAGTTGCCTCTTTTTCAATATCTAATTGCTTGTTACCCGCTACTTTCAATATTAGTTCCTGGAGCTCTATTTGTCTTTCTTGGTTTATCCTTCTGAGTTTGTAGTAATTCCTTTTGCCATTTTTCTTCCATTTTTTTCTTGTAGTTGTAATCGTTGATCATTTTGGTATTTTACCATTTCTACCAAAATATTTTTAAAATCTTCCATGATAACTCAATTTTACGTATTTCTAATCCTCTTAACTCTTTGTCGTCATTTTTTTGTGAACGAGGGGAGGATTTTTCTATTTCTTCTTCCCGTGTGAGTTCGAATAGCTCGTCGCCCATTTGTTGTGGATTCCGTGATGAAATCCGGTCTGAAATGAATGACAAACGCAGGAATGAAATATAGCAAATAATTATATTGACGTAATAATACAATTGGTAATACGGTTCCAGAAATGCGGTTAGTAGCAATAATAATATGTATACAGTCTGGGAAATTCAGTATCGAAGTATGACTTCCTTCTGAGTCTACCTGCTCGCAACTGTGACTCCTACAAACGGTTAACTCACACTCTCACTCTCTCACTCTCACCCTCCCGGGTATTCACCGGCAGCAGTACAAGTACACACTGGGCTAGTCCACTTGTATAAAAAGGGGTGGACCCCTTAACAATAACCGAATGTAAAAGAACCAAAAAAATGTAGATTCAAGGGTTCGTAACATTAATTTACAAAAGGAATCAGTATACGAAGTAGACCAGTAGATATTTATTGTAAAATGTTACATTGGGACCAGTTTCAATGAAACAGTTTATAATATATATATATATATATATATATATATATATATATATATATATGTAGATGAAAATTTATTTCATATATATATATATATATATATATATATATATATATATATATATAAAATAAATTTTCACCCTCAATATAATTGATACAACAATAGTTAATAAAAATGAACACGCTACCGCCCCTGTCTGAATGATTGAATTTCTCTGTATCCTTGGAAACAGGAAATTATGAATTTATATGTGCGTTTAATACTCAGTAAATTTTAAAATAAGTTATTCCTATATTCGCTTGAAGATAAAACGGAACTAATACTTTTAATTTAATTATATAATTAAATTTGAAGTTTTAACTTCAGTTTTTTAAACATGGTTATTACTGTGTAGCGAAAAAACATACTTTAAATCAATTAATATATACATATATTTATAGTTAGTTAGTTAGGTAATGAAAAGTTTGGTATAGATAATCCCAAGCAAATATTAATTTAATTAAAAAGAAGACAACCTTAAGTGTCCATTGATTATATTTTATTTTACCAAGAAAGTGTTTTTCCCTGGTTCCTCATATTCCATTTCCAAACATAAAAAATGGTTTTAAATTTACGTATTATTTTTATACACTTTTGAGCGGTAGTTTTAAGTTGATGTAAGGTGATAGAGCTAGGGGTAACAATAGGACAACAGACATGGTCGAAATTACGGAAGGAAGATGTAGGAATAATTTTACATCTATTTTTATTAAAATACTTAAGAGTAAGGGAGTAAGTGAGTGGGAGTAAAGACCACACATTGACATATTTAATAAGTCATCTCACAGGAAACGAGATAAAGAGAAAAAAGAAAAGATATAAGAAAGCAAATGTGGAAGCAGGGGTGGAAGTAAAAAGTGGGGAAAGAAGAAAAGGAACATATATAACATATATAGGTATATTGAAGTTAATTTAAAAAAACTCAGATTGATATATATTGAAGTTAACATTTGACACTAATTTAAAAATTATCAGCAAAATAAAATAGGATAAAATGAAAATATTTCTAATGTGAATATAAGATAAACAAACAATATTAATATTATCAATATTATTAATAACAGGCGTGGAGTAATGGATAGCGGCTTGGATTGAGTAATCGGAGACCCGAGTTCGAATTCCAGTCGAAGCCAGTTTCATTACGTCCTAATAAATTGGGAGCTATGGGTAAATATAAGGACAGACTGGTTCTGTATCCTTGGATAGCAATTGGTCTAAGTTTTGGACAACTCTGAATTCAAAATCTGTGGAGGGTCGTTTGGAGGCCCAGGACCTATGTATTCGGCCCTTCAAAAAATGTTTCCTGCACGAAAACTTCACCACTGTAATCAAATCTTACGTGCAATTGTCGGACTGTCGGTTTTCGAAGAACTGATCTGCTTGACCCACATACGTCGAATTCGACGGGATAGTCGAATATTAATAACAATTAAGGGGTAAAAAAAATTAAAATATATAAATTTAAATCTTAAATATATATTTTTAAAATTAAATATAATTAAAACAACCTAAAAAATGTTGAATAGTATAGAAAGAATATAAAGCAATATCGGAAAAAAATATTGAAAAAATGTATATAAAAATGTAAAAACATTTTGAAATAAAAGAAAAAATTTAAAAGTAATAATAATATTATTATAATGTCGTAATAATAGTAATAATAATAATAATAATAATAAACTATCAATGAAAGGAATAATAATAATAATACCAATGAAAGGAATTATGGTAGAGTCATAATGAAGAAACGGTGATATTAGATCAGTTATAACATATTTAACCTTTAATTTTAACCATTTAATAAATGTTGACTTCAGTATTCACTTATATATATATATATATATATATATATAAATATAAAGTCTTTCACCTATCTTGGTAGCAAAGTCAATTACAGTGGAACTTTAGATGATGAAATCATGCATCGGATTGCTAAGGCTACCAGTGCTTTTGGCAAACTTCGCCATCGCTTGTGGAATGAGCGGGGTATTCCACTGGATACGAAAATTCGGGTTTCCAGAGCTGTTGTACTTGCCATTCTTTTGTATGGCTCAGAGTCATGGACTCTATACAGGTACCATATACGCCAGCTAGATGTTTTCCAT
Organism: Acanthosepion lycidas; assembly: GCA_963932145.1. Taxonomy (NCBI): domain Eukaryota; kingdom Metazoa; phylum Mollusca; class Cephalopoda; order Sepiida; family Sepiidae; genus Acanthosepion; species Acanthosepion lycidas. The sequence goes on along the minus strand of OZ010574.1, from coordinate 6,920,574 downwards.
AAAAGCTGTCTGTGTGTAATCTGTGGAGTTAAGCTTCAAGATAGGGCATCTAATGTAGACCTGTTTAACAGGTGTAATATTGGAGGAATCGAGACTTTTATCATACAGTCTCAGTTACGGTGGACTGGTCATGTCTTGAGAATGTCTGATGACAGGATACCCAAGATCCTAATGCACAGCCAGTTAGATCAGGGCTACAGGAATGTAGGACGCCCATGGCTAAGATACAAAGACAAGCTGAAAAGCAACTTGTCAGAAGTTAATATACCATATAACACCCTTGAGCGCTTAGCTTTGGAACGGATAGAATGGAGATCTTCAAGAAGCGAGAGCAAGATCTAAAAGGTCAGCCAATCTAATAGTGATCTCATCTCACAATTCTCACACCTATTCCATACGTGGCCTTCTTTTGCAAATCACTAGCGGGTCTTAAATGCGACTTAAGATTATCGCATAAACTTTCATAACTGAATCAATAAGCTGGCAGATTCTCATACGTCGAAACTGACGGGAGAGTCCATTATTATTATTGTTATTATATATATATATATATATATATATATATATAACTCCTCACCGATATCACGATTTGATTATACTCAACATTACATCGAGCACTGTTTTATTAATACCAGCGCTACAGTTGCGATATATATATATATATATATATATATATATATATATATATATATATATATATTGTTGTGATCAAGTAAATGGTTAATAACAAAAAACAGGTTTTCAGATATATCGTAATAAAATCGTGTCTATGATCTGTTGAAAAATGGAAGGAACGACCTTAACCCCGAACGGAAGTCGTAAAGACTTATATAAAGCCTTGCGGGTGTTGATGCAAAGGAGGTCCGAGCATTCCTCGTCGACGTGTATTTGTAAGTATTCGTCGCTTAAATCGATCTTAGAGAAATATTTTCCTCTACTGAGCTTAGCGAATATTTCCTCTGGACTTGGAAGGGTATAATGATGATCCTTTTGGGCGCTGTTCAGCCCCGTATAGAAGTCAGCACATACACGAATTTCTTTGCTCTTTTTTTTTTAATATAAACTTTGGGGGATGCCCATTCACTATATTCAACCTTTGTCAGAATTCCCATTTCCTCAAGTCGATTCAACTCCTCATCAATTGAATCTAACGAGGCAAATGGAACGTTACGTTTTTTCTTAAAAAACAAAAAAACATAGAAGACATTTTTGTGCATTTTCCTGGTCCTCCACTTCAAACGTTGGGTTTTTGTTTTCGTTCACCTTTCAACTTTCCTGTTTCGTCAGCCATATTTTCGATTTTTGACAAGTTAACAGGCATATCCCAAAGTTGAAACTGTTCTAACCAACAAGTTCCGAACAAATTACTTGTATTCATCATAATATACGCCTTTAACCTTTAAATGACACGTTCGTTATAAGTTCGCGCATAAACTTAATAGGATCGCCAGTTACATTTTTAGCTAATTGGTCCGTTCTTAACAAAGTCGGCTTACCCAATTTTTTCCATGTTTGATAATTAATTATGGATAAGTCTGAACTCGAATCAAGCTGTAACCTTATATTTTTGTTAAATATTTTTACTTCAATATATTTCATGATGTCATAATTTTCTGGTTTATCAGACTTGGTAATTTTTACAACACTTTTCTTTGTCTTATTCTTAGTCTGCAGTGGGAACTGTTGTATCCCAATTTATCATAAATAAAAGATTTTCTTTCAATGTAATTGACCACAATTAAAACCTGGTCTTGAAGGCAACGTAACTTCATTCTTTTGGTTGGCGTATTTTTTAAATTTTTCTTTGGCGTGTGCCACGTCAGTCAGTTTGATGTTTTTCGAATGCTCTCTGACGCTCACGAAACGTTGACAATCTTCAAAAATTTCATTTAAAGTAATGTCGGGCTCGTGTTCAGCCTTGTTGAGTGCCTAACGACGTATTTCGGCATCTTTCGCGGGAATCAAACTCTTGACGAACGTCAAGCATTTAAAATTATTGATGCTTAACTCTGACAATTTGAAGTCATCGCAGTGTTTATTGACTACACTCATAAAATAGTATAATCTTCATCTTTGTGGATCTTTTTTGCATTTCCAAAGCTTGTGGAACAGTAATGTTTTTGGATTGAAGAGTTCTGGTAATGATTGAACCGCCTCTACAAATTTCAAGTCGCTGGTTTTCTTAGGCAAAATATAGTATAATCTGCTGCGCCTAATTTCCTGAGGAGTAGGCGAACCTTTTTATTGCCATCCCAATTTGCACAATCAGTATTGTAAAAGTCTTCGTAACGTTTAAAGTACGAAGCGAATGTAATTTCTTCCTCAGGTGCAAACGTGAAGTTTTCAATGGCTCTCTGTATAGCGTTTTGAGAGAACGCGTTATCGCTGTCTTGATTTTGGTTTTTTATGGACATATACAAGTGCCTTTATTCATTCTGTGTTTGAAGGAGCATTTCTTCCAGTTTTTGCTGTTAGACCTAAATTTCTAGGTGCAATTCCTCAAATTTCTTCTGGAATTCAGCTTGTTCTCGTCGGAATTTCTCTTGTCTTTCTTGATATTTCTGTTCCAACAGCAAATGTTGTTCCTGTTGGTGTTTCTGTCTTTCTTGGTATTTCTGCTCCAACAGAAAATGTTGTTCCTGTTGGTGTTTCAACAACTCTAGCTTTACACTTTTAAATTCGTCCATTTTACTGCGTAAAACTAAAAAATGTGATGGTAGAATTTTTTCTCTACATTCATAAATAAGTTTTTTTGACTTGTACAGTTTCTTCACTGACTTGTTGGAATGGAAAAAATAACAAGTTTTACCAACCGTCTTACCAACCACTGAATTGAACTTACAGAAATCCTCTTGTTTTGAAGTTTCTTGTTTTTCACTCTGTGACGAATGCAGATAGCCCATACACGCATATATTACCCGTAGCAACAGACGTATAAATATAATCTAGACAGGGGACTGATGTAAGGTCATGAAGCAGCAGGAACTGGAATTTGCGCCAAAATGCAGGACACGTGCGAATTGGAAAGTTACTTAGAAGTCAGTTGCTGTCTTGTTTTTGAAGGAGCAAGACTCGAAATCGAAGCACTGATAACTTATGAAAGGAAAGATGAGACTCATTTTGGTAATGATGGCACTTGTCCGATTCATCCCAAGCAAATCCGGATAAGAAATATAAGGATATGTATTTCTGTTCGTTATTTCCAAATTGAAGAAGATAAATCGAGTTATTTATCACAGAAGACGCAAGGAAATTTGTACGCTCAGAATACAGCCTGCGTTTGAAGAAATAAAAGAGAAAACCAGAAGAAAGTGTATATCCTGTTGCAGTTGAACCGTTTTCTTTTATTTTAATATCTCATGTATATGTACATATTAAAATTCTGATACCAAAATTCATTACGCCTTATTGTTCATCCTTGAATTGTGGATCAGTATTCGTTTTGAAACCGAAGCGAACCTGGGAAAAGATTACTGTTCGATTTTCCTAATGGTCTGGGAGAGATCACCCGTATCTCTCCACAGATGTGATAATGGTCGGCGTATGATCGCCTTATAAACCATTCGTCGACTAGGGCATATGACAATTGTCAGTGTTGTAATTAACACTGGATACCCTTTTGTCGTAGAGTTTGATTAGAATTTCTTTCTTCGCCACTTTTGTAGACACTAGCAAAAAAAAAAAATATATATGATTTAGTGTGAAGTCCGTTTCTTCGAATCCTTCGTCGCCAAGACATTGTGACCAAATAAATGGTTAACGAAATAACAAAAACAGGTTTGAAGATATATCCGTATATTAAACAGTAAGTACACCTGAAGAGTATTACACGATTAATGAGGGTGTATCGTATGAATCAGCGCTCAATATATTCACTGTACACTGTTCCCCCGAAGCCTTCTGGCCTAATAATTTTATAATAGGCGGAAGAGTCTAACATAGACTCTTTAGAGGGAGGACACCACAACATATATATATATATATATATATATATATATATATATATATATATATATATATATATACCTAAAGAGCCAAAACCTATATACCTATGTTTCACTTACCGGATTATCAGGATAGTTCTAAAAAAAAAAAAGGCTTAGACCAGACGACATTTTTTTGATAAAGCGGACGCCAGAAACAATAAAAAATTAGCCTAAAAAACAAAAACAAAAGAAAAACAACTCATAGTTGGGAACTGTTTTTTTATGCAAATCTTGTATTCTTTCTGGTGGCCGATTTATCAATAAAATGTCGTTTGGGCCAACCATCTTTATTTAGAATTATACTGATGATCCTGTAAGTGAAACTTACGTACATAAGTTTTGGCTCTTTAGTTATTTTAATTTTGCTCTACTTAGTGTATTAACCACATTTACGTATTAAATTAGGTAATCATGTTTGTTTTTTTTCTCTTTTTACTAGACATTACAGTGATGGTTGATTATTTGCAAGCAGTACGGATGTTTTTAAGTCTTTTCTTTTTTACTGATTTTTTTCCTCCGATATTAGTTTGTCTAATATCTGTTTATTTACAAATCCTGACATCTGTTTTAGTTTTTAAACCGCCGCCAGAGTTATAGTATATATATATATATATATATATATATATATATATATTCCAATTTCTTTTTGAATTTGTAGGTAAGATTCCAATGTAATAAATTATAACCATGGAACCTTAGTGTTTGAGTCTTTTATATTATATTCTTACTCTGCCCTGGACATTGAGTTCTACCTGGATATTTTATCCTCTTGGGAATTTATATATATATATATACATTGACCACTAATATATATATATGAAAAAATATATGCATTTTTACTCCCCTTTCCATCACGCCATTCAGTGGCGTTCTTTGAATGTGGTCAACAGAGCTTTCTTACTTTTTGATAACTTGTGTATCACAAATTTCGTTTGTCTCTATTTTTATTTGATCATATGCCGGAATAAAATAAGTATGCAAATTAACTTGTTTGTCGAGGCGGAAAACTCTGAAAAAGGAAATTATCCTTCTAACCTCATTTCTGTTAAAGCGATTGATCTCATTTACATAATAAATTCATGGTATTATATTTGTTTATATGGTCATTTGGTAGGCAAACATTGTTAAGACGTTTTCGGTGCAACTGAAGTAGCAGCCTGTTAAATTCTTAACCGCCAATGGCATCGCGTATACAGGCTACAACAAGTTTATCTTGTTGAAGCGGACAAAGGAATCTCCATATTGCAGAGCCGGCGTTATCAAGAAGAACCACGAAAATAGGATTTGAATTATCATTTCCTTTTGGCGGGAATGGGAACACAATGGCTGCGAGTTGACAGAAGCAGTGAAAAATAAAATAAAACAATCGAGAAAAGAAATAAAAATGGTGAACACTTTCAAGAAAGTGGCGGGTAAGCAGGTCTTTATTGGCGGGAGATTGATCGAACGAAATGACCGGGAAAGGCACGATAGAAAAATTCTGAAACTAACTGATTTCAAGCTGTTTATTTGGACAGTTCATTCCGTGCTGTTTTCAAAGTCTGCAACATCCCTCAAGTGCAGTCTTTGAGCGCCTGTGTCGGCTGGAGATATACGTCTCCGATTTTGACTCTTCCCCTAGCCTGCTTCATAGCGATAGTCCATTTTATTCTTTTTTTATTTGCCTGGAGCTCCTTGAATTTTATTTCTTGTTGTGTTTGAAAGTTTTTTCTAAAGTTTACTGAAAGTTATATATATACTTTATTTTAGGATATTACATCAAAAACATATAAAAAAAAAGCTACACAAATGAAATCATGTTTCGATGTGTATTAAAACATCTCATCAGGCGTTAGTAAATAACTGGCAAGTAGTCAATTTATTGAGATTTAAAAACAACATTGGACTCTATTTGTTCTGTTTTTACATGGACACATATATATATATATATATATATATATATATATATATATATATATATATATATTACTTTTATGTGCAGTACTTAGTGGAAAGCGCTTAACAACAGTGATAAAGCTAATATATTCAGTTGTATGGATATGAGTTTGGGGCCCTGAGCTTCACGCTTTTGAGATCATATCTATCTATCTATCTATGTGTGTGTGTATGTGTGTGTGTGTGTGAGAGAGAGAGGGTATTTAGGCAGAAATCCTTCTTTCATGCACATTTCATTGAAAAGGCAGACAAGGTGCTTTTATTTAGTTTTTATGCAATTTCTCATGCGATCTAATAATCTTTTTTTTTTCTTTTCAGATGATAAATTATATAAAAACTGTCCGAATGTTCTTTTTATCCGAGCGCTTTCGGCAATACATTTAGCCATTTTCAAGGATGAAATATTTTAACTGTTAAATAAGAAATAGTTTGTTGCAGCATGCATGTTTTATAAAATGTTTTCATTTTTCAAAACACAGTCAAAATATTGTGTCCATGTACATGGCTGATATTATCGGACAGTTTATATATAATTTATGATCGGAAAAGAAAAAATTATTATTAGATCGCATGAGAAATTGTGTAAAAAACTAAATAAAATTACATTGCCTGTCGTATTCAATAAAATGTGCATATATTTATATATATATATATATATATATATATATATACATATATATTAGATTGGTGCAAAAATAATGACGTAATGATGTCGTTTTTTGACGTTAAAAATACGTCAAAAAACGACATTATTACGTCATTATTTTTGCTCCAACCTAAAATTATCTTAAGATAGTTTTATGATTATACATTCTTTTTATAGATGGTATTTATCAATCCACCCACGAGGATTGAATGTGGCACAAGGCCTTTTTAATGTGGGTATCTCTGAGCCCGTTAGCCCAGCCAAAAGTAAATAACCATCCAAACCCCACGAGGGGGGCCAGTTCCGTCAACCTCCCCCAACGAAACCCTACCCTTCGGCGGAGCTTCGTCAGGGTTCCTCCCTGCAAGCAGAGAGTTTGACAGACACCCGACCCGGCAGCTCACAAAGCACAGATACTACACTTTGATTCTAGCCACCGGGCCGGGCGGGTATTCTTTTTATAGATGGTATTTATCAATCCACCCACGAGGATTGAATGTGGCAAAATATTTCCAGTTCCGTCAACCTCCCCCAACGAAACCCTACCCTTCGGCGGAGCTTCGTCAGAGTTCCTCCCTGCAAGCAGGGAGTTCGACAGACACCCGACCCGGCAGCTCACAAAGCACAGATACTACACTTTGATTCTAGACACCGGGCCGGGCGGGTATTCTTTTTATAGATGGTATTTATCAATCCACCCACGAGGATTGAATGTGGCAAAATATTTCCAGTTCAGTCAACCTCCCCCAACGAAACCCTACCCTTCGGCGGAGCTTCGTCAGTGTTCCTCCCTGCAAGCAGGGAGTTCGACAGACACCCGACCCGGCAGCTCACAAAGCACAGATACTACACTTTGATTCTAGCCACCGGGCCGGTATTCTTTTTATAGATGGTATTTATCAATCCACCCACGAGGATTGAATGTGGCACAAGGCCTTTTTAATGTGGGTATCTCCGAACCCGTAGGCTCAGCCAAAAATAAATAACCATCAAACCCCCCGAGGGGGGGCCAGTTCCGTCAACCTCCCCCAACGCAACATTACCCTTCGGCGGAGCTACGTCAGGGTTCGTCTCTGCAAGCAGAGAGTTCGACAGACACCCGACCCGGCAGCTCACAAAGCACACATACTACACTTTGATCCTAGCCACCGGGCCGGGCGGGTATTCTTTTTATAGATGGTATTTATCAATCCACCCACGAGGATTGAATGTGGCACAAGGCCTTTTTAATGTGGGTATCTCTGAGCCCGTAGGCCCAGCCAAAAGTAAATAACCATCCAAACCCCCCGAGGGGGCCAGTTCCGTCAACCTTCCCCAACGAAACCCTACCCTTCGGCGGAGCTTCGTCAGGGTTTCTCCCTGCAAGCAGAGAGTTCGACAGACACCCGACCCGGCAGCTCACAAAGCACAGATACTACACTTTGATTCTAGCCACCGGGCCGGGCGGGTATTCTTTTTATAGATGGTATTTATCAATCCACCCACGAGGATTGAATGTGGCAAAATATTTCCAGTTCCGTCAACCTCCACCAACGAAACCCTACCCTTCGGCGGAGCTTCGTCAGAGTTCCTCCCTGCAAGCAGAGAGTTCGACAGACACCCGACCCGGCAGCTCACAAAGCACAGATATTACACTTTGATTCTAGCCACCGGGCCGGGCAGGTATTCTTTTTATAGATGGTATTTATCAATCCACCCACGAGGATTGAATGTGGCAAAATATTTCCAGTTCCGTCAACCTCCCCCAACGAAACCCTACCCTTCGGCGGAGCTTCGTCAGTGTTCCTCCATGCAAGCAGGCAGTTCGACAGACACCCGACCCGGCAGCTCACAAAGCACAGATACTACACTTTGATTCTAGCCACCGGGCCGGTATTCTTTTTATAGATGGTATTTATCAATCCACCCACGAGGATTGAATGTGGCACAAGGCCTTTTTAATGTGGGTATCTCCGAACCCGTAGGCTCAGCCAAAAATAAATAACCATCAAACCCCCCGAGGGGGGCCAGTTCCGTCAACCTCCCCCAACGCAACACTACCCTTCGGCGGAGCTACGTCAGGGTTCCTCTCTGCAAGCAGAGAGTTCGACAGACACCCGACCCGGCAGCTCACAAAGCACAGATACTACACTTTGATCCTAGCCACCGGGCCGAGCGGGTATTCTTTTTATAGATGGTATTTATCAATCAACCCACGAGAATTGAATGTGGCACAAGGCCTTTTTAATGTGGGTATCTCCGAGCCCGTAGGCCCAGCCAAAAGTAAATAACCATCCAAACCCCCCGAGGGGGGCCAGTTCCGTCAACTTCCCCCAACGAAACCCTACCCTTCGGCGGAGCTTCGTCAGGGTTCCTCCCTGCAAGCAGAGAGTTCGACAGACACCCGACCCGGCAGCTCACAAAGCACAGATACTACACTTTGATTCTAGCCACCGGGCCGGGCGGGTATTCTTTTTATAGATGGTATTTATCAATCCACCCACGAGGATTGAATGTGGCAAAATATTTCCAGTTCCGTCAACCTCCCCCAACGAAACCCTACCCTTCGGCGGAGCTTCGTCAGAGTTCCTCCCTGTAAGCAGGGAGTTCAACAGACACCCGACCCGGCAGCTCACAAAGCACAGATACTACACTTTGATTCTAGCCACCGGGCCGGTATTCTTTTTATAGATGGTATTTTTCAATCCACCCACTAGGATTGAATGTGGCACAAGGCCTTTTTAATGTGGGTATCTCCGAACCCGTAGGCTCAGCCAAAAATAAATAACCATCAAACCCCCCGAGGGGGGCTAGTTCCGTCAACCTCCCCCAACGCAACATTACCCTTCGGCGGAGCTACGTCAGGGTTCCTCTCTGCAAGCAGAGAGTTCGACAGACACCCGACCCGGCAGCTCACAAAGCACAGATACTACACTTTGATCCTAGCCACCGGGCCGGGCGGGTATTCTTTTTATAGATGGTATTTATCAATCCACCCACGAGAATTGAATGTGGCACAAGGACTTTTTAATGTGGGTATCTCTGAGCCCGTAGGCCCAGCCAAAAATAAATAACCATCAAACCCCACGAGGGGGGCCAGTTCCGTCAACCTCCCCCAACGAAACTCTACCCTTCGGCGGAGCTCCGTCAGGGTTCCTCTCTGCAAGCAGAGAGTTCGACAGACACCCGACCCGGCAGCTCACAAAGCACAGATACTACACTTTGATCCTAGTCACCGGGCCGAGCGGGTATTCTTTTTATAGATGGAATTTATCAATCCACCCACGGGGATCGAATATGGCACAAGGCCTTTTTAATGTGGGTATCTCCGAGCCCGTAGGCCCAGCCAAAAATAAATAACCATCAAACCCCACGAGGGGGGCCAGTTCTGTCAACCTCCCCCAACGAAACCCTACCCTTCGGCGGAGCTTCGTCAGGGTTCCTCCCTGCAAGCAGAGAGTTCGACAGACACCCGACCCGGCAGCTCACAAAGCACAGATACTACACTTTGATTCTAGCCACCGGGCCGGGCGGGTATTCTTTTTATAGATGGTATTTATCAATCCACCCACGAGGATTGAATGTGGCAAAATATTTCCAGTTCCGTCAACCTCCCCCAACGAAACCCTACCCTTCGGCGGAGCTTCGTCAGAGTTCCTCCCTGCAAGCAGAGAGTTCGGCAGACACCCGACCCGGCAGCTCACAAAGCACAGATACTACACTTTGATTCTAGCCACCGGGCCGGGCGGGTATTCTTTTTATAGATGGTATTTATCAATCCACCCACGAGGATTGAATGTGGCAAAATATTTCCAGTTCCGTCAACCTCCCCCAACGAAACCCTACCCTTCGGCGGAGCTTCGTCAGTGTTCCTCCCTGCAAGCAGGGAGTTCGACAGACACCCGACCCGGCAGCTCACAAAGCACAGATACTACACTTTGATTCTAGCCACCGGGCCGGTATTCTTTTTATAGATGGTATTTATCAATCCACCCACGAGGATTGAATGTGGCACAAGGCCTTTTTAATGTGGGTATCTCCGAACCCGTAGGCTCAGCCAAAAATAAATAACCATCAAACCCCCCGAGGGGGACCAGTTCCGTCAACCTCCCCCAACGCAACATTACCCTTCGGCGGAGCTACGTCAGGGTTCCTCTCTGCAAGCAGAGAGTTCGACAGACACCCGACCCGGCAGCTCACAAAGCACAGATACTACACTTTGATCCTAGCCACCGGGCCGGTATTCTTTTTATAGATGGTATTTATCAATCCACCCACGAGGATTGAATGTGGCACAAGGCCTTTTTAATGTGGGTATCTCCGAGCCCGTAGGCTCAGCCAAAAATAAATAAACATCCAAACCCCCCGAGGGGGGCCAGTTCCGTCAACCTCCCCCAACGAAACTCTACCCTTCGGCGGAGCTCCGTCAGGGTTCCTCTCTGCAAGCAGGGAGTTCGACAGACACCCGACCCGGCAGCTCACAAAGCACAGATACTACACTTTGATTCTAGCCACCGGGCGGGTATTCTTTTTATAGATGGTAATTATCAATCCACCCACGAGGATTGAATGTGGCACAAGGCCTTTTTAATGTGGGTATCTCCGAACCCGTAGGCTCAGCCAAAAATAAATAACCATCAAACCCCCCGAGGGGGACCAGTTCCGTCAACCTCCCCCAACGCAACATTACCCTTCGGCGGAGCTACGTCAGGGTTCCTCTCTGCAAGCAGAGAGTTCGACAGACACCCGACCCGGCAGCTCACAAAGCACAGATACTACACTTTGATCCTAGCCACCGGGCCGGTATTCTTTTTATAGATGGTATTAATCAATCCACCCACGAGGATTGAATGTGGCACAAGGCCTTTTTAATGTGGGTATCTCCGAGCCCGTAGGCTCAGCCAAAAATAAATAACCATCCAAACCCGCCGAGGGGGGCCAGTTCCGTCAACCTCCCCCAACGAAACTCTACCCTTCGGCGGAGCTCCGTCAGGGTTCCTCTCTGCAAGCAGAGAGTTCGACAGACACCCGACCCGGCAGCTCACAAAGCACAGATACTACACTTTGATCCTAGCCACCGGGCCGGGCGGGTATTCTTTTTATAGATGGTATTTATCAATCCACCCACGAGGATTGAATGTGGCACAAGGCCTTTTTAATGTGGGTATCTCCGAGCCCGTAGGCCCAGCCAAAAATAAATAACCATCCAAACCCCCCGAGGGTGGCCAGTTCCGTCAACCTCCCCCAACGCAACACTACCCTTCGGCGGAGCTACGTCAGGGTTCCTCTCTGCAAGCAGAGAGTTCGACAGACACCCGACCCGGCAGCTCACAAAGCACAGATACTACACTTTGATCCTAGCCACCGGGCCGGGCGGGTATTCTTTTTATAGATGGTATTTATCAATCCACCCACGAGAATTGAATGTGGCACAAGGCCTTTTTAATGTGGGTATCTCCGAGCCCGTAGGCCCAGCCAAAAATAAATAACCATCAAACCCCACGAGGGGGGCCAGTTCCGTCAACCTCCCCCAACGAAACTCTACCTTTCGGCGGAGCTACGTCAGGGTTCCTCTCTGCAAGCAGAGAGTTCGACAGACACCCGACCCGGTAGCTCACAAAGCACAGATACTACACTTTGATCCTAGCCACCGGGCCGAGCGGGTATTCTTTTTATAGATGGTATTTATCAATCCACCCACGAGGACTGAATGTGGCACAAGGCCTTTTTAATGTGGGCATCTCCGAGCCCGTAGGCCCAGCCAAAAATAAATAACCATCAAACCCCACGAGGGGGGCCAGTTCTGTCAACCTCCCCCAACGAAACTCTACCCTTCAGCGGAGCTCCGTCAGGGTTCCTCTCTGCAAGCAGAGAGTTCAACACCCGACCCGGCAGCTCACAAAGCACAGATACTACACTTTGATCCTAGCCACCGGGCCGGGCGGGTATTCTTTTTATAGATGGTATTTATCAATCCACCCACGAGGATTGAATGTGGCACAAGGCCTTTTTAATGTGGGTATCTCCGAGCCCGTAGGCCCAGCCAAAAATAAATAACCATCCAAACCCCCCGAGGGGGGCCAGTTCCGTCAACCTCCCCCAACGCAACACTACCCTTCGGCGGAGCTACGTCAGGGTTCCTCTCTGCTAGCAGAGAGTTCGACAGACACCCGACCCGGCAGCTCACAAAGCACAGATACTACACTTTGATCCTAACCACCGGGCCGGGGGGTATTCTTTTTATAGATGGTATTTATCAATCCACCCACGAGAATTGAATGTGGCACAAGGCCTTTTTAATGTCGGTATCTCCGAGCCCGTAGGCCCAGCCAAAAATAAATAACCATCAAACCCCACGAGGGGGGCCAGTTCCGTCAACCTCCCCCAACGAAACTCTACCCTTCGGCGGAGCTCCGTCACGGTTCCTCTCTGCAAGCAGAGAGTTCGACAGACACCCGACCCGGCAGCTCACAAAGCACAGATACTACACTTTGATCCTAGCCACCGGGCCGAGCGGGTATTCTTTTTATAGATGGAATTTATCAATCCACCCACGAGGATTGAATGTGGCAAAATATTTCCAGTTCCGTCAACCTCCCCCAACGAAACCCTACCCTTCGGCGGAGCTTCGTCAGAGTTCCTCCCTGCAAGCAGAGAGTTCGACAGACACCCGACCCGGCAGCTCACAAAGTACAGATACTACACTTTGATTCTAGCCACCGGGCCGGGCGGGTATTCTTTTTATAGATGGTATTTATCAATCCACCCACGAGGATTGAATGTGGCAAAATATTTCCAGTTCCGTCAACCTCCCCCAACGAAACCCTAACCTTCGGCGGAGCTTCGTCAGTGTTCCTCCCTGCAAGCAGGGAGTTCGACAGACACCCGACCCGGCAGCTCACAAAGCACAGATACTACACTTTGATCCTAGCCACCGGGCCGGGCGGGTATTCTTTTTATAGATGGTATTTATCAATCCACCCACGAGGATTGAATGTGGCACAAGGCCTTTTTAATGTGGGTATCTCCGAGCCCGTAGGCCCAGCCAAAAATAAATAACCATCCAAACCCCCCGAGGGGGGCCAGTTCCGTCAACCTCCCCCAACGCAACACTACCCTTCGGCGGAGCTACGTCAGGGTTCCTCTCTGCAAGCAGAGAGTTCGACAGACACCCGACCCGGCAGCTCACAAAGCACAGATACTACACTTTGATCCTAGCCACCGGGCCGGGGGGTATTCTTTTTATAGATGGTATTTATCAATCCACCCACGAGAATTGAATGTGGCACAAGGCCTTTTTAATGTCGGTATCTCCGAGCCCGTAGGCCCAGCCAAAAATAAATAACCATCAAACCCCACGAGGGGGGCCAGTTCCGTCAACCTCCCCCAACGAAACTCTACCCTTCGGCGGAGCTCCGTCAGGGTTCCTCTCTGCAAGCAGAGAGTTCGACAGACACCCGACCCGGCAGCTCACAAAGCACAGATACTACACTTTGATCCTAGCCACCGGGCCGAGCGGGTATTCTTTTTATAGATGGAATTTATCAATCCACCCACGAGGATTGAATGTGGCAAAATATTTCCAGTTCCGTCAACCTCCCCCAACGAAACCCTACCCTTCGGCGGAGCTTCGTCAGAGTTCCTCCCTGCAAGCAGAGAGTTCGACAGACACCCGACCCGGCAGCTCACAAAGCACAGATACTACACTTTGATTCTAGCCACCGGGCCGGGCGGGTATTCTTTTTATAGATGGTATTTATCAATCCACCCACGAGGATTGAATGTGGCAAAATATTTCCAGTTCCGTCAACCTTCCCCAACGAAACCCTACCCTTCGGCGGAGCTTCGTCAGTGTTCCTCCCTGCAAGCAGGGAGTTCGACAGACACCCGACCCGGCAGCTCACAAAGCACAGATACTACACTTTGATCCTAGCCACCGGGCCGAGCGGGTATTCTTTTTATAGATGGTATTTATCAATACACCCATGAGGATTGAATGTGGCACAAGGCCTTTTTAATGTGGGTATCTCCGAGCCCGTCGGCCCAGCCAAAAATAAATAACCATCCAAACCCCCCGAGGGGGGCCAGTTCCGTCAACCTCCCCCAACGCAACACTACCTTTCGGCGGAGCTATGTCAGGGTTCCTCTCTGCAAGCAGAGAGTTCGACAGACACCCGACCCGGCAGCTCACAAAGCACAGATACTACACTTTGATCCTAGCCACCGGGCCGAGCGGGTATTCTTTTTATAGATGGTATTTATCAATCCACCCACGAGGACTAAATGTGGCACAAGGCCTTTTTAATGTGGGTATCTCCGAGCCCGTAGGCCCAGCCAAAAATAAATAACCATCAAACCCCACGAGGGGGGCCAGTTCTCTCAACCTCCCCCAACGAAACTCTACCCTTCGGCGGAGCTCCGTCAGGGTTCCTCTCTGCAAGCAGAGAGTTCGACAGACACCCGACCCGGCAGCTCACAAAGCACAGATACTACACTTTGATCCTAGCCACCGGGCCGAGCGGGTATTCTTTTTATAGATGGTATTTATCAATCCACCCACGAGGATTGAATGTGGCACAAGGCCTTTTTAATGTGGGTATCTCCGAGCCCGTAGGCCCAGCCAAAAATAAATAACCATCCAAACCCTCCGAGGGGGGCCAGTTCCGTCAACCTCCCCCAACGAAACTCTACCCTTCGGCGGAGCTCTGTCAGGGTTCCTCTCTGCAAGCAGAGAGTTCGACAGACACCCGACCCGGCAGCTCACAAAGCACAGATACTACACTTTGATCCTAGCCACCGGGCCGAGCGGGTATTCTTTTTATAGATGGTATTTATCAATACACCCATGAGGATTGAATGTGGCACAAGGCCTTTTTAATGTGGGTATCTCCGAGCCCGTCGACCCAGCCAAAAATAAATAACCATCCAAACCCCCCGAGGGGGGCCAGTTCCGTCAACCTCCCCCAACGCAACACTACCTTTCGGCGGAGCTATGTCAGGGTTCCTCTCTGCAAGCAGAGAGTTCGACAGACACCCGACCCGGCAGCTCACAAAGCACAGATACTACACTTTGATCCTAGCCACCGGGCCGAGCGGGTATTCTTTTTATAGATGGTATTTATCAATCCACCCACGAGGACTAAATGTGGCACAAGGCCTTTTTAATGTGGGTATCTCCGAGCCCGTAGGCCCAGCCAAAAATAAATAACCATCAAACCCCACGAGGGGGGCCAGTTCTCTCAACCTCCCCCAACGAAACTCTACCCTTCGGCGGAGCTCCGTCAGGGTTCCTCTCTGCAAGCAGAGAGTTCGACAGACACCCGACCCGGCAGCTCACAAAGCACAGATACTACACTTTGATCCTAGCCACCGGGCCGAGCGGGTATTCTTTTTATAGATGGTATTTATCAATCCACCCACGAGGATTGAATGTGGCACAAGGCCTTTTTAATGTGGGTATCTCCGAGCCCGTAGGCCCAGCCAAAAATAAATAACCATCCAAACCCTCCGAGGGGGGCCAGTTCCGTCAACCTCCCCCAACGAAACTCTACCCTTCGGTGGAGCTCCGTCAGGGTTCCTCTCTGCAAGCAGAGAGTTCGACAGACACCCGACCCGGCAGCTCACAAAGCACAGATACTACACTTTGATCCTAGCCACCGGGCCGAGCGGGTATTCTTTTTATAGATGGAATTTATCAATCCACCCACGAGGATTGAATGTGGCAAAATATTTCCAGTTCCGTCAACCTCCCCCAACGAAACCCTACCCTTCGGCGGAGCTTCGTCAGAGTTCCTCCCTGCAAGCAGAGAGTTCGACAGACACCCGACCCGGCAGCTCACAAAGCACAGATACTACACTTTGATTCTAGCCACCGGGCCGGGCGGGTATTCTTTTTATAGATGGTATTTATCAATCCACCCACGAGGATTGAATGTGGCAAAATATTTCCAGTTCCGTCAACCTCCCCCAACGAAACACTACCCTTCGGCGGAGCTTCGTCAGTGTTCCTCCCTGCAAGCAGGGAGTTCGACAGACACCAGACCCGGCAGCTCACAAAGCACAGATACTACACTTTGATCCTAGCCACCGGGCCGAGCGGGTATTCTTTTTATAGATGGTATTTATCAATCCACCCACGAGGATTGAATGTGGCACAAGGCCTTTTTAATGTGGGTATGTCCGAGCCCGTAGGCCCAGCCAAAAATAAATAACCATCAAACCCCCCGAGGGGGGCCAGTTCCATCAACCTCCCCCAACGCAACACTACCTTTCGGCGGAGCTATGTCAGGGTTCCTCTCTGCAAGCAGAGAGTTCGACAGACACCCGACCCGGCAGCTCACAAAGCACAGATACTACACTTTGATCCTAGCCACCGGGCCGAGCGGGTATTCTTTTTATAGATGGTATTTATCAATCCACCCACGAGGACTGAATGTGGCACAAGGCCTTTTTAATGTGGGTATCTCCGAGCCCGTAGGCCCAGCCAAAAATAAATAACCTTCAAACCCCCCGAGGGGGGCCAGTTCCGTCAACCTCCCCCAACGCAACTCTACCCTTCGGCGGAGCTTCGTCAGGGTTCCTCCCTGCAAGCAGAGAGTTCGACAGACACCCGACCCGGCAGCTCACAAAGCACAGATACTACACTTTGATCCTAGCCACCGGGCCGGGCGGGTATTCTTTTTATAGATGGTATTTATCAATCCACCCACGAGGACTGAATGTGGCACAAGGCCTTTTTAATGTGGGTATCTCCGAGCCCGTAGGCCCAGCCAAAAATTAATAACCATCAAACCCCCCGAGGGGGGCCAGTTCTCTCAACCTCCCCCAACGAAACTCTACCCTTCGGCGGAGCTCCGTCAGGGTTCCTCTCTGCAAGCAGAGAGTTCGACAGACACCCGACCCGGCAGCTCACAAAGCACAGATACTACACTTTGATCCTAGCCACCGGGCAGAGCGGGTATTCTTTTTATAGATGGTATTTATCAATCCACCCACGAGGACTGAATGTGGCACAAGGCCTTTTTAATGTGGGTATCTCCGAGCCCGTAGGCCCAGCCAAAAATAAATAACCATCCAAACCCCCCGAGGGGGGCCAGTTCCGTCAACCTCCCCCAACGCAAGACTACCTTTCGGCGGAGCTACGTCAGGGTTCCTCTCTGCAAGTAGAGAGTTCGACAGACACCCGACCCGGCAGCCCACAAAGCACAGATACTACACTTTGATCCTAGCCACCGTGCCGAGCGGGTATTCTTTTTATAGATGGTATTTATCAATCCACCCACGAGGACTGAATGTGGCACAAGGCCTTTTTAATGTGGGTATCTCCGAGCCCGTAGGCCCAGCCAAAAATAAATAACCATCAAACCCCCCGAGGGGGGCCAGTTCCGTCAACCTCCCCCAACGCAACTCTACCCTTCGGCGGAGCTTCGTCAGGGTTCCTCCCTGCAAGCAGAGAGTTCGACAGACACCCGACCCGGCAGCTCACAAAGCACAGATACTACACTTTGATCCTAGCCACCGGGCCGGGCGGGTATTCTTTTTATAGATGGTATTTATCAATCCACCCACGAGGACTGAATGTGGCACAAGGCCTTTTTAATGTGGGTATCTCCGAGCCCGTAGGCCCAGCCAAAAATAAATAACCATCAAACCCCCCGAGGGGGGCCAGTTCCGTCAACCTCCCCCAACGCAACTCTACCCTTCGGCGGAGCTTCGTCAGGGTTCCTCCCTGCAAGCAGAGAGTTCGACAGACACCCGACCCGGCAGCTCACAAAGCACAGATACTACACTTTGATCCTAGCCACCGGGCCGGGCGGGTATTCTTTTTATAGATGGTATTTATCAATCCACCCACGAGAATTGAATGTGGCACAAGGCCTTTTTAATGTGGGTATCTCCGAGCCCGTAGGCCCAGCCAAAAATAAATAACCATCAAACCCCCCGAGGGGGGCCAGTTCCGTCAACCTCCCCCAACGAAACCCTACCCTTCGGCGGAGCTTCGTCAGAGTTCCTCCCTGCAAGCAGAGAGTTCGACAGACACCCGACCCGGCAGCTCACAAAGCACAGATACTACACTTTGATCCTAGCCACCGGGCCGAGCGGGTATTCTTTTTATAGATGGTATTTATCAATCCACCCACGAGAATTGAATGTGGCACAAGGCCTTTTTAATGTGGGTATCTCCGAGCCCGTAGGCTCAGCCAAAAATAAATAACCATCAAACCCCCCGAGGGGGGCCAGTTCCGTCAACCTCCCCCAACGAAACCCTACCCTTCGGCGGAGCTTTGTCAGGGTTCCTCTCTGCAAGCAGAGAGTTCGACAGACACCCGACCCGGCAGCTCACAAAGCACAGATACTACACTTTGATCCTAGCCACCGGGCCGAGCGGGTATTCTTTTTATAGATGGTATTTATCAATCCACCCACGAGGACTGAATGTGGCACAAGGCCTTTTTAATGTGGGTATCTCCGAGCCCGTAGGCCCAGCCAAAAATAAATAACCATCCAAACCCCCCGAGGGGGGCCAGTTCCGTCAACCTCCCCCAACGAAACACTACCCTTCGGCGGAGCTTCGTCAGGGTTCCTCCCTGCAAGCAGAGGGTTCGACAGACACCCAACCCGGCAGCTCACAAAGCACAGATACTACACTTTGATCCTAGCCACCGGGCCGGGCGGGTATTCTTTTTATAGATGGTATTTATCAATCCACCCACGAGGACTAAATGTGGCACAAGGCCTTTTTAATGTCGGTATCTCCGAGCCCGTAGGCCCAGCCAAAAATAAATAACCATCAAACCCCACGAGGGGGGCCAGTTCTGTCAACCTCCCCCAACGAAACTCTACCCTTCGGCGGAGCTCCGTCAGGGTTCCTCTCTGCAAGCAGAGAGTTCAACACCCGACCCGGCAGCTCACAAAGCACAGATACTACACTTTGATCCTAGCCACCGGGCCGAGCGGGTATTCTTTTTATAGATGGTATTTATCAATCCACCCACGAGGATTGAATGTGGCACAAGGCCTTTTTAATGTGGGTATCTCCGAGCCCGTAGGCCCAGCCAAAAATAAATAACCATCAAACCCCCCGAGGGGGGCCAGTTCCGTCAACCTCCCCCAACGAAACCCTACCCTTCGGCGAAGCTTCGTCAGAGTTCCTCCCTGCAAGCAGAGAGTTCGACAGACACCCGACCCGGCAGCTCACAAAGCACAGATACTACACTTTGATCCTAGCCACCGGGCCGAGCGGGTATTCTTTTTATAGATGGTATTTATCAATCCACCCACGAGAATTGAATGTGGCACAAGGCCTTTTTAATGTGGGTATCTCCGAGCCCGTAGGCTCAGCCAAAAATAAATAACCATCAAACCCCCCGAGGGGGGCCAGTTCCGTCAACCTCCCCCAACGATACCCTACCCTTCGGCGGAGCTTTGTCAGGGTTCCTCTCTGCAAGCAGAGAGTTCGACAGACACCCGACCCGGCAGCTCACTAAGCACAGATACTACACTTTGATCCTAGCCACCGGGCCGGGCGGGTATTCTTTTTATAGATGGTATTTATCAATCCACCCACGAGAATTGAATGTGGCACAAGGCCTTTTTAATGTGGGTATCTCCGAGCCCGTAGGCTCAGCCAAAAATAAATAACCATCAAACCCCCCGAGGGGGGCCTGTTCCGTCAACCTCCCCCAACGAAACCCTACCCTTCGTTGGAGCTTCGTCAGAGTTCCTCTCTGCAAGCAGAGAGTTCGACAGACACCCGACCCGACAGCTCACAAAGCACAGATACTACACTTTGATCCTAGCCACCGGGCCGAGCGGGTATTCTTTTTATAGATGGTATTTATCAATCCACCCACGAGGACTGAATGTGGCACAAGGCCTTTTTAATGTGGGTATCTCCGAGCCCGTAGGCCCAGCCAAAAATTAATAACCATCAAACCCCCCGAGGGGGGCCAGTTCTCTCAACCTCCCCCAACGAAACTCTACCCTTCGGCGGAGCTCCGTCAGGGTTCCTCTCTGCAAGCAGAGAGTTCGACAGACACCCGACCCGGCAGCTCACAAAGCACAGATACTACACTTTGATCCTAGCCACCGGGCAGAGCGGGTATTCTTTTTATAGATGGTATTTATCAATCCACCCACGAGGACTGAATGTGGCACAAGGCCTTTTTAATGTGGGTATCTCCGAGCCCGTAGGCCCAGCCAAAAATAAATAACCATCCAAACCCCCCGAGGGGGGCCAGTTCCGTCAACCTCCCCCAACGCAAGACTACCTTTCGGCGGAGCTACGTCAGGGTTCCTCTCTGCAAGTAGAGAGTTCGACAGACACCCGACCCGGCAGCTCACAAAGCACAGATACTACACTTTGATCCTAGCCACCGGGCCGAGCGGGTATTCTTTTTATAGATGGTATTTATCAATCCACCCACGAGGACTGAATGTGGCACAAGGCCTTTTTAATGTGGGTATCTCCGAGCCCGTAGGCCCAGCCAAAAATAAATAACCATCAAACCCCCCGAGGGGGGCCAGTTCCGTCAACCTCCCCCAACGCAACTCTACCCTTCGGCGGAGCTTCGTCAGGGTTCCTCCCTGCAAGCAGAGAGTTCGACAGACACCCGACCCGGCAGCTCACAAAGCACAGATACTACACTTTGATCCTAGCCACCGGGCCGGGCGGGTATTCTTTTTATAGATGGTATTTATCAATCCACCCACGAGGACTGAATGTGGCACAAGGCCTTTTTAATGTGGGTATCTCCGAGCCCGTAGGCCCAGCCAAAAATAAATAACCATCAAACCCCCCGAGGGGGGCCAGTTCCGTCAACCTCCCCCAACGCAACTCTACCCTTCGGCGGAGCTTCGTCAGGGTTCCTCCCTGCAAGCAGAGAGTTCGACAGACACCCGACCCGGCAGCTCACAAAGCACAGATACTACACTTTGATCCTAGCCACCGGGCCGGGCGGGTATTCTTTTTATAGATGGTATTTATCAATCCACCCACGAGAATTGAATGTGGCACAAGGCCTTTTTAATGTGGGTATCTCCGAGCCCGTAGGCCCAGCCAAAAATAAATAACCATCAAACCCCCCGAGGGGGGCCAGTTCCGTCAACCTCCCCCAACGAAACCCTACCCTTCGGCGGAGCTTCGTCAGAGTTCCTCCCTGCAAGCAGAGAGTTCGACAGACACCCGACCCGGCAGCTCACAAAGCACAGATACTACACTTTGATCCTAGCCACCGGGCCGAGCGGGTATTCTTTTTATAGATGGTATTTATCAATCCACCCACGAGAATTGAATGTGGCACAAGGCCTTTTTAATGTGGGTATCTCCGAGCCCGTAGGCTCAGCCAAAAATAAATAACCATCAAACCCCCCGAGGGGGGCCAGTTCCGTCAACCTCCCCCAACGAAACCCTACCCTTCGGCGGAGCTTTGTCAGGGTTCCTCTCTGCAAGCAGAGAGTTCGACAGACACCCGACCCGGCAGCTCACAAAGCACAGATACTACACTTTGATCCTAGCCACCGGGCCGAGCGGGTATTCTTTTTATAGATGGTATTTATCAATCCACCCACGAGGACTGAATGTGGCACAAGGCCTTTTTAATGTGGGTATCTCCGAGCCCGTAGGCCCAGCCAAAAATAAATAACCATCCAAACCCCCCGAGGGGGGCCAGTTCCGTCAACCTCCCCCAACGAAACACTACCCTTCGGCGGAGCTTCGTCAGGGTTCCTCCCTGCAAGCAGAGGGTTCGACAGACACCCAACCCGGCAGCTCACAAAGCACAGATACTACACTTTGATCCTAGCCACCGGGCCGGGCGGGTATTCTTTTTATAGATGGTATTTATCAATCCACCCACGAGGACTAAATGTGGCACAAGGCCTTTTTAATGTCGGTATCTCCGAGCCCGTAGGCCCAGCCAAAAATAAATAACCATCAAACCCCACGAGGGGGGCCAGTTCTGTCAACCTCCCCCAACGAAACTCTACCCTTCGGCGGAGCTCCGTCAGTGTTCCTCTCTGCAAGCAGAGAGTTCAACACCCGACCCGGCAGCTCACAAAGCACAGATACTACACTTTGATCCTAGCCACCGGGCCGAGCGGGTATTCTTTTTATAGATGGTATTTATCAATCCACCCACGAGGATTGAATGTGGCACAAGGCCTTTTTAATGTGGGTATCTCCGAGCCCGTAGGCCCAGCCAAAAATAAATAACCATCCAAACCCCCCGAGGGGGGCCAGTTCCATCAACCTCCCCCAACGCAACACTACCCTTCGGCGGAGCTTCGTCAGGGTTCCTCCCTGCAAGCAGAGAGTTCGACAGACACCCGACCCGGCAGCTCACAAAGCACAGATACTACACTTTGATCCTAGCCACCGGGCCGGGCGGGTATTCTTTTTATAGATGGTATTTATCAATCCACCCACGAGAATTGAATGTGGCACAAGGCCTTTTTAATGTGGGTATCTCCGAGCCCGTAGGCCCAGCCAAAAATAAATAACCATCAAACCCCCCGAGGGGGGCCAGTTCCGTCAACCTCCCCCAACGAAACCCTACCCTTCGGCGGAGCTTCGTCAGAGTTCCTCCCTGCAAGCAGAGAGTTCGACAGACACCCGACCCGGCAGCTCACAAAGCACAGATACTACACTTTGATCCTAGCCACCGGGCCGAGCGGGTATTCTTTTTATAGATGGTATTTATCAATCCACCCACGAGAATTGAATGTGGCACAAGGCCTTTTTAATGTGGGTATCTCCGAGCCCGTAGGCTCAGCCAAAAATAAATAACCATCAAACCCCCCGAGGGGGGCCAGTTCCGTCAACCTCCCCCAACGAAACCCTACCCTTCGGCGGAGCTTTGTCAGGGTTCCTCTCTGCAAGCAGAGAGTTCGACAGACACCCGACCCGGCAGCTCACTAAGCACAGATACTACACTTTGATCCTAGCCACCGGGCCGGGCGGGTATTCTTTTTATAGATGGTATTTATCAATCCACCCACGAGAATTGAATGTGGCACAAGGCCTTTTTAATGTGGGTATCTCCGAGCCCGTAGGCTCAGCCAAAAATAAATAACCATCAAACCCCCCGAGGGGGGCCTGTTCCGTCAACCTCCCCCAACGAAACCCTACCCTTCGGCGGAGCTTCGTCAGAGTTCCTCTCTGCAAGCAGAGAGTTCGACAGACACCCGACCCGACAGCTCACAAAGCACAGATACTACACTTTGATCCTAGCCACCGGGCCGAGCGGGTATTCTTTTTATAGATACAAATATTTAAGTAAATGCTCTGTTTTATAATAAACAGTATTAACAACATTTACCGGTCTGAATGAGCATTTACTTAAAAAATTTGTATCTATAAAAAAAGAATGTATAAACATAAAAATGTCTTATATATATATATATATATATATATATATATATATATATATATATATATATATATATATGTGTGTGTGTGTGTGTGTGTTTGTGTGTGTGTGTCTGTGTGTGTGTCTGTATGTAAGTGTGTGTCAGCCTACCTAGCTACGGATTTGATTTTATAGGTTATACAGACCGGCGTATGCAAACTAAATGCATGCCAACGTCTGTATAAAGATATTTACGATGTGAAGGTATTAAAAGACTTATTCAACAAGCTTGTCTCACTATATCAGTTAAAGCCTCACTAGGAGATAATTTTGGCCTTGTGTCACATCTAACCCATGGTTAGCAAGATTGTCTCACCATATCAGTTACGACTGAGGAGTGAATTAGATCCTCAATAGGGTGTTCCATGCTTTCGGTCTTGTGCCGTATCTAAGTAACGCTTATTTTCGCCTATTTCGACGTGGCGAAATCATTAGCAAGCTAGTCTCACTATATCAATTAAAACTGAGTAGTGTGTCGATCTTCACTAGGTGCTACCTACTTTCGGCCTTGTGCCACATCTAACCATTTTTTGTAAATCGGTATAAAATTTGTTTCTTTCTGGATGAAATGAACAAATATTATATTTAGCTGTTTATTGGCATTGCGAACTATAATTAAACTACCGTCATCGGAATAGTGGTTATGCGCGTCTCGGAAAATTTAGTATCATATATATATATATATATATATATATATATATATATATATATATATAATTAACTATATATATTAACAATATTATTAACTATACCTTTACATTATATATATAGTAAAGGTAATAAATCCGTAGGTATATAATCCAAGTGGATCCTCATAATATAAAATATTAAAATTGATCCATAAAAAGAGCTCAATGCATTATTATTACAGAGCAAATAATTAATACGCAATAAAATCCCAAATCACATCATATGGGGGATAAGCTTATTTCAACCGACGAAATTCGCTAGTCTTATTCAAATCCAGTATAGACTGAGTTCGTATCGGAATTAGAAATTTAACTGTTAAATTTCTAAATTTGCGTATTATATATATATATATATATATATATATATATATATATATATATATATATATATATATATATATATTAGGTTGGTGCAAAAATAATGTCGTTTCTCACATATGCTACTATGTGAGAAAACGACATTATTTTTGCAACCGACCTAATATATATATATATCGTCGTTGGCATCAGTCCGTCTCGGGAGACCATGGAGTAGCGCTTATTCTTTTTTTTTTCAATTCTAGGTGATGGAGACTGTGTAGTCAAGGATTCGGCGGCACACTCGATGGTCAAAATTTTTGATCACGTCTCTGTATAGTTGCTCCTCGATCTCAGCAGTAGGCCTAATTATCTCATCCTTCAGCTGTTGAATTGTTATTGGCTTGTTGGCATAGACCTTACTTTTGAGATGACCCCTAAGGAAGAAATCTAAAGGCGTCGAGTCGCACGATCGTGATTGTCTTATTGACTCCGCTGTTTCGAGAGATGATGCAACCTGCGAACTTCTCATTCCATTCTAAGTTTGAACGTCCATTTTAGTAATAGGCTTCGATAACGTTAACACGTTGTTTGATTGTTAATCTTTCCATGGTGGAAATTCCCAAAGACTAATGTTGTTAAATGTGAAAGAAAAAAATCATTATACGCTTAAACTTAATTCACATTTAAAATCGGTCCAAATTATTGGAACACCCTATATATATGGATAAAGGAGTTGGTTAGATCCAGTGACAGGACCCAAAGAGTGTGAGTTCAATACCCGGTTAAGGCAGTGGAGAAATTGGAGAGGTGAATTAACAGGAAATAACTGATAACTGACATCCATTAAAACCATGGCACGTGGAACTAGAGCAGTCTACCCCAGTGAGCGAAATAAAGGGTTCAGTTCGACATTCCAACCACCTGAAGATGGCCGGAACGTACAACGGTCGAAACGTTGTAATAAATATGGCGACAAAGATGAGGACAATAGTCCGAATAATGTAAATAATGTACATAATACCTCATCTCAGAAAAATAGGGAGAAGCTGAAGGGCCGAAACGTTGTAATAAATATGGCGACAAAGATGAGGACAATAGTCCGAATAATCTAAATAATGTACATAATACCTCATCTCAGAAAAATAGGGAGAAGCTGAAGGGCCGAAACGTTGTAATAAATATGGCGACAAAGATGAGGACATTAGTCCGAATAATGTAAACAGTGTAAAAATAAAATATATCATTAGGAAGGGATCAAGATGCGTTATCGTTAACTATATAAAATCACAATATGATGATTATGTAGAAAAATATTAAAACATTGAAAACTAAGCAACGTCCAACGTATTTCCTTAACCTTTATAATAGAATAGATTTGTTACTGAAAGAAGCTCATGGCCAAACATACGTTCTTTTGAGCGTAAACAGGAAAACTAAAAATTAAAAAAAAATGTCTGTTGTATTTAATCAAACTGTTTCAACATTACTACGTAAATATCGCGTCCTGTGAGATAGCATGAGATTTGTAATTCAATTATGCCAAACTGTAATATTGAGGCTAATACGGTATCGAGAACGAAAAGCAAACGCATCAATTCCCCGTATTGAAATTTGGTTAGAATAGTACGAGCAACGTATTTGAGGAAAATAATTGGCCTACAAGAAATTGACTGGTACTGCCCGAAGGTACAACTACTCCCGAAGCAACGTAACCAGCTGCCAATGTGCTTATAGCATCCGCCTACAGATTTAATAGTCAAATATACAGGGTAAGATAGATAATTTGTCATGTAAATTACGCAAAAATGAAAATAACACAGACATCTCATTTTATCAAATATATTTACCAAAATTACTCAAAAATATCTTGAAATAGTAAAGATTAAATTTATTCAATAAAAAAAAAATTGTCATTAGTTTCAACCACGGCTTCCAGGCGATTTCAGAATCTCCTGGAACTCTTGTGGACGGTCTCCTTGTTTAAGTTGTTGAATGCTGTCATAATCATTGCCTTCAGATCATCTTTTTTGTTACAACGAGTTTTGTTGGTCTCTCGCTCAACTGCGCCCCACACATAAATATCAAGAAGGTTGCAGTCGGTGGAGTTAGGTGGTCAGATGTAAGGGGTGATGTGGTCGCAGAAATTGTCTGACATCCATGACTGGGTTCTCCTGCTTATGTGACATGGTGCAGAGTCCTGTTGCCAGACATAGGGTCATCCAGTAGCCAACCTCTTGACTCGTGATATAGGCCTTCGTGTTGAGTGAGGCTCTGTCGGAAAATGAATGGAGGCATAACGTCGCTATCACTAGTGATCACTCCAAACTCCTTCGTAAACCTATCTAACTCTTTCCGAATCCATTACACCGTCTTCGGATTGGCACCAAATCATTCTGAAATGTTCGTAATGTTGTTTCCGGTGCGAATGCCAAGCAATACAGTATGCCGTTTCCAAATTCCTGTGGGGTGGATTACGTCATCGTGTTCTTTTTCTCACATACGGTGCCCAACTGATCATACTATATTGTGCAGCTGGCAAAATCAAAAACAAACAAGACGCGCATGCGCAAAATTAAAATATAAAATGGCGACAATTTACTCCTTGCACCCTGTATACGAATATGTTAACAATATACAGGTGATTTGATTCGAGAAACGACTTGTATTTACTAAAACAAACAAATATACCGATATCCTGCATCTGTCGGTTTATTTGTCGTATCTTTGCGAATAATTTAATACGGACAAAATATCACCTCAATAACAGATATTCCAAGTAGGCGGCAAAAAGGATAGCGACTGTAATTTCAATCAGGTTCATTGCATTCACTTACGTAATGTTTTTTAAAGCATATCACCAGTCACGTGAAAACCGTAGATAAGGCAACAGTAACGCGCTATCATTTACAATAATTCTTGGCAATTCGCGAATAATAATGTGAAACAAACTGTGGAGATCCATACACGTTAATGTTTTCAAAGGTCATGTCATAAAAACAATGTTAGGGAACGTCTTGGAATTGTTCTCTTTGTTGGAATGTAAAAATTCGTAAGCACATCAGAAGTGAAATGTGATCTCGCAGATATTACAGAATCTGATTCTTTGGCAGGAAAAATTGACATTTGAAAAGAATTTTTTCCATTTCGCATTAACTCAAATTCGATAAGGTTGAACTGGAATATTCTAAATCTTGTTACACGCATGCAAAGACAGGAACTCTCGCAGAAATATGAATTTAGATAGAACGCAAGGACGGATTCAGCTAACATTAAACGTAATGTTTATTTCTTGGAAACGGAGTTATCAAAATTTGGCATTTTTCTTCTTTTTCTTATTCAAGTCTGATCCTTTTTAATGTCTCGAAGTCGTCGAATTCCTTTTATTCTAAAACGTATTCAGACAATCATCTTCATCTTCACTGTTTTGTCATTTGCAATTCAATTGATACCTACTCCCAGCTAACAAAATGACCATACTGCAACAATACCTAGAGGATCTTCAGAACATGTCGGCAAGGTTACTGTGTTAGGCAACACTTTGCCAGGATACGACTAGTTGCGCTGCAGAGAATGGATAATAGATTCCAGGGAGATACATGAAAACAGGAATTCTCAAGCTTAGGCGATCATGTATCTTTTCGATACATGACTGACGAGGAAGATTTTTTTTCCACAGTAGGTTACTATTTTTTCTGCAGTAGACCAATTGCCATCCAAAGGATTCATACCTTTCCCAAGGGTATTAGCGCGTAAGCGAATATACTGCGGTGGAGTAATGGATAACGGCTCGAATTGAGGAATCAGAGAGCCGAGTTCAGATTCCAGTAAAATGCACTACGTGCTAATACCCTTGAGAATGGTATGAATCCTCTTCTCCCCACAGCTATGGGTAAATAGCAGGGCAGACCGGATTCTATAGCCTCGGATGGCAACTGGTCTACTACAGAAAGAAATGGCAGCCTACTGCGGAAAAAAAATCTGCTCGTCAGTCATGTATCGAAAGATACATGATCGCCCAAGTATCATGGCACATAACCGAAGGTAATGCAATCTAAATTAGTGAATTTAAATTGTTTAAAAACACGAAAAACTTCTTTACTATACTTCTAAGCGAAGAAAAAGTATTTTGATGGTATTTGAACATTGCGATTTTTTTCAGCTGCAGCACCTCGCAACGTTGGAATAATGCTGAGGATGGGCGATCAGTTTGGGGTCAAGAAAATCGCTGGTAGCTACGCTACAGTAGCGTAAGCACAGCTTCACAAATATCCTCTAACAATGTACTTAAAACGTTGCAAGAACATTTTGTTTTTAAGTTTGACTTTCTTTAACCACTAAACAGGGAAATAATGCTACTGAGACGCAATAGATTACTGATGATGTAATATAGAAAAATAGACATATATATAAAAGATAGATTGAAAGAAACGCATTATTAATGAAACGTTAAAATGAACAAGATTCAATGTTACAGAAGATGACGATTGGCGCTGCATTCGAATTTTTGTATATTGTAGTTGACAGATAAGCAAGAAACTGAAATAGAGTTCAATAGGCGGAAACAATGATGAGACCTAACTGACAATCTAGTACTGCATTTACTTTAATTGCACCAAATAGGAAAGATTATCAGAATATGAAGATAATTGTAGAAATGGCATAGGGAAAATACCTTACCGTGGTGCAAAGTTGAGTGGTTCAGAACCAATAATATTCAAGATTATTCATTGTATTTTGTCCAGAATCTCTAAATACACAGCAGAAATACTAGTCCAGATGTGGTAACAATATAAAATACACGGACGAAAAAGTCGCAAGAAGTTATGACTTCGTTTTTTTCTGGCCTTATTTTTCTATTTTAGCGTCGATCTGTGTTTTAATTGGTTAATCGAGGCAAACCCACAAGTCCATTTTTAATTCTGGCCTTATGCCTGTCCGCCTTTAACTTCCGAATAGATATAATGATTTGTTTTTAAATTTCTCTAATAAATTCTTTTTTATCACAAGTTATCTACCATCGCCTGACGAAGTACAATCATGTCATTGAAGTATAAAAGCTTTTGTGCAGCGATGTCAAATGTTTTATTATGCAGTGTAACCCGGATATAAGAGAAACCCGGATATAAGAGAGGTTTTATCTGGTCCCAAATTAGAGCCTGTGTTAATGTATATAAAATCGACCAAACCCGGATATAAGAGACTTTTTATCCGGTCCGTACAACTCTCTTATAATCGGGTAACACTGTATAAATTGACATCCCCAGACAGACTGTTTTGATGTAACACAGGTCATCAGTGTGGCTAGACATCCGACTACTTCAACACGGAATCGAAACCCGATTGATTCGGCAACAGTCGGAGATTTTCCCTCTAAGTCATCGGCACACGAGGGGCGAATTTTTACGTACTTATTTTGTGAATAAACACGCCAAAGACCGAGAGAACTCATTTCAGGGAATTCTTGCCAGAAGGAGGGTTAGGATTAGGGTTAGCTAACCCTAACCCTAGTCCGTTTCATCAGTTTTACATTAGGTCGCCGTAACTGATACAAAAAACCCCTCTTCACTTCAGCTTTTCTACATATAGAACAAACGAATGACATTTGTATGTTTTGCAAGTTTAAGTCATCGTTATGCACTCTAATGAGACTTTTCACAGCTGCTGTTGACCCACATATTTTGTCCTGAATCTGACATAAATTTCTTTTAGTTTTTTTTTGTTGGCTCTCAATGTAGAGTTCCTGAGATTTTTGTCATGATTAGCAATCAGCGAAGGCGATACCACATATGTTGTATGCAATGATGAATGTTGACGATTATCTGTTGATTGAAGTCATGTTTCTTCGGAGCCCGTTTCGGGATTGCATGATCAGCGATCTTTTCGTAGAGCACCTTGAGACCATTGTTTAGCATTTACTTCTATACAGGTCAATTTTCTCTCAATGTTTTCCAGTCCTCATCAATATACCAAGCATATTTCAATCGCTTTTAACAGCCTTAAATAAAAAAATTAAATGACCAGAGTCAGGTAACTGATCTAACCGCTGGTCGCGCTCACACTGCTCAATGAGGCGAAAGACTGGCTTGTGTCATTCAATACCTCCCATTAGTAACGTTTCATCACCATTTAGAAGACTTTAAATATAGTCCTATTTTGATGAGGCTTCTTTCTTGAAAGTCTATTGGAATTGACACCACCAGACATTTTTTCTTGTGGCTTGCACTGAAAGATCCTATTTACAGGCTCAAACCGAAAACAATTCCTGAATTAAAACAGTTTCTGAAAAAGTTTCTAAAATTAATGTAGAAATGTGTCAAACGGTGTGTAGAAGTGTTGCGACTAAGGTTCAGCATTGTATTGAACATAAAGGAAAGCATTTTGAACATGTCAGTTTTTTATCATGTGGTTTTTATGTGACTATACTTTTTATTTATTTGCTTCATCTACCGTAATTGATTTTTGTTGAATAAACCTTTATAGCAACCTGTATAATAAACATATCTTGAGGCTCAAAGTTACCCTATGAAACTTCCCTGCAGGTTACCATCAGGCATACAGCGGGAAAGCTAAATCAGTTCTCTTAAAGCGATTCAAAGTGAGAAATTTAGATTTGGGCCCCGAAAAATTAGTAAACCATTTCTTAGACCAGTGAATAACAGATTGATGGTCATCAGCTGCCAATTTGACTTTATCCAACCAAACAGATTCACCATTAAAACAGGAGCAAATAGTTGTGTCATCGGCACCGAGTCGATAACTGACGGCATCGGGAAGGTCATTGATAAAATTTAGGAACAATGTAGGGCTGAAGATAGAGCCTTAGGAGACATCCTATATTGACGTTGAAAAACTTAGAAGAGTGGCCGTTAAAGACTACCTTCATTTTGAGATTTGATAAGAAAAATTAAATCAAATCAAAAATTCGACTAGAATCACACACAAAAAAATTCAATTTGTGAAGAAGGCCAGTGTGCCAATCCATGTCAAAGCCGGCAAAATGAACCTCACTGTTCTTATCTAATGTCTTTCAGCAATAAACGTTAACACATCACTTCCAATTCAACCCTAGTCAAGCAAGTATATCATCCTTTAACATGTAAATTCTTATCGGATTCAGATACGCTGACATAGTTTTGGTTATGACTAGAATAAAGTTAAAATGGTAATCCATTTTGTGGTGGTTTGCCGTCATCACTTCAAAGCATTCAGTGTGGCCCCAATGAAAACGATGAATTCTAGTATATTATTAGTATCTGAGATAAATTAGATTACATAAAAATGGCAGACAATGTAGAATCAAATATTTTCCGTCTTGGAACCCTAAAATGAAATCCTTTGTATAGAACTGGAATTTCATAATGATAAGAGGTTTCCTCCTTGGGAAACCTTTAACAGAAAATGGAAGCTTTTAAATAGAAATGAAAAATAATGTTTGCTATCAGAAACCATTTAAAATATCCACCTCCTGGGTAAGTCAATAAACTATATCCGCGTCCTGGCTAAATCGATAAGCTACATTCGCCTCCTGTGTTACATGATAAACTACATCTAAAAGCAAAACCTCTGATCAGGAACCACCTCTTAACTGCTCGTGTTCCCAGATTCATCCTGACCCGGGGTGGTAGCACCTGTTAGGTTCCCAACTATGGGCAAATAGTTAACCCTCCAACCTGGGGTCAAAACACAATGAATGTGTAAAAATAGGTTATAGTACCAGTAATACATTTTTGTAAAAAAATATTACCAGAAATGACCGAAGCACATATGATATCACTGTCCCCTAAATTAAAAAAATGCGCATATATTTAAAAAACGAAGTACTCCCTAACGTAATAATATTGTCCATCTGTCTATTTAGAATTACTCTGATGAGGACTTTGCGCTGTTTACATTCGAACTAATGTCCTCATCTTCGTTGACACTATCTCAGCCTCTGATCGTTTTCTGGTGCTTGACGAACCAGATAAGCTCCGGGTGATTTTGAACTTAACGCTTGGTAGATTTCGACATACCTATTTCATTATCTGATTTGGAAAAAAAAAGTTCTATTAATTAAGATATTTTCATGAGATTTGAGGGATATCACCATAGATTTAGACTCCATGGGAACGTGATATCCCAAGGCATAGGGCGCGTAACGAAAACAATCTGCTCCCATAAATTAAATAAAGAGCTCAACTTGAAATTCCCCGACGATTACCCATATCGACAAACATCTAAAAAGGTTGAAGAGTTCAACGGCCGAAATGTTGTGATAATAACAAAAAAAATGAGGATATTATTCCGAATCTAAAGGAAATATTTTTACTCTTAAAATGTTTCAAGTCTATAGTCAGCATTTTCTCATTTCTTATTTAACGATCACGCGCAAAATGCCGTGTTGTTTGGAAAGATATTAAATTGTTTCTCAGACAAGATGACATTCTTTGTTGCACAGAGTAATATGCACAGTTCGAGCATAGTTAAATGCCAGACTTTTACATGCTGATTTTCAAGGTGGGTTTGCATCACTTCAATTGGAACACAAGTAAATCACAATATCTCTACTCTACCCAACTGAGGGTTTGTACTTAACTTAGTATACAGCGTTTCGGAAATCATTTTTAAATAGAAAAGATTAAATCATTTACTACAAAATTTGATCAAATTTTGATACAGAATAAATTTATTATCTGTCTATATTTCTTACATGAGGTATTGTAATTATTTACATTGTTCGGACTGTTGTCCTCATCTTTGTTGCTATATTCACGACATTTCTGTCGTTATACTCTTCGGCCTTCTTCAGGCTCTGTCTACATTTCTTAAATGAGGTATTTTAATTATTTACATTATTTACATTGCTCAGACTATAGTCCTCATCTTTGTTGGTGAGGGACAAGGGAAATCACCGTCCTCTGTGGGATGAAATTGAAATAATAGACAGAGAGTAACACGGGAAAATACGAAAACTTAAGGAATCAGCACATATGTTAGGCCACGAAAACCTCCTAAGCCGGCCAAACATAGAAATGAATAAAATATGGGAACCATTAATGCGAAGTGCTAGAAAAAAGCAAATTTGCAATATGAGATTTGGTAAAAAATATTACATGACAATAAAGATGTGGACAACAGTTCAAATAATGTATATAGTATATTTATTATTACATGTAAAAGTGATTTCCTTATAGGTGTTTCTACATTTTATGGTTTCGTCGGATCTTTGTTTAAAACTTCATCCATGAAAGACGAGCGCTTTGAGTAAAAAGAGCACTTTTAGCAATTTGTGGAAATGTAAATTCTTTATTATTAATTTTAGTAGAATTTAATTTAACCGTTGAAGAATTAAAATTGTCCCTCACGCAAAAAAATGACAACTTTAATGGGTGGTAAAGAAACCTCTTAAAAATATATTTTAAGTTTACGATGAGACAATGTCTGATTTTTTTTTCAATTTCTTCCTTTGTCAAATTGTATGGAAACTTTTATGCCTTTTATTTACTACAAGCCTTTCAATGGGATAATATTAAAATATTATTGGTCTCAATGAACATCCATCCACGGGTTAAAGTGCCTGTAAAAATCTCAAGTACACTTAATATCACGAATAGCAGCCTATTCAAAATGGCTGATATTTTGCCCCGGTTCGATAAGCGATCTTTGACTCGGAGAGCTCTTAATTGAAATCCGTCAGTTGACTTATCACGCTCAATCGATCAAGGAAAACGAGAGAGAAGGCGAGAAAATATTGGCTGGCTTTATTGACTGTGTGTAAATATCTTCATTTTGTGGCTATCTTTGAGAGAAGAAAGGAAATGGTGATTAGATGCTGCTGTTGCGACCATTTAAGACTCAACTGCACAAGGTAATGAGCGAGAGATTTGAAAACCTCCGTCAATATTCTCGTCGAATTGTTGTTCTGAGAGAGCAGGATAAAAGTTTCATGAAGTCATCCCGATGCGTCAAAGAGAATGAGACGCGGGGGATGGATAGAGGGTACAGCAACTATTATCAAGGGACATATTGGATATCAGAGACAATGAAAATAGGGATTTTATTAGGGGCTAAATGTCATCTTTAAGAGACCACAATTGGTGATAGCGAATTCATATTTTGTTTTTGATATTTATTAATCGGAAATTTCTGCGGAAAATCAAATGTATGTTAATACTATGCGTTGTATATAGTGCAAATATTTGGGAAAATGCGCAATTTCAGTCACAAAGCCTGAAGATTGCGTTCACGCATGAAACAGACTATCGCCGTTTGGTGTGGACTTCAGGGTCAACAACAAGTGTTTATTTACATCCGATGTTGATTTGGAAATTCGACAACTTATTATATACCTCCAAAAGTTTTCGTCTACTAAACGGATAACATAATAACCAGAGATAATCTGAACTTCTTCCATTTGCCGTGTTACTTCAGGATGTGGAAAATTATAGCACTCCACGACTTCTTATTCTTTTTATTTTTTTAAAAACAATTCATTCCAAGCAAGGCGGGACTGCCACTAGCACGCAAGGGGTTAGAGAGGATTGAGAAAAAGAGTATTTGAAGAAAGGATACAGAGAAGGACGTGGAAGAAGCTCAAGGTGTCAGATGTCGATTAAGATTACGCTTGAATATTTGAAGATTATACTCATCTGGGAAACAAGAAAGAGTAAGGGAGTTCCACAGACGGGAAGTGCGGGAGAAGAAGCTGTTTGAGTAGAAGAGACGGTTACATTTAACCGTCTTGGCAGTGAAAGAGTGGGACCGCGATGCCAGCCTGGTAGCTGGGTTAAATTCATGTAGTCCGGAAACCAGCGAAAGTAGGTCGTCGGAACTGTTGCCTTGAAAACATTTGTAGAAGAGACATCGGGAGGCCACAGCAATTCTGTCGAATAGGGATTGTAGACTAGATGCCAAATTAGGGCCTATCATCTTGCATATTCATCTCTGGATTTTGTCAAGGACCTCGAGACGTACAGCGGGAGCACAAGACCATATATGATAGCAATATTCCATGCAAGGACGGATGATTAATTTATAGATTTGAGGGATGGACTCAGACGAGAAAAAACTTTCTGGCACGACACAGACAGACAACTTTCCTTGCGGTAGATGAAGCTATTGATTCAATGCATGTATTCCACCTCATGTCAGTGGACAACGTGAGACCAAACAGGCGTAACAAGGCGCTCTCAAGGAGTTGGGAATCAGCCATTCTGATGGGAGGTAGGAAGGGTTCTCTGTGGTGGGTAAAGGAGAGCTGTTTCGTTTTGGGGGCATTAAAGTTTACAAGCGATTTCTTACCCCAGTCAACCACAGATTGGAGGTCATTTTGGAGATCACCAGTCAGGTTAGTTTTGTCAACGTAGTAGCTAGAAAAGTTTATTTTTTTGTTATCTCTCTTACTCCTTATTCTGCCAACCATTTGCACATGTTCGTTATAGATGTTTCTCCTGGTCCTCTTGCTTTTCATATGACTGGTGAGTGTCAAATTCTCTAAGCCCTCTTTCTTCATTATGTATACGAAAAATTTCAATTGTTTCTTTCCGATTCTAAGTACAAGTATCCTTTCCATTTGTATTTTCCTTAAAACTTCTCCCATATTCAGTCCATAGCATCCTCAGTATCTTACTGTAGAACAACATTTCTGTTGTCATCAAAACAAAACAAAACAAAATATGAACTTTGTTCAGGTAAGGAAAGGAAAGTTTCGCTCTGCCGGGATGCGGTCTTGCCTGCCTTGAAAATCAACATTCAAAGTCTTGTACCAGATATCAAATAGCAACCACCTACAAATGTATGAGTTTTTTTTCTAATCAATCCACCCCAAGCAAGGCGATAATGCCACTATGACGCAATAGGCTACTGGGAGTGAAGGAGAATGAAAAGACTTTAGAAGGAATCGGAAACTCAATCCCAAAAAGAAAACAAAGGAGAAACCTCTACTCCTGTTCAGAAGACTGTGGAGGAGTGTGAAGCGGGGTAGAAGAAACATCTATAACGAACTTGTGCAAATGTTTGGCAGAATAAGGAGTAAGAGAGATAACGAAAAACATTTACTAAGAGCTAAAAAGGATAAGAAGTCGTGTAGTACAATAATAAGTTGTCGAACTTCTATTGAAAATTGTGAATCGGATATAAACAATTGCTGTTGACACTGAATTCAACACCAAACGGCGATAGTCTGTTTCATGCGTGAACGCAATCTTCAGGCCATGTGATCGAAATTGAGCATCTTTCAAAATATTTTCACTATATACAACTTAAATTAAACAAATCGATGACCAACGCTCGCGAAAAAAAACCCCAAAAAACAAAAGAAAACATCAAAAATCTAAATAAATAAATAAGTAAACAAATTAAGTAAATATTAAACAAATTAACGAACTGCAAAGCTCATTCTCTAAGCACAATTAATTTTTATAATAATAAACATTAAATAATTAAGTAATTAATAAAAATATAATGAGTAAAATGTTAGCAAAAAAGTAGAATCCCGGACAACCAGACTAAGAAGGCTTTCCGGATATGAGGAATTGATTATAAAGTGCGGATATGAGAGGTTATATTTAGATTAAAATAAAAGAACTGAAATCAGTTTGAAAATTTATTTTCAATGTTTTATTAAAACATTTTAAACAAAAAAAGCTAATGGTGAGTGAAATATAACGGAATTGATTTTAAGGAAGAATAAATAAAATTATGTAATGTTAAGGAAGAATAAATAAAATTATGTAATGTTAATGAAAATTCATTATTTTACGTTTGTAAAACAAATAATGTAATGAGAATTTTTGCTCGCTGTTGCATGATTCTTTCTCTTCTAATGTCATTCTCAACTTTTTCCACATTTCGTTTTGCTTTTGTTCCTAATTTTTTTTAAACGAAAGACTTTTTAACTCTACGCGCGTTATTGCAATCGTCATAGCTGAATGCTGGCTTTCTTTCCATAAAACTGACAACCTTTTCAATAGTTTTTTCAATTTCAGTCCAGGTTCATGTTTTTTGTTGGTTTTTTTTTTACTTCCTTGTTCATTGTAACAGTGTGAAAGCTGGAGAATAGTTTCTTTGGAAGATTTTATATCATACAATGTTGACTTTCCTATGTTGAACTCAGCCATTAGTTACAAGGAACTTTCACCAGAGTCTAGTCTGTTTCAAATTTCCACTGTTTGCGATAAATCCAAAATTGTTCTTTTCCTCTTATTCCCATCATCTTTTCTACCAAGACAAGCCATTAAGATGAAATAAGCACATGCAATTATCTAAAGTAAATTTCTTGAAATACAGAAATTTCAAATCAGTTACATATCACCCAAATAGTTCCAATATACACATCAAAATTATGTCCGGATATGCAAGATTCCGGATATGATGCGCTCCGGATATGAGGGATTCCGGATATGATGCGCTCCTGATATGAGGGATTCCGGATATGATGCGCTCCAGATATGAGGGATTCCGGATATGAAGGATTCTACTGTACCATGAAGTAGCTACAAACAATTTCATTCTGATAAAAAATTATTCCTACTCCATAGGCTCTAGAACAATTTGTAACATAACAGTTACCGCCCACTCAAAAACCGTTAGGATAATACAATATACCTTATTACCCACAATGAACCATTGACCAGCATATATAAATAGCCGAGCCAAAAAGCAAGACACATGGCCTGAAGATTGCGTTCACGCGTAAAACAGACTATCACCAGTCGTCGGTGTTCTCAGTGGCCACTTTTATATTCGCACGCTCTATACATGATACTGAGCAACTTATACGTAATATAGCATAATTTAAAACTACATTTTTGTCATATGTGGGGATGCAAGGGTACCCAGTGATATGAATTTAAAAAAAAATCTATGTTAGATCAACAAAAAGAAAACTGTTTCTTTAATTAAAAACGTTCAAGACTTTTCTCTATTCTTACTTTTCTATCAAACTCTAACCCCCTCCCCACAAACTCTCTCTCTCACACACACACACACACACACACATAGGGCTACAGAGAGTGGGAGCAAGAGTAAAGAGATGTAATTGAGAAAAGGATAAAGAGAAGGACGGGGGAATTAGATCAAAGCCTCAGAAGATGTCGATTGACATTACATTCGAATATTTGAAGACTATAAATGTCAGGGAAGCAAATAAGAGGAAGAGATTTCTGCAGGCGGGAAGTGCGAGACATGAATCTATTGGCGTAGAAGAGACGGTTGCATTTGACCGTTTCCACAGTGAAAGGATGCGACTGATATGCCAAACAAATAACACGCTTAAATTCATGCAGACTGGAAACCAGCGAAAATAGCTCGTCGGAACAGTTACCATGAAAGTGTTTGTAGAAAAGATAGAGGGAAATGACGCCACGTCTGCGCGAAATTGACTGTAGACGAGATGCCAGACAAGGATCAACCATATTGCACATCCGTTTCTGGATTATGTCGAGGACCTTGAACAGCGGTGGCACCAGATCATATGTAGCAGCAGTATTCTATGAAAGTCGAATGGTTGATTTATAGATTTGTAGGATGGAATCGGGTGGAGAAAACTTTCTGGGGCGACACAGAGAACCAACCTCCCTTGCGGTACATGGAGCTATTGATTCAGTGTATTTGTTCCATCTTAGGTCAACGGACAGACCGAAAGGTTGAAACTAAGGTAGCGTGGCTGGATGATCAACTGTTTTTTTTTAAACTTTAGATAGATAGATAGATAGATAGATAGATAGATTACAAAAAAGGGATATACAATTTTTGTGACATAGATAGATAGATAGATAGATAGATAGATAGATAGATATGAAAATATTAAAATAGATAGATGATGAAAATATTAGATAGATAGATAGATAGATAGATAGATAGATATGACGGGGTTGAAATAGATATGAAAATATTAAAATAGATAGATAGATAGATAGATAGATAGATAGATAGATAGATAGATAGATAGATAGATATGAAAATATTAAAATAGATAGATGATGAAAATATTAAAATAGATAGATAATGAAAATATTAGATAGATAGATAGATAGATAGATAGATAGATAGATAGATAGATAGATATGACGAGGTTGAAATAGATATGACGGGATTGAAATAGATATGAAAATATTAAAATAGATAGATAGATAGATAGATAGATAGATAGATAGATAATGTGTGTCAATAGGAATCAGCAATGCATGGCCATTGTCTCTGGAACTTTCCGATGTCGGTCTGAATTATGGAAATGCCGATTCTGAGTGGTGCACATTATTTGGCTGCTTGAGTGATGCATATATTGTGATTGCATTTTCATTCTTCGGCCAGTCTTGTGTTGTAATAACGTTCATTTTATTTCATCGCGTGTGTCAAACAATGGATTTAACCTCAGATGATCTGATTAGAGAGACCATTGCAAGCCGGTGTCATGTCGATGCACACCTGCTTACTTTATCCAGTCGGATCTACTTAAGCGCGGTCGAATTGTAAGTTTTCCAGAGACCTTATTGTCATTTCAGAAAATTAGAATTCATGATTGATACGACGTCCCGGTGGTGCTTCCATGTCGGCAACAATTGTCAAATGAACGTTTCTACAGATGTCCAGTTCTCTCGCCGTCACAGATGGATCGGAATGTCGCTAGTAACAGACTGCAC
This sequence comes from Acanthosepion lycidas, assembly GCA_963932145.1. Classification (NCBI taxonomy): domain Eukaryota; kingdom Metazoa; phylum Mollusca; class Cephalopoda; order Sepiida; family Sepiidae; genus Acanthosepion; species Acanthosepion lycidas. The sequence continues at coordinate 6,880,011 of OZ010574.1, read as the reverse complement.
GGCGTCCAAAACATAGATCAGAACAAAATATTTCCCCGGGGGGCGGGGTATAAATAATTGAAAATCATTTATTTGCAGCAAAGCTAGGGACAGATTTTCCCGTAAGTCACAATGCCGTTTTGCACGTCACGAGAGGGGGTTGCATGGAGAAACGAATGGCGGGGCTCTACAATACTGCAACCAGGAATAATCACATTTTTTCAGAATTGTTTTTCATGTCTCTACAGATTAAGCACTTGAGGTCACAGATATCTAAAAAGAAATGATTCAGTTTTTATAAAAGTTAAGAAACATTCCAGTTTAGTATTTAATTCCATTGTAAACTGATCCCCTACGGAAAACAAAATAAATATTCACTTATATGTGATTTCTAAAAATCTATTTTTTTTTCATTCGTAATCTTTAGTGCGTAATCGATAGTAATGTATAAAAAAATAAAACCAGCTTAGAATTATATAAATTTTATGAAGATAATCAAATAAAATTAAAACAAATAAAATTAAGAGGCAGATAACAATTTAAAAACAATAAAAAAAATTACTTGCTTGCATTATTTACATTACTCGGACTATTATCCTCATCTTCATTGCCATATTCACAACGTTTCGGCCATTGTACGGCCTTCTTCAGTAAAAAGGATATAAGACAAGGATGTGTCTTCTCACCAGACTTATTCAACGTTTATAATGAGACATCCAGATGACATGGTCTGAATAGCAAACGTGGGTAATTAACTTACAGGTACATATCCAACAGAGGAGACACGGTGGAGTAATGGATAGCGGCATGGATTGAGGAATCGGAGAGCCGAGTTCGAATTCCAGTCGAATCCATTACATTTTCGTACGTGCTAATACCCTTGGGAATGATGTGAATCCTCTTCTTACCCCTCCAGCTATGGGTAAATAGCAGGACAGACATGGTTCTATAGCCTTGGATGGCAATTGGTTTAGGAGAAGGACAACTCTGAATTCAAACTCGGAGTGGAGCCCTAACGAGGATGGACGGCACTTTGTGCTACCTTTCGGCAACTCCTGCAGCTGTACTGGTACCAAACTGTATTGGTTTATCCTCTCCTTTGGATTCTGCTAGCAAGGCCGAGAGTTGGAACTAGACGTTTGGGCAGCCCTAGTTCTTCATATATCCTGCCCAGGCTCGTAGCACACCGTGCTGCTCCATCGTCTCTCGAGACGGACGGATGCCGATGACGACTCCAACCGAAGGGAAGAGATAAAAAAAAAAGGACTTCGGAATTCAGTATATAAGCAAAAATAGAAAAAGACATAAGATAAGGATGTGCTTTCCCACTGGACTTATTCGATCTTTACAGTGAGGCAATTCGGAGAGAATTAGAAGTTTACCAAGATTTATAATTGGCGGTCATATTATCTTAACAATATAAAATATACAGAATCGTTGATAAAGAGGTACAGAAACTTCTATAGAATGTCGTAAAGAAGACAAAATGTATGGTTGCCAATAAGAGGAACAGACCAAAATTTGACTTTACGAACATAAAATCAAACAGTGAGATCCGATGGCGCATTGTAGTGGCGAAAAATGCCTTCCAAAAGCTAAGCAAAGTATTAAGAAACAGAAAAATCTTGTTAGCAACAAAGGAAAGAGACCGTCCTCCCACATGCCAATGAATGCTAGACAATTTCTTCACCGATGTGAATAGACTTCAGAGAAAAAAAATGGCTTCCACACAATGTACCGAACATGTGTACAGGAAATACTAAGTACCTTAGCTAATATTGTATTTAATTTTTTAGCTAATTAGGTAAGGTTAATGTTTCCCTGCTCCGTGCATGTGACAGAAAAGAAATAGTGCCCATACTAGTTTTAATAAGCCTGTCTTTCATTTATATATAAAATAAAACAAGGGAGATAACCCGTAGTATAATAAACAAATGACGTAATATTTATAACCGGAAGTAGATGGCCTCGTCATCTAAAAAAGAAAAACGAGGCACCAAGCGAAAGCTAATCGACTTTCCTCGGTCCGGGAACAGACTTAAAGAGGTTGAAGTATTCGTCGGCATTAAACAAATTAGATCAGGCAGCGAAGGAGCATGATCTACGTTACAGAAATCCGAACATAACTACAGAGGAAGCAGATGAACAATTCCTTGAAGTTGCGAGGCCGCCGACAAATCCTGTTCCCTTTGTAACAGGATTTGTCGGCGACCTCGCAAGAGCGGCTATCAGGGCTAAAAGGGCGCTTGGGTTAGACGATTACTTCAGAGGTGATATCGACGGCAACGAGAAAATAGAAAGAAAAAGGATACTTCTTAGAATTAGAAAAAAGATGGTTAAAATTTCTAGGGTACATAATGGCGAACATTTGACATTCACAGGACATAACGAAGTCAAGAGGGATAAAGGAAAACAAACTTGTGTAAACGGTTGGCAGAATAAAAGTATTAAAAGCGATATTTAAAATGCAAATATTTCTAAGAGATACAAAGAACAGGAAGTGTAGGAGAATCATGATCATCAACATCGGAAAAGGACATAGCACAAACAAGAAGAAGAAGCAGGAAAAGGGGAGAAGAAGAAGAAGAAGAAGAAGAAGAAGAAGGAGGAGGAGGAGGAGGAGGAGGAGGAAGAGAATAATAATAATAATAATAATCAGTGACGGTGGTGTGATCATATTTCAGTTATAAATTGTAGTATTTTAAATTGACAAGCATTTGTTGGCGGTTATATTTTTTCAAAAGCGGAGGGAATCCTGAGAAAGACATTTTCAATTATCCTGTTCTCCAGGGTTTATCCGGGCGATACCAGTATTTATTTCCGTTTTATCCAGGATGTGTACACGTGCGTGTGGTTACTTGTGCGCATGTACATTTTAATTTGATGACAGATCTGAATGTCTTCCCAAAAAAATAAAGAAAATAAACTATTTTTAATTTATTACCCAGCAGTTTCCGAGAAGTTCACTGTGATCTTATTCGCTTGGGGTTTTAGAATATTTTTCTCAAATGTAAAATTAATCGTACAATTTTTTACTCATTCCGATTGTATCATTTTTGTCTGAATTCATTTTTGCGGCCATTACTTTTTTTATTTTAAATTTATTGAAATTCATTTATTTGTTGTTAGTGGACATTGACTTTTTGTCTATCACTTTGCTGTCAGTTTCTGGGTAGCAGACATGATAAAACAGATATTGAGGTGTGATGGATATGAATAGATTGAAAATAGATTTAAATTGACTTCATATCGATGGATGGAAATAGTGAATTATCGATAGGATGCTGGATTCATTGTTTCGGTGAGAAAAAGAAAGGCCCCCCCAGCACCCCCACCACACACACACACATGTGAAAAAAAGATACCTATTTCATCCCATCACTTTGTGATTTTATTACTCGCCGAGGAGGAGGTTGGGTCCTGTCTGAACTGAGAAGACGTTGGTTCGTGATCGAACTGAAAGGAGAGTTTGTGTCCTGTCTTGACTGAGAGAAGATTGGGTCCTGTGCGATCGGAGAAGGGGTTGACTCCTGTCCAGAATGAGAGGAGATGGTGGGTCCTGGCCGGACTGAGAGGATGTTGGGGCCTGTTTCGTACTGAAAAAAGGTTGGCTCCTGTCCGGACTGCGAGGAGGTTGTCTGCTGTCCGAACTGAGAGGAGGTAGGGTCTTCTCCGAACAGATTGGAGAGGTTGAGACCTGTCCGAATTGGGAGGAGAGGTTGGGTCCTACCCGGACTGCGAGGAGATTGCGTCCTGTTAGAATTGAGAGGGGTTGCGACCTGTCCTAACTGAGAGCAGAGGTTGGATTTTGTCTGAATTGAGAGCAGAGGTTGTGTCTTGTACAAACTGAGAAAACATTGGGTTCTGTCTGAACTTAAAGGAGGTAGGTTCTGTTGAAAATAAGAGTGTAGGTTGGGTCTTGTCCGATTTGAGAGAAGATGTTGGGTTCTGTCATGACTTAGGGGAGACTTTGCTTCTGTCCAAACAGTAAGGAGGTTGGGTCCTGTCCGAACGGAAAAGAGATTGGGTTATGTCCGTACAAAGAGTAGAGGTTGATTCCTGTCCGAACTGAGAGGAGAAGTTGGGTCCTATCCGCACTGAGCGGAGAGGTTAGGTCCTGTCCTAACTGACAGGCGAGTTTGGTTCTGTCCGAACTGATTGGTTTGGTTTGGTTTATTTTGTTTTACGGCATATCAACCTCAATGGGTTATTTAATGCTGCTAATATTTTGTTTTGTCAAAATCCTGTTTCTGGTAATATTTTTCCTTCAAAATTGTATTGCTATTAATAATTTTTTTCAAAAAAGTATTACTGGTAATAGTTAACTATTTGCTCATAGCTGGGACCCTAACAGGTTCTACCACCCTGGGTTAGGGTGGACCTGGGAACACCAGCAATTAAGAGGTGGTTCCACACTCTTCAAAACCTCCTGATCAGAGGCCTTGCTGCTAGATGTAGTTTATCGTCCTACCCCGGACGCGGATGTAGTTTAACGTCTTTTCCAGGATGAATGAGAAGACAGGTTGGATCCATGACCGAGCTGAGAGGAAGTTGGGTTCTATCCGAACTGAGAGGATGTAGGGTCCTGCCCGATCTGAGAGGAGAATTTCGGTCCTGTCCGTGCTGAGAGGAGCTTGTATTCTCTCCCAACTGAGATGATGTTGGGTCCTGTCCAGACAGAGAGGAGGTTGGGTTTTGTCCTGATTGAGAGGATATTCAGTTCTGCCAGAACTGAGAGGAAGGATTGGGTCCTCTCTGAAATGAGGAAGAGGTTGGGTCCTGTCTGGTCTGACAGGAGAGGTTGGGTCCTGTCCAAACTGAAAAGAAAGGTTGGGTCCTGTCTGAACTGAGAGGTCCTGTCGGATCTAAGAGGTGAGTTTGCTTCTGTTCCAGAAGAGAGGGGGTTGTGTTCTGTCGGCATTGAGAGAAGATATTGGGTCCTGTCCAAACTGTCGGGATTGAGAGGAGAAGTTGAAAAGGTGGCGTACGCTGGGATCAAGCCCTCTGATAACATCAGGAAATCACTTTCCTGACAAATCGAGTATGGTGTGATTCGAACCCGGGTCTCGTGGTCAGAATACGCACATTCTAACCACTCCCTAACCATAACAGTAGTAGTAGCAGTAATAATAGTAATGTCATCATCATGTAAGCAGTAGTTATGGATATTTACTTGACTGAGTCAGGTTGGGAAAACAAGGTCAGTTTTTAACGTGGGGAACCGAGTGTCTTCACTAAGGCCGTTGGTCTTAGCTGGTTATAGCTTGTCCAAGCTGGTCAGAGCTGGTCTAAGCTAGTCATAGCTGGTCTTGGTTTGTCATAGCTGGTCAGGGCCGGTCCAAGCTAGTTGTAGCCGTGATACCACCAGCACAGGGACGAGCCATGTGTCCGGTAAGTATTGCTAAGTAAGCAGTAGTTACGATTGGGCGTGGTGGCATCTGGTACACCATTAATGGACTCTCATTTCATCCTCACTTTTAGGCGCACGTAATGTTTAATTGAATGCTGAGTCCGGGGTCTACTTGTATCTGGAGGCTGATATTGTTTGTGTTTAAAGATAAATTCTCTTCGGCTCTCTATGGCTGGTGATTATGCATTTAAATTCTTTATTCTCTAGGCTTTTACGAAACCTGGTAGAAACGTGCTTTTAATTTTGGAATACAGCAAGAGTATACAAAAGAATTAGTTTGAAAGATAATGCAGTGGTCCTTGTGGGTGTTGTTCATTTGCATCTGTTTTTTATTGATTTAGTGTTCATTTGATGTCATAGGGTATTTATTTGTACCCAGTGGAATTTTGTTTTTGATAGCTAGGAAATATTTTTAGACTGTAAGAATTTTTCTGGGGATAATAGCGGTGTATAGATACTAGTATTACTAATTAACCCAAAGCTGGGGAGATAAGAGATCCAAGCTTACAGCGCTCGCGTTTCCCAAGCGGTCACGTGTCGAAGTACTGACCAGGATCGATGTCGATTAACTTTCGTAATCGTACAGGGACTATTGTTTTAATGTGATATGACCGTAAGCATTTTGATTTTGAGGTTTCATTTGGGCTGGACAGTTTCTAATATTTATAGGTTTTTGGAAACTGGGGTGTAGGAGGGCGTTTGTTTTGCTTTAAGCGAGGAAGTGCAAACGCATTTGAGAAAGATATTGAAGGAAAACAATATTTACGGTCTGAAATAAAATAGAATTTCAATTATTATAACTCAGTTGTGTCAAGGTAAAGGTAATGTAATTTAGGAATCATTTTATTTATTTATCTATTCTTAAATTGAGTATATATATATATATATATATATATATATATATATATATATATATATATATATATATATATATATATATAAAACAGAGGATGTCTATGTGAAACTTTTTTCCCTCGAGATCCATCCAACCGATTTTAGCCGAACTTGGCAAACGCATTTACAATGTCAGAGATAGGATTTTAGCGTAAAAAATAGATAATTTAAAAAAATCAATAATCGATAAAGCCGATCAAAAATCGATAAATTCAACTATTTTCCTTCGATGTCGTTCAAACTCGCTATGTAGATTACTTACATCATAACGATACCTCATTTTTATTTCTACGCCAATGCGTTTGGCGAAAAACCTCGAAAAACAGAAAATCGATTTCAACACAAATTGATTTGAACACAAATTTTTAACTAAAAACTCCAACAATCTTCAAGCAATCTAATACAAACTTCACTCAATTGTAGCCAACAATAAGTTGATTGTTTAACAGTCATTTAACTTGATAATTGAGTCTACCCATATAGTTATATATATCACAACGTTTCGGCAGTTGTACGCTTCGGTCTTCTTGAGCTGGTTGGAATGTCGAACTGAACCCTTTATTTCGCTCACTGGGGTAGACTGTTCAAAGGGTTCAGTTCGACATTCCAACCACCTGAAGAAGGCCGGAGCGTGCAATGTCCGAAACCTTGTAATAAATATAGCAACAAAGATGAGAACAATAGTCCGAATAATGTAAGTAGTGTACAGAGTACCTCATCTCAGAAATATAGACAGATATTGAAGAAGGCCGGAGCGTACAACGGCCGAAACGTTCTAATAAATATGGCAACAAAGATGACGACAATTGTCCGAATAATATAAAGTATACATAATATAAATAGTATACATAACAGCTCATCTCAGAAATATAGACAGTTCACTAAAGTAATTGTTACTTTTTTCCAGTTTTTCAGATGAGACATTTAGACATCTTGACACCATTTATTGTAAGTGTCACTGAGAAACCGTTTTCTTAATCTCAAATGTTCCGGTGGGTCACTCATTTGACCGAAGATGAACAAGGGAACCTGAAGTTAGGGGAAGAAATTCGGGGTCAAGTGACAGCAAACTGGACTTAGAGCGTTTCCACTTGCTAGTCTATATTAATAGTCACAGTTGAGGTTGGGGGAGGTGAGTTCTGGCCCGCCCTTGGTTAGGGATAAACTGCCGTTTGTGTAGTTCCGATAATGTCCGTTCGTATTGCCAGAGACAAGATGCGTAGTTCGTGGTGGTAGTAGAAAAATCTGTTCTATGAAAACAACATAGCAGATGTTGTCCCAAGCGTCACCTATCTACCTACTCGGACAGATAAATCATATTTTATAATATTGGAAACAGTGTTCGCATTATTATTATTATTATTATTATTATTATTATTATTATTATTGCAGTGTGAACGTGCAACGGATCTTTCCCAGGTTTAGATGGTGTACATCGGCGTGAACGAGAATGGAAAGGCAATATGGAGAATAGCCTGATTTGTCGGTGGGAAGCTGGGGAACGCCATATTGTATGTCATACAGTATTGACGTTCCTATATTTTTAATCTTTTCCTTTCACAACCCAAAAGAAACAAGAAATATTGAGAAAACTTATTCTAGACAGAAAAAATTAAACAAGAACCTCTCAGTTGTCAGTTCAATGCTCTATGCGTAGGAAGTTTATTATTATTGTCGATATTATTGTCAATATTGAAATTGGTACATGCAGTCGGCCATTTTCTAATTATCGTTGATATGAAAGGTGGTCAGTGTCTTGTCGGCGCCACACGCGATTTCCCGCCAATCCTCTCTTCTCACTTGACAGTTTCTTCGATGAGAAGGTGCGTGATAAATGAAACCTTGGCAGTGCAAATGTCGTCCGTTGGTATCCTTGACAACGCATTCCACGATATCAAAGGTCGCGCATTTCTATAGACACCTGAAAATAAGGTGGACACGTCAAAAATCTTGATAAACAAGACGACGATTGACGAATAGTAAAAATTAAATGCACCATATGTCGAAGAAGCTAAGATAGGGAAAGATAGCTAGTATTGCGGCATTTTTAAAAAATGAAAACTCAACAGTCTAATTACTTGGTTTCGACAAAAAACATATTAATAAGAATACTCGACTCTCTCGGTTACTAAACAAGTTCTGGGTTATTTACATAGCTTACGGTATTTAGAAAAATAGGCAAATACTTACGTTTCTGTGCAGCTGTCGTATTGTGACCAACTCGCGTTGAAAAGGTCAGAACAATCCGAGAAGATAACGTGCATGACGGTTAATAATTTTAGCTTTCAGGAAGTAAAATACGCATGCAGATTTCTAAAGAAAATAACCAGCGACAATGAGATTGTTTTAATGTGAAAACTTTTTTTAAAGAGATTTTTTTGTTGACCATGTTTGCCGTAGTCTCTGAATATGGAATCCAGTGAAGTCCGTAATCTCTTCAATATCAGAGGTTGTCAGTAGAGATTGGGAGGAAGTAGCCTGTTAATTCTTTAAGTCTTCGATATCAGGTTGGCAATGAAAATATTTTGGGAGAAAAAAATGGCTGCCTTTATACACGTCGCATTGAATATTTTGAGCTTTCTGATTGGTTAACCCTTCTTTTGGTGGACTATAAAATGAGTCAGCTCATTTTGGTTGGTTCACTAGTACACAACATGTATCCCAAAAACTGTAACATTTTTTTGCCTTCCATCATGGCTGATGCTAACCTCCCTGTGAGTGACTTCTTGTGTCTTGTCTGGGCTAAAGTTTTCCGCTGACAAGAAGTGGAATTAAGTGCCTGCTAGGAAATTTGTTTTACTGTGCCGTGCAAGACAATTTTTCTCAACAAGTTCTAGCTACACATTAATAAGTCCACTATTCTTCCTTGCTTTGAATATTGTTGTCACATCTGGTCTGGTGCTTTTGCTAGGTATTTAGAGATTCTTGATAAAATACCAAAAAGAATCTGCAATGTTATTGTTATTGAGATTTAGTTACTGCCCTTCCGACTTAACGGAGCTTTTTTATAAACAGTTCCATGGTAAATGTTCCAATAAACTTTCCTCTTTGGTGCCTCGTCTTTATACATTTCAGAACAGTACTAGATTGGCAGCAAAGTCTCATCATTTTACAGTTTAAATGGCTAGGTTTAACCGTAAGTTCTATTCTAAGAGCTTCTTCGCTCGCACTTCTCGCTTGTGGAACTCGCTTGTGGATTCTTGCTTCCCAGTAAACTTTGAAATTCAAAAATATAAATGCAATGTCAATCGTTATCTTCTGTCTTCTTAATTCCCGTTCTTTTATTGTCCTCTCTCCTTAATAATGTTTTCTTTTTCTCATATTCTCAATTTGTTCTTCAAACATTTAAATGCAATGTCAATGGTTATCTTCGGTCTTCTTAATTCTTGTTCTTTTATTGTCCTCTCTCCTTAATAGTAGTTTTTCTCATATTCTCTAATATTCAGTAACCCCCTTGCGTCCTGGTGGCTTTATTGCCTTTGATCTTCACAGGTTTAAATGCAATGTCAATCGTTATTTTCTTGTACACTCTCTTTAAAAATGTTTTCTTTTTCTCATATTCTCAATTTGATCTTCAAAAATTTAAATGCAATGTCAATCGTTATATTCTGTCTTCTTAATTCTTGTTCTTTTATTGTCCTCTCTCCTTAATAGCGTTTTCTTTTTTCCTGTTCTTAATTTGATCTTCAAAAATTTAAATGCAATGTCAATCGTTATCTTCTATCTTCTTAATCCCTGTTCTTTTATTGTCCTCGCGACTTAATAATGTTTTCTTTTTCTCATATTCTTTCGCACTCAGTGACCTATTGCTTCTTAGTGCATAACTGCTTTACTTGGGGAGAAATGATTAAAAAATGCATTTGTTATGCCCGTGTATAAAAGTATTTGTATATATACATATACACATTTGTGTACGTGTGTCTGTTGGGGGTGGGTATTCGGTAACTAATGTTGTCTTCCTAAACTTAAATACATATCTATAAGTATGCCAAAGTTGTTTTTTTTTTCATAGATGAGAAAATGGTTATGATTTCCCACGACATGTGACGTTGAAATTCTGAAGTTCTAGAACACCTGCCTTGTAAATCTAATCACCCAGTCATATCGTATGAACAAATTTCATCGATTTCTATTATTGTCGACATGTGAAGCGCAGAAAAATGTATATCCGTCGAGTTTCAGTTGATTTATTCAATTTATTTACGATAATAAAGAAAATATTTTTCTTGTATACGTTTGTTTAGAAAGTAATATCGACGTTTTGAAAGAGAATAAAAAGTCGTCCAAATATAGCAGCGTTAAATTTGTCGAGACAATAACCATGTTATAATTCCGCTTATTCCTTAGTTAGCGCGTACGTAACTCCCAGCAGACCTCATGAATAATGACTTATTCTGTTGTTATCACAAGGCAAGACAGAAATGACATATCAGAGAAAGAAAGGAAGAAAGAGAGAGAGAGAGATAAGAGAGAGATAAGAGAGAGAGAGGAGAGAGAGATAAGAGAGAGAGAGAGAACAGTAGAGATGATAACGCGCTCATGATTTTAACATCTGGACCAGTGAAATGAAGACTTCTCAATTGCAAATATGTTTTTTTATTTGTACCCTTTTATTTAAATAATGACCTACGTTCATACTTACGATTATTATTATTATAAAATTTTAAATATTTAACGATAATAGAATTTCCAATTTCAACAATCATAGAACTTAAAAGTAACGCATTAAATCATTAAACCATGAATGAATTTGGTTGTGTTAGATTCTTTTCATATTTTGACTGTGTAAGATGTATTATTTGTGTGGTTTTTGAATTCTGATCCGA
>OZ010574.1:6746402-6863902 GCA_963932145.1 Acanthosepion lycidas | reverse complement strand
GTTCATTTTTGGTGTTTCAAGGAATTTTGTTGAGCTCTCGATCAGCAACTCACCACATGTTCATCAAAGAAGTTGCAGTCACTAGTGATCACTCCAAACATATTCGTAATCACCATTAGACTCATCCAACTCTTTCTCAATTCTCGGCACTGTCCTCAGGTTGACACCCAAACACTCTTAAATGTTCATATTGGAGTTTCCGGCGCGAATGTTTTTTCCAAATTTCTGGTAGAGGGAATTGCGTCATGGTACTCATCTTCTCACAGCCGGTTCCCAACTGATCTTACTATACTATGCTGTCGACAAAATCAAAAACAAATAAGGCGCATGCGCGAAATTAAACATATAAAATGGCGACACTCTGTATATGCTGGAAGTAAATGGATATTTTTCTCGGTTTAAAGTAAATATTATCGAAACAAGAATATGCGTTTTTCTTTCTAAATCTCTTAATTCACGTATCCTTCAGCAATGTTTAATTCACTTTCAGCAAATAAGGATGTTATTTCTTAAGTTATGGTCACTGGAGATTATGACGTGACTTTTATTTTTACGAATGTATTTTAGGATAATTCACTTCAAAGAAAAAACAAAATTAAATAAAAGGATGTTAGGAAGAGCTTTTATCGCCCCTCACCACCATGACACAGCAGATCTCAATACTCCAGCACCCTCCTCAGTATTCCTTTGCTGGTTTTATTCATCTCATCTGTTTTCGTGCATCTTATTCTAATCCCTTTACCAAAACCCTTTAGGACTAGTTCAGATATGTTTGTTTTTTTTACACTCAGCACATTGGGATAAACAGGAAATCATATCCTATTCTCTATATGGGCAAAACAGTAAAATAAGTTGAGCTCCCTAGCGTTGATTGGTAGAGTAGATTAGTAAACGTGGACGATGCAAAGTTGTGGGTGGGATAGAATCCTGAAGCTTCCTCAAAGATGGCGGAGTGTGACTAAACAAAATAACACGTATATGGTTCAATAAATCTACGAGCTGTTGCATTCTGGTACACTTGTATGTTTCTTAGTCTATCAACTGGTGTGTCTAATTACATTTATATCTTGGTTAGACTATGAACTTCTCAGCCGACCCTCGTATGTACAAAACTCTCTTAGAAATTTACAAAAAAATGAGGCGAACTTTTGTCCCGACATATATAATACATAGATATATTGTCATTCACAGACAGGCTGTTTCGCTGTATTACAGCTCAACAGTGTGGCAAGAAGTCTGCTTGCCTCTAGTTAGGATTGAAACCAACTGAATTGGCGTCAGTCGAAGATTCTACCGCTAAGCTTTTGATAGATAAAGAGATATAAATAAAATACATCGACATAAGATATAAAATTACGACACTAAAAATTGCGATACCGCCAAGCTGGACTCTTTCAATGATTTTTTTTTTTCTTTAACTACTCTCAAAAGAGAAATCAAGCGACATTTGAAATGCAAACTCAAAAAGAGTACGACATTGAACGGTTAAATAGAAAGTCTGGTTTGGCATCCTATATCTGGAAGTAGAATTTGTTCATATGTTAAATATTGAAAGCGGCGGTTTTTATAAGTCAGGCTAATGTGGATTCCAACGTGCAGACATGTATGGTACAGAAATTCAAAGAGGCAAAGAAAGAGTGAATAATTCTATTTTGAAAATGGATAAGGTGCTATGAGACAAGAAATAAGATTAGAAGTGCTGGAGTTTTATTTAATATCTAATCTTCTCTATGGCAATGAATGTTAGACAATTTCGTCACCGATGAAGAAAAGATTCAAAGGAACGTAGATGTCGTTCTACTAACGAATTATGGAAATTCTCTCGACAAAATTTTTGACGTACATGAAAGAATTTAACAATTGAAGAAAAGATGAAAACAACGAAACAAAAAAAAAAAAAAAAAAGAAGAAGCTACACGTAACCTATTTGACAAATCTAAGTAAATGTTTGCAGAAAGAAATATAGAAAAGACAGATCGTGAAGTATTATTAAGAGCAACAAAAAAAGAACCATGGTACCCGTATTTTGGAAGAACATGACACGTACTCTACATAATTAACATTATTCGGACTGTTATCCTCATCTTCAATGCAATTTTCACGACGTTTCGGGTGTTGTACGCTCCGGCCTTCTTCAGGTGATTAGAAGAATTTCGACTCGAACTCTTTATTTCGTCCACCGGGATAGAATGTTCTAGTTCCACGTGCCATGCCTCATCCGGATATATCATTTTTTTTTCCCTTTAACTCAACTCCCCAATTTTGTTTAAGTTTACCACCGCTGTTGCCTGGTATTGAACTCACAACGCTTCGGGTCTAGTCAATGAATCTAACCAACGTCTATATCCACTCGGCCTTGGAGAGTTGAGTCAAAGAGAAGCTCCAGTAGGAACATTTAAGAGAGTTTGGGTGTCAATCTGAGGTCATTGCAAAGGATTGGGAAAGAGTTAGATGAGTCTAATGGTGATTACGAAGGTGTTTGGAATGATCACTAGTGACTAGAACCTCTTTGATTATTATGTGTGGTGCGCTGCTGAGAAAGAGAGAGAGAGAAAGAGAGAGAAAGAAAGAGAAAGAGAGAGAGAAAGAGAGAAAGAGAGAGAGAGAGTGAGAGAGAGAGAACAACAAAACTCCTTGTAACACCAAAAATGAACTGAAGGCAAAGAATATGACATCATTCACCAACTTAAACGAGGAAACCTCCCAGAAGAGTTGCAGGAGATTTCGAAGTCGTCAGGAGACCGTGGTTAAAGCCAATGGCGATTTTATTGGATGGATTCGCTTTTTATTATTCAAGAGGTTTTTTGCTTAATTTTGGTAAATATATCTGTTAAAATGAGATGTCAGTTTTATTTTAATTATTGTGTCATTTAGACGACAATTTATCCATCGCACCCTGTACATACGAATACACGTAGAACCGAAAATATAATTTTTATTATGTAATGCAATATCCTTACCGGTCAGGATATTGCATTACATAAGAAAATAGCTATTATTCCATAATAATGGTGATGATATCTCTTTATAGCTTGTTTTTCTCTATCATCTTTGAATTGATATGATTTTCGGTTGCCTTGAGTCCTTTTAGAATGGATTCTAGATGATCGAAGTCTCGTCTTAAGAAAGAAGCCCCTGACGATGGCAGAAAAAAGCTGCAAAGAGTGCTCTAATTATCAAAATCTCCACTCACTCCATAACCGGAAGTGAGTATAAACCCCGTCAGCATTGAATTCTGAGAGTGCATTGATTTTTTTTAATATGAAACCGGAATTACGCGAAGACACATAAAAGGCTGAAGACGGTTCTCCGCTCTGCAGTTTCCTTGACATGCCACCCATGTGGCGATGATAAGTCGCTAGCCGACCTGTTGAGCTCCATCCAAAATCTCCCTATCTGCTGAGTAAACCTAATCTAAATATATATTTACATATAATTAAATGTGAGATAACCAAGCATGAATATGTGTTACGTCCCTGGGTGTTTTTTTCTAATCTCCAAGCTTGAAAGAGTTATTATTGCTTTTCTCACGACGGACTGAGTTAACATGACATCTCGAATGTAATTTCAATGCAAGCTGAATTCAATTAAGTCAACTTGCATCTTTATGATAGTTTTCTAAGCATAGCTTATGGGAAATACAGTGCCGAAAGTATAGGGCATCCAGTGATGACTGAATTCACTATTCAGTCGTAATTCTTCTAGCGAGCCAAGCTTGTTAACCATTACACCACGTCAAAGTGCCCCAACATCCATCTTCATCTACTAATAACAATTTCATTCTGTAAAGTTTTATGTGGTACCTCTATGTTGTTATTATTTCAACATTTACTAATCCGTATTGATCACACGCGCGTCAGAAACAACATCATTCGACCATGAGTAACCATTTTGACATAACACAAGGCGACACTTTATTCAAGTTAAGTCTGTCTGTCATTAGAATTAGTTCGCGAGTTCGTAACGCCATTCTTCTCGCTTCCTCCCAAAAAACGATCCTGAAACTTTTTAAATGTTTCTTCGTTCATTCGATCAGGGATGCAGCGATGGGGCCTGAAGAATTGCCGATTGACCACGAAAAGCCACTGTTGACACGAAACAAAGCATGTTTTTTTTTCCATATCTCTCTGTAAGTAGTAGTCGTAGTACATTTCTCGGTGTCCTGGATAGAAACCGGGTTTGCTAGGCATAGCCCCCTATCTTCGCCAGTTGTTATCTATTTGTATTTGCACACGATCTTAAACCTCCCAGAATCGGAGAGGTCTTATACCCTTGTTTTTTCTTTTACTATTCCTGATTATTTTCGGATTGTGTTGTCCTTTCTTTTTTCTTTCTTCTTTTCTCTTTAATGGTGATCTTGGTCTCTCTTCATTTTCTTCTTCATACTCATCTCTCTTTTCATTCTCACTTTCTTCCATTTCCTCCTCTGTCCCACTTTTGTGACTTTCTGTCTCTTCTTGTTCTTGATCTTCCTTTTTCACGTCATCTAGTTCATTTCTGCTTCTGAATTGATATGCATATGCCATTTTGTCCCTTTTTCTTAAGTATAGCCGTGTTGTGTCCTTTTTGTATCAGGAGATTTGCTTCTTCTGGATCAGCCTCTTTATTCATTCGATATCATACCTTTTATTTTGCTGCAAAGGACATAGTCATGGGGGCTCTCATTTGTCTTCACATTAATGCCGAAGGGCTCAGTTTTCTTCCAGCAAGCGGAATAGATCTGTAACTGAGAAGCATTTTTGGTAAATACGCTTCTATGCTTTCATTAAATAGTGAGAATACTTTTAATCCCATTTTTACCGTTTGTATCATTTTTTCCTCAATGCCATTAGATTGTGGATGATACGGTCGTGTCTTGGATGGGATGCATCCAATCTGTTTTAACCACGCACATAAGTTCTCATCGCAAAATTCAGGTGCATTGTCGGTGACTATTGTCTGGGGTACTCCTTTCCTTGAGAATATTGTTCTTAGCATTTGCTTTATTGTGGTGGATTTTCTGTCTTTTACTTTGACAACCTCTGGCCATCCTAAATATGACTCCATCAATACTAAGAACAATCCTCCTATCTTTGATATGTGCATGATCCATGTGGACTGTAACCCATGGCTCTGCTCCCTTGGGTCATGAGTCAATTTTTGCTTTCTTGAAGTCTTTTTTTATTCCCACACATTTTGGGCATCTCTTAATGTATTCCTCTACATCTTTTGAATATCCAGGCCACCAGGCTTTTAACTTTAGTCTCCATTGGGTTGCTGTTGTGCCACAACGCACATCATCATGCACTGCTTTTAATATGTCCCTTCACAGTATTTGTGGGCTACTATTATATCTCCATATATACTACTGTTATATATTATATATTATTATACAACTATTATATCCCCATTAAAAAAATTATATCTTTGAAGAATCGCTCTTCCATCAAACAATGCTCAATATATTATTTTTTATTCTCTCTACTATTCTGCTTAATATTGAGTCTTGCTTTGTTTCTATTTTGAATCTATTTAGAGGAAGACCGCATTTACAGGAAGACCGCCCGTTTCTACCCGCTGTATTGTTTTATCTTCAGTATTTTCCTGTTTTTTTTTTTCTGTTTCATTCTTGAACTGTAATCTTGATAAAGCGTCTACGTAAGTGATAGTGTTTACTTTTACGTATACTTTGTCAAAATCAAATGCCATGATTTTTATTGCCATCTTAAAATTCTTGTGAATTTTAGCAATTCTTTTCCTGGGTTAAATATGAATTCTAATGGTTTGTGGTCCGATTTTAATAAGAATTTTTTTCTTATCAAAACGTTTCGGGCCCTTCCCATGCTCCATACAATCGCTAGTGCTTTTTTTTAATATTCGAGTAGTTAGTTTCTGCTGATGTTAACCTTCTTGATATGTACACGATTAGGTGTCCTTCTTGTGATAAAAAAAGTAGTAATCGCCTTTTTACTTGCATCTGTGTTTACCTTACTTGTTTTTATGGATCAAAAACTTTTATTATTGGTTTGTTCCTCAGTATTTTCGTTAGTGTTTCAAAAGAGATAGTTTGCTTTTGTGTCCAGTTAAATTCATTCTTTTATTTTATTTTATTTTTTTTTTGCGTAATTTTGAAAATGGCTCTATTATGTCCGCTATATCTTGGTATGTATTTCTTCAAATATCCTTTTTTTTAATTCACTCGGGTAACACATTGTTGAAATTTTCTTCACAGTTTCTCACCCAGCGGTAGCAAGAAATAAATTTGTTATCTCGGTCTCTCTTCTGTCGGTCTTCGTGTCTCTAAATTATTTCATTCTTGCAAATGCAGCAAATTTTCTTATCCATGTTTCTATGTGTTCTGGGTCGTTCAGTGAATTTAACGATCCTATCGACGACGCCATTTTTATGTTTTGTTACCTCTGTGTAGTAGTAGTTGTAGTACAGTTCTCCGTCTCAACCGGGTTTACTAGGCATAGCCACCCTATGTTCGCCAGTTGTTCTCTATTTATACTTGTCTATCTAATTTGAATACGATACTACAGCATGTTTATCTTTTTTACGGCTAATTTCTGAATTAAAAAAATACAAACAAAAAAAATCAGTTATATTCATTTGTCTTCATTCCGAAAAGTTGAGTAAAAAAAAACTGATATTCTTGTTCTTCAAGATCAATTTTCCAAACAAAATTTCCTCTTGGAGCAATAGCTAGAGAAAATATTCATTTATGGGGAAGGGAAACGCACCCATCATAGACAAGTTTATAGGTTTCCATATTAACAATTTCAATATTTGTCCCTGGTGGTGAAGCAACTAAATCAATTTTTTTCTAAAAGAAAAGATATTGCTCTTTGTTTTTTAAATAGTGCACCCAATGATGGACGGAGAATGGTTAAATTAAATATTGAGGTTCAAAGATTTTTCCATACACCTATACACCTTAAGATGAACGGAGAATTGATTGACTGAAAACGTAGCTGTAATAACAAAAGTAACACCATTTTTTTTCAATCGTCTAAATATGCGGGTAGCGTAATGGTTATTGGAACCAAAAGTGAAATCGGCGAACTGGGTTCATATTTTAGCCTAGCCTTCTGTATTCACTTTCACACTTTTAAAAAGGTATGTATTCGTCCGCCTTCCCACTGTCAAATAGCAGTTAAATAGCAGATAGGTTCGCCTATCGTCTAGTTGGCCCAGTTCAAAGGCAGTTTCTTTTCAAGCATGTATTAAAAATTTATGAAATTCTAACATGAGGGAAAAGTTGATTTTTGTAAGCCAGCAAAGACAGTATTTTCACAGAGAATAAAAATAAAGCTTTTATTAGATGCTGCTTTATTTCAATTTAGGTCGTCCTAATTTTATGCATGATTTTTTTGGTATCAATGTGACTTCCCTGACTGTATCAAACTTGCATGTTAAATATTTGGCCAATATTAACATTTTAACCAAGATCAAGTATTAGTGGGCGAGAATATCATCAGAGAGGCGAGGAGGTAGCCATCCTGTTCATTTATTATTGTGTCCTGTGTAGGTGGGGGGAGAAAAAGACACGGGAGGTGAAGGGAGGTTGAACATATGTATTGAAATAACAGATATATACAAAGCAAGAGCGTTAGTAATAAGCAGATAGAGGTGTCTGTCCGAATGGTCAGGTTAACACTACGTCTCCGCTGCCCTACGACTCTTCCTTAGGAAGTCTCACAGTTTGTATTTATGAGAGGACGAAGAGTTCATTATACTGTAAGAGTGATTACCACAACATTTATCTAGTTGATTGTTACAAAGAACTTTCTAAAAGTTTTTTTCTGTCTTAATTTTTCTGTATTACCACATTTCAACCATCTCTCAGCTGTTCTTATATGGCACTACTTATCAAAATTTTATCATTCTTAAAAACTCTTAACTGGCAGTTCAGTCTGAGAAACACACCTGTGGATATGAGATGATTGCTTGCCTCCAAAATCTTTCCTATTTCATCTCGAAATAAATCCGTGTACAAAAGTACACAAATGTGACATTATCTAGCCATAGTATAACTTTACATGACTTGCATACTTCAAATTGTCAATTTGTTTTATTTAAAGGATTACAGTATAATTTATACCTTTAATGGATGCATTTCCGATTAATAAAATAAACGTTTTCCGATTATTATTATATAAATATATTTACCTTTCTTTTCTAAAATCATATAAGTGGTTCGCCAAATTTAAAATTATAAAAAAATTATACATTTAGTGGTCCATAAAGTTCAAAAGGTTGGCAACCACTGATCTAGTTCACACACCTTTCCCGTCTTTTGAACATGAATAGAAGTACGCGCCTCCCTTTTTCTACAAGGTACAACGGCCGAAACGTTGTGATAAATATGGTGACAAAAACGAGGACAATAGTCCGAATAATGTAACTAGTGTAGATAATACCTCATCTCAGAAATATGGACAGAGGTTTATCCATTGGTTATTTAAGATTGGATTTTTGATTCCTTCTAAACTTTTCTCATCTTCTTTCACTCCCAGTAACCTATTGCATCTTAGTGGCATTATAACTTTGTTTGGGGTGAAATGATTACAAAAGGTCCGGTGTCTCTAGCTTTGGTTAACAAGTGAACGTTATCCATTGCTTAGAGCACCTGGTATTCCCAAGCGGTCACCAATCTCTCTCTCTGTCTCTCTCTGTCTCTCTCTCTCTCTCTCTATATATATATATATATATATATATAACATTTGTATTCATAGTGTATATAAAATAAGCTTTATATTCAACGTGAGCTAACGTATATGTCTATATTTCTGGGATGAAGTATTATGTACACTATTTATATTATTCAGACTATTGTCCTAATCGTTGTTACCATATTTATCACAACGTTTCGGTCGTTGTACGCTCAGGCCTTCTTCAGGTGGTTGGAATGTCGAACTGAATCGTTTATTTATTTATTTATTTATTCCTTAAGAACACATGGCACAGTGGATAAAGGCGTTGGTTAGATCCAGTGACGAGACACAAAGAGTTGTGAGTTCAATATCTGGCGAAGGCAGTGGAAAAATTGGAGAGGGGAATTAACAGGAGATAACTGATAACTGACATCCAATAGACATGGTACGTGGAACTAGAACATTCTACCCCAGTGAGAGAAATAAAGGGTTCAGTCCGACATTCCAACCACCTGGAGAACGGCCGAATCGTTGTGATAAATATGGCGACAAAGATGAGGACAATACTCCGAATAATGTTAATAGTGTACATAATATCTCATCTCAGAAATATAGACAGATACTGAAAGGCCGAATCGTTGTGATAAATATGGCGACAAAGATGAGGACAATACTCCGAATAATGTTAATAGTGTACATAATATCTCATCTCAGAAATATAGACAGATACTGAAAGGCCGAATCGTTGTGATAAATATGGCGACAAAGATGAGGACAATACTCCGAATAATGTTAATAGTGTACATAATATCTCATCTCAGAAATATAGACAGATACTGAAAGGCCGAAACGTTGTAATAAATATGGTGACAAAGATGAGGACAATAGTCCGAATAATGTAAATAGTGTACATAATACCTCATCTCAGAAATATAGACAGATACTGAAAGGCCGAAACGTTGTAATAAATATGGCGACAAAGATGAGGACAATAGTCCCAATAATGTAACTAGTGTACATAATACCTCATCTCAGAAATATAGACAGAGGTTTATCCATTGTTGGTTATTTAGGATTGGCTTTTCGATTGCTTGTAAACTTTTCTCATCTTCTTTCACTCCCAGTAACCCATTGCATCTTAGTGGCATTATCACTTTGTGTGGGGTGAAATGATTACAAAAGGTCAGGTGACTCTAGCTTTGGTCAACAACTAGTCTAAGCGAACGAAAATCTTTAAATTACAAAAAGCAGAGAAGGAAATTTTTTCATTATCTTTGCCAAGGATGCATAGAAATTCGTAGATAATAAAGAATAGGGAACCTGTTGAGAGCTATGATAGATTTAGCCTTTCAGGGATATGGAATTTAGAAAAACGTTTGAACAACTCTAAGGATTCTTTGTCAGCGTCTAACTTCATAGAATGTTGTAGAAGAAAGATGTTGAAAAAGTTTAGTTGAATGAGACAATGCAAAATAATTTCACAGGCTAAATAACCCCCTTTTGAAAGTTCGCACTTTGTCTTCATTTTTTCCTCTGCAAATTACTGGGACTAATACCTGCTTTCGAGCGATACGATCTAGACTTTACAAAATCCGTAGTTTTCTATGCGCAATTTATATAAGATTGCGCAAATGCCTGCTCTGAAGTTTGAATAATTTCTATTTAATCGCATGAATATTGATTTTAGTGATGAACACTGTACATATGCATAAAAAGTGTGTAAGTAGGCCATGTGACAATAACTGTAAACAAACAATATGGAAAGAAGAAAATCAAAATAGACTTAAAACAGAAATCTACAAGGCTACAATCAGGGCCGGGATAATGGTGTTGTGGTCCCCGGATCTATGTTACGGCCTCCCCCTACTCCACTATATCCCAATTTTCATAAGATAAATGTTCATATTGTTATGGGGTCCACCCTTTTTCTGATATAAATGGACTCGTCCTGCTGCCATAAAATAGCCACAGTCAGTCAGAGATGAGAGGAGAAGTAGAGGAACAAGTGGAGGAACAGGGTGGAGAAAGAGAGTGGAAAGTACATAGACACTGTGATTGAGTTGACGTTAGAAGTCAGTTACAAGGACGCCCGACTCTAAGGAAGTTTACTTCGAGACTGTATATAGCGATCTTTAATTAATACTAACCGGCGTTCCTGGATTTTACTAACAGCATTACCTTTTGTATTTTGTGTAAATACATTTAATTATTTGGTAATCAAATCTTGCAACCAATTTCACCTTTGACATAATAATACCTGAACTAAGATAATCTTATTTGATTGTAAAACTTTCTTCTAGAAGATTTGATTTACGATTACCGAAGAAAAGGCTGTCCCAAGAGTCATGTAAAATTATAAAAATTAAGATAAATTCTGTTTACAGATGTAAAATTTACAAATAGAAGAAAGTTTCGGTGTATTTCTTCGAAGAATCTTTTTTGTTATTATTAACCTAAACAGCGACACCAATTCCGTTACCCTGATAATACATAACCCTGTTTTGAAAGTTCGCAAATTTTCTTAACTTAAATCCTTGCGTTTGTCATTTATTGGAGACCGATTTTCCACGCGGAATTCACAACAATTTGGCGAACGAGGATTCGAAACTCACGCGGATAACCCACAACAACTTGACGAACGAGGATTCGAAACTCACACGGAAAGAAAAACTTTTCGTAAGTCTAACAACAAACAACTTGGCGAACACACGCGGAAAAACTAATCAACAGAAGAAAAATCCTTCCCTCGTTGTTCAACAACAAATTAGCGACAAACACTTTCGAGGAGTAATAATACATAAAATTGAGTTATCATGGAAGATTTTAAAAATATGTTGGTAGAACTGATAAAGCACCAAAATGAGCAACAATTACAAATGCAGAAATACCAAAATGACCAACAGTTACAGCTACAAGAAAAATGGCAAAAGCAAATATTACAAGCGCAAAAGGAAAATCAAGATAGACAATCAGAGCTCCAGGAACTAATATTGAAAGTAGCGGGTAGCAAGCAATAAGATATTGAAAAAAAAGCAACATTTTCGCAAGACGCAGTGTGGAATACCATAGAGATTTTCAAATATTCTCTAGATGAGGACAAAAATTTTGGAGATTACTTCAGAGGACATGAAGACATCTTTAACATAGACTGTCAAAATTGGACAGAAGCAAAAAAGCTACGTCTATTGCTTAGAAAATTAGGAACTGAAGAATATACAAAGTTTGTGGATTATATCTTGCCAAAAAAGACGAACGAATTAAAATTTGACGAAGCAGTGACCTGTCTTAAAGAACTCTTCAGCCCAAAAACATCACTCTTCCATAGGAGGTGGAAATGCCTTAACCTGGTAAAGGGTGATAATGAGGATTATTCCACGTTTGCCGCAATCGTAAATAAACATTGTGACGACTTCAAACTAGCGGAATTAACACCGGACAATTCTAAATGTCTTTGTTCAAGGGCTAGTTTCTACAAAAGATAGCGAAATGCGTAGAAGAATGCTTGCAAAATTACAAAACGAACCGGGTCTAACAATACGGCAATTATCAGAAGATTGCCAGAGATGTTTAAGCATAAAGAAAGACGCAATGGACATTGAAGATTCAGCTGTTTCTCATATCCGTAAGTTAAACAAAAGTCTACGTTCTTTACCCTCCCCGGAAAGAAAATTAAAATTTTACGACAATGAAAAAAGATTCTCACCCTCCCCGAAAAGAAAAATAAAATATTCTGATAAGAGAAAAAAATACAACATACAGGACAAATTATGACGGATATCGAAACAAATATAAGCCCCCTCCATCAGCATGTTATCGATGTGGAGGATTACATTGGAACAAGGATTGCCGCTTCAGATATAAAAACTGTCATGAATGTGGAAAAAAGGCCACAAGGCATCCCAATGTAGAAATAGAAAAGATACTAATAGAATAAGAGTTACAAGGATAAATAATGATGACAACACCAATGTAAGGAAATATGTAGAACTAAAAATTTTAAACAAAAAGATTAAATTACAACTAGATTCGGGTTCCGACCTCACGATAATCAACTTACAGACATGGAAAAAACTCAACGGGCCTACCATGTTACACACTCAAAAAATTGCCAAGTCGGTTACAGGCAAACGAATAAAATTTGAGGGAGAAATAATAGTGAATGTTAAATTTCACGGCAAAGCAAAAAAACTTAAGATATACGTCATGAAAGATACTGAAAATTTAGTAGGTATCGACTGGATGCAGAAATTCAACGTTTGGGACCTACCTATCAACTCGTTTTGCAAAAAGTTAGAGGTTGAACCATCAGATACCATAAAATTGAAGGAAGAATTATACGAGCAATTTCCTGGGGTATTTTCAAGTAGGTTGGTACGATGCAACAAATTTAAGGCCAAAATAGAATTAAAAGAAAACGTCCAACCAATTTTCAGAAAGAAGCGAAATGTACCGTTTGCTACTATAGAAAAATAGACAAAGAATTGGAGAGACTTGAACAAACTGGGATTTTATCTAAAACAGAGTTTAGTGAGTGGGCTGCGCCGGTGGTTTACGTAAAAAAGAAGTCAGGAGAAAATCGCGTATGCGCAGATTTTTCGACGGGACTCAACAAGGCAGTAAAAGACCACCATTACCCACTACCAAGCCCAGAGGAGATATTTACAAAGCTCAACGGCGGTAAGATATTTTCAAAAACAGATCTTAGTAAGGCTTATCTACAAATTCTAGTACAAGAAGAGAGTCCGAAAATCCTTTGCATTAATACGCACAAGGGATTGTACAAATTCAACAGACTGCCATTCGGAGTAAAAGTTGCTCCTACAATTTTTCAACAAACAATGGATGCAATACTAAATTCGCCCAAAAAGGGATCTAAGGAGGGGGGGGGGTGTTATGATGTCCACCCTTTTTCTGATATAAGTGGACTAGTCCTGCTGCCATAAAATAGCCACAGTCAGTCAGAGATGAGAGGAGAAGTAGAGGAACAAGTGGAGGAACAGGGTGGAGAAAGAGAGTGGAAAGTACATAGACACTGTGATTGAGTTGACGTTAGAAGTCTGTTACAAGGACGCCCGACTCTAAGGAAGTTTACTTCGAGACTGTATATAGCGATCTTTGATTAATACTAACCGGCGATCCTGGATTTTACTAACAGCATTACTTTTTGTATTTTGTGTAAATACATTTAATTTCTTAGCTTAAATACTTGCGTTTGTCATCTATTGGAGACCGATTTTTCACGCGGAATCCACAATACATATAAAATGCAAATTTTATTGTAACCTAATTATGTGCAATAATGGATTATGAGCAATATAAATGAATAATTAAATTAAAAAAATTGAAAATAAATCTATTGTATGTAAATACAAATTCGAAACATATCATAATAGAACCTCCCATCTTAAATAATTCAGCGATGTTTTGTGCTAAATTTTAACATCAACTTGAGATTTTTCTACTAAAAACGTTGAATAATTTTAACCCATTCAACATTATGGATAAAAAAAATAAATAGTGAATTTGATTGACCGAAAAATGACCCCAGAATGACGTCAAAATAGGCGAAAAATTTCCATCCTTTAATAGTTAATCGTACTTTAAGGTAGCAAAAAGCAAATGTTGATAAGATAACGAGGGTCACAAATCACTACCCGGGGGTGGGTGCCGAAACAGCATTGCCTCTCCACTGGTTTTTGGGTAGTACGCGCTGGCCTTGGCTACATTATATGAATAGATCTGACCAGTCATAGAATGGTTGACGTCGAAGTGTATTGTCTCATTTGCTTATCTATAATTATATTGAGAATGGAATACCAAGTTTTTGAAAATGTTACATTTGGAGAATGGACACTGAATATATGTAGGATTTCAACAGTGATTTCAACACCTTCAATTCAAATATGAGAAAATACAATACGACCCCAGGGAAAGACACTGCGATGTCAACAGAGACAGGCTATGGAGAGAATTTAACTGAATTTGACTGACACAAGAACATTACCGAAATTAGACGTATAAGTTGCTTTTCTGATTTGAGAGAATACAAATACTCGTAAGAAGGAAAAGAATCCTTGGCATTAACCAGCCCGGATTACATTAATCCAAATTACTCTTGAGTTAATGATAATAATAAGGAATTTTAAACCGTGTGTGTATAGGTAACGAAATCATTTTTCATTGATTCTTGTTTCTGATATAAACATTTAAGGCGCTCTATAAAATTGTCTAATCAATAATGGCCAACTTGTAAGGAAAACTCTCGCATGAAATATAAAAGCCATTTTATTTTCGTAGACAGTCTTGTTCTTTTAAAATCACAAATAGTCAAATACGGGAGATTTGCGTCCGACTAAAAGGAATGGCGAGCAAAGATATATGCCCATTCAGACAAGCACACGGCAACGTAAAGTGGTTTATATGAAATGAAATATTTTTAAAATCAATATTTATATAGATGTTTGATGAAGTGTTTTCTTTTTATTCGACGAAATGCATTTTCTTTCCGTATTTGCCTTGTTTTAAACTTCCATAAGTTCCGCTATTTTGGCGCCAAATCACTAGGGACTGCGCTCTGATCGAAAACTTACAAAGTCTTGATTTGTGGAAAATTTGAACTTGAAGGTCTGGACATTTCCATAGCAAAATCACTTAAAATGCTTTTGTCATCGTAAATATTTATTAGTGTATTTCCAAACGAAAATCATTAACAATGTGTTTCTATAAAAAAATATGATTTCTTACATTACATATTTATATTATAATTTAGAGTCCCATTCTGTTCTTAATACAGGGTTGATAAAGCCATAGAAAACGAATCAACCAATCACTGAATGTTTTTTTTTAATTTCTTTTGCTTAGAGTCAAATCACACTGGATATAACGATTCCCGTTTGTTCATCGAAGATAAACGGAGTCAAGACCAATCACGAGCCCACTTGTTGTGGGGCTCTCCCCTTTTTACATAAGATGAACTCGTCCAAAGTATACTTATACTGACAGAGAGAATACCTGCGGTTGAGCTACGTCTCGATACAGTCTTTGACTGTTTGCGACGGCTGTCGGACTCTCTGCGTTAGCATAGAGGAACACGGACGAAGCTTTGCCGAAGGGCAAGGTTTCACCCGGGGAGGTAGACAGGGCCTGAACCAGTCTAGGCGGGTTCAAAGGCTATATTTTTGGCCGAGCCTACGGGCTCGGAGATACCCACATTAAACTGGCGTTGTGCCACATTCAATCCTCGTGGGTGGATCGATAAATACCGAGCTACGTCGAGATACAGTCTCGACGTCTGCTATGCCAGAGAGGAACCCGGACGAAGCTTTGCCGAAGGGGAAGGTTTCGTCCAGAGAGGTACACAGGCCCTGAACCCGTCTAGGAGTGTTCAAAGGGTATATTTTTGGCCGGGCCGGGCCTACGGGCTCGGAGAAATCTACTTTAAACTCGGCCTTGTGCCACATATATTCTTCGTGGGTGGTATATTAAATACTGAGATACGTTGAGATGCGTTTAGGTTGAGAGATACGGAGACAGATACAGGGTGTTCTCAGAGAGTTATACAAGATTCCAGAGAGAGAGAGAGAGAGAGAGATGATTACGGCTTTACTTACAGAGACTTGTACATATACTTTCTACTAACCCGCATTCCTGAACTACTAATCTTCTCTTCAAGTCTCTATTCCTACGTTTAATTAACTTATTTTTCTATTTCAATTATCTGCGTTGTTTATTCATTTGTGCAGGATTCCATTCACGGAATCCACAACACTAAGCAACCTCATCCAATCCAAAATATGTTTCACGAAGGGCTGATAAACTGTAAAAAATACAAATCACTCAGTCACTTAATTTATATCATTACCAATAACTTTCTTCCTGAGTTTCAACTCATTTTTATAGTAAAACAACGCGTAATCCAATGTCCGTTCTACGTAAAAGTCATTTTTATACATATTCAAGTATACAGTGACTCAGTCTATAATTGTTATTATTTATAGGTGGTTGTCTAAGATGAATTTTAAATTGTTTCTAAAATCTCTAGTTTCTTTGGCAATTAGATTTATAAAGTAATCTACTATTATTCGAACGGAAAATGTTTAATATTTAAAGTTTTAAGATCATTTATACGTACTTGGACACATGGATACATATCCGGGCACAGTCCCACATTGTACATATATGTATATGTTTGTGAGAACTACAATACGTACACCTGAATATATGTATGTCTGCGTACGCATGAGTGACATCCCGAAATGGACACAGAGGAGAATTTTTCCTTCCACAACCATCAAATATCATCAGAGACTAACATAAATAGATGTAAAATTGTAAAAATAAATCAGTTTGTCTGACGATCGCAAGGTCGTGAAACACAGGGTCACAAACTCCCATCCATACAACTAAGTATATATATATATATATATATATATATATATATATATATATATATATATATGTATGTGTGTGTGTGTGTGTGTGTGTGTGTGAAAAATACAAAAATGACATGTATACATTCACGAGACATTTCCGCCACACTTCCAATCTTTAAATTTCAACATACAAATGCGTATGTATAGACACAACACCACCCGTATACATACATATGTCATATCCGAAACTGCCCACATATGTTTATATATGTATGAGTCCCGACGGACGACCAAGTGTGTATGTGTATCTGCGTACTTCATTGGGCGTATGAACATACATCGATGTTTGCGTTAGCACGATGACATCACGACGACGTCCCCCCACCACTTCCATAATAAGACCAATACACGCAATCGACATAAAACCAAAAATTTTTTAAAATTAATCAGTTTGTCTGACGATCGCAAAAGTGTGAAACCCAGGGTCACAAACTCACATCAATCCAACCAATATATATATATATATATATATATATATATAAAAGTGAACATAGAAGTCAACACTTAGAGGCAACAGTCTGTTTCATGCAATATGCAATCGTCAGGCCACGTATGCTGTTATTTTTC
This sequence comes from Acanthosepion lycidas, assembly GCA_963932145.1. NCBI lineage: Eukaryota > Metazoa > Mollusca > Cephalopoda > Sepiida > Sepiidae > Acanthosepion > Acanthosepion lycidas. The sequence continues at coordinate 6,846,267 of OZ010574.1, read as the reverse complement.
TAGACTATTTATACATATACGGGTCAGTGGTGCATTGTGGGTAGTCTATTATGGCGGTTATTTTATCGGAAGTCGTTTATTTATTTATTTGGGTTAAATTATTTTGCTTGTTTTTATTTTTTGTTTCTTATTTTATTTATTTATTTATTTATTTATTTATTTACTTATTTTTTAATCGGTGTTTTTTTATTAACGTAGTAAAGATTTGTTTATATCACTTATTTAATAGTTTTGTTTTGGTTTGAGAATTTAATTAAAGCTATTTGTTCGGTTTGGGGGTTGGTTGGTAGCTTCAAATAAATAAATAAACGACTTTCGGTAAAATAACCGCCATAATAGACTACCCACAATGCACCACTGACCCGTATATGTATAAATAGCCGAGAAAAATAACAGCATACGTGGCCTGACGATTGCATATAGCATGAAACAGACTGTCGCCTCTAAGTGTTGACTTCTATGTTCACTTTTATATTTACACACGCTCTATCTTTGATATTGAACACTTTATCCCATAAATATAGCACACCTTAAGACTATACATATCTATCTATCTATCTATCTATATATATATATATATATATATATATAAACAAAATACAAAAAGTAAATTAATAAAGTTAATGATATTAAATAGTGAAATCCCTTCACTACAAAATTTCAAAGAAACATTAACCTACCAATCACTCGATGAATGTTATGATCTTTGTTTTTAAAATTATAGACTGTATTAGGTCTTCCTTAAACACACAAGTACTTTCGACTCTACATTCAATCATCTTCAGGAAATTATTTTGTTTTTGGTAAAATTCAGGTAGCATCCGAGACGAAAAAATATAATGCGAATCTAAATATGTTTTTTTTTTGTTGTTGTTTTTTTTAAATATATTATTGATAACAGATACAAACTTGTGGAGCGTCCATTCGCAACGCTAAGTTTGAATTTTTCGAAAATTTAAGAGAGTGCGTTTTTTACTAATATGGCAGTTTGAGAATTTTTTGTTGTCGGAGTTTATCAGTTAATGTGGCATGAAATAAATAGTTCAATATATAGAGTAATGTCTCAGTTGTTATCCCGAACATTTGCACGTCGGATCAGTTCTTTTAAATAAAATATGTGGTGCAGTTCAATTTATATTACAATGAATCATTCATACAAAAAGTAGATTAGTAAAGTTAATAATATAAAATGGCGGTATCCCTTCGTTAACAAAATTTTAAAGGTGCATTAACCTACAAATAACTCGATGAATGTTATGATCCTTATTTCTAAAATTTATAAACTGTATAAGGTTTTTCTTTAATATGCAAGTACTTTCAACTGTACATTCAGTCATCCTGAGGCATAGAAATTATTTTGCTTTTAGTAAAATTCAGGTAGCATCCAAGACGAAAAAATTAAATGCGAATCTAAATTTTTTTTTTTTTTTTTTTTAGAAATCTGTTATTGTTAACGGATACAAACTTATGGAGCGTGCAGTCGCAACGCTAAGGTTGAATTTTTTGAAAATTTAAGAGAGTGCGTTTTTTTACTAATGTGGTAATTTGAGATTTTTTTTGTTGTGGGAATTTATCAGCCAATGTGGCATGAACTAAATAGTTCAATAAATACAGTAATGTCTTAGTTGTTATCCCGAACAGCATATATATATATATATATATATATATATATATATATATTGTGTGTATTTAGGCAGTATCTTTTCATTCATACAAGTTTCATTAAATAATACAGACAATTGTTCTCTATTTATTTTATGTAAATTTTTTTCGAAACATCTGATAAGTTTAATAACATTATCGTTGAACGAAGAAATAAATTCACAATATTCATCTATAGTTTTTTAATACAATCTAAGCTTTCGGCTTACTTAAGCCATTATCAAAGATGTCAATTACAACATATTAAACAATATACGGACAAGACAGTGATGATAGTCTGTCAATGTTTACATAGATGATTTTCTAAGCAACGATAAACACGCGCATATAAGACGCTAGAAGCGAAAATCGCACCGCATATCATGACGTCACACATGATCACACGAGAGTGAATTGGAGAAGTATGAAAAGCCATTGGTATAAACCAATGGCTTCTGTTACCAATTATAGACATTTAAGGATATTTGTAGAGATGCCATAATTGATTTTGTTTAGGTTGGTTTCCAACTGTTTGACGTATAATGCTTCAAAGATTTTTAGTTTTTGTCTTTTGTTTTCATGTCGAAGTATAATTGTGCTTTCGACAAGTATTTTACGGAATTGTGTGTGCGGGCAGGCATGTTGTTTTAAATGCCTAAAAATGTTAGTGTTTTCATTCAAATGTAGTGTTAAGCGTCGTGAAAGCGAGTTTGGGGTGTGGCCAACATAAATATTATTCAATTCATTGGAGATGCAATCTCCCAAAGGGCACTTGAATTTATAAACTATGTTGTTTTTTTGCAAATCGCTAACCGGGGAAGAATAATCATTGCGAAGAATTAAGTTGGATATACTAGATTTAGTTTAGTATATGATTAATTTAATTTTTTTGCTAGGATCTGTAGTTGATATATTAGAATATACTAATTTTTTTAGTATATTTTCATCTTATTGATAATTAGTATGCATTTGATTACGATATAGGAGATTAATATCTTTGAGATCAGTAGAAGCAGTATTATGTACAATTTTCTTAGCATTGAGATTTCTAAGAAAGCATCTTATTTGTTCATCAACTATATAGTTTGGAAAGCTATTATTAATAAGTGTCTGTTTTATATTCTTTAGTTCACTGTAAAAAATCTTTTTTGTGGATGAATTAGTTTCTGCACGATGTATTAGATTCTTTAGAATTGCTGTTTTGTAGTAATATGGGCATTTGCTCTTCTAGTTAAGTGTACATGAATTTATGCTTGTAGGTCTTTTGTTTGGCGAAATAGTAAATTTGTTATTATTTGTGTTTATCAATATGTCACGGAAGGGGATTTTATTAGTAGTATTGAGTTCATATGTGAATTTAAGGACAGAATTATTTTGGAAACGTTTTTCTAGTTAAATTATTTCATCTGTATTTTTTACATAAAATAAATAGACAACACTTGTCTATATTATTTAATGAAACGTATATATATATATATATATATATATATATATATATATATATATATATGAGTTGGAATCAAATATCAAATAGCGATCGGCGTACGACCGAATGATATGGTAAAGAACAATGAATTCTTTATTTACATTATTCGGACACTGTTGTCCTCATCTTTATTGCCTTATTCCCGATGTTTCGGCTGTTGTGCGCTTTGTCCTTCTTCAGGTGAGTGCGATTCATACAAAAAATAGATTAGTAAATAGACATTCAACATCAACACTTGAGAAGACATCAGAAGTGTTGAAACAAAATGGCTGTTTTTGTAGTGATGTTATAATTTTTGGAATAAATAATATTTGCTCTACTCTGTATTGAGCACTCTTTTAAGAATAGTGTTTTTGCTTATTGGAATATTGTTCCGTCTACACCAATCCTATACTTGTACACACACACACACACACACACACACACACACACACACACACACACATATATATATATATATATATATATATATATATATATATATATATATATATATATAAAAGGAAGAGGCTATAGTAGTTCCAACGAGAGGAAACTCTGTATATTAAAAAGAAGAGAGATACTGCAAACGTTTTTGGTTGTAGTGTGGATTTTAAAAAAAAATATTATGCTTTATTTTCCATAATTTTGCTACACGGGTTTCCGGTCTCGCGACTATCATCAGGCAAAGGGTGGAGATTTTCACATATTATTAAAAATAATTAATTTTTCTATTATGTTTTTCGATGTTAAATATTCCCCGATATGAGTGTTATGGTCCCATATCCTCGCACCACAGTTACGGTCCAAGGTTAGAACCAAGGAAGAACAACACGAACACAAGAGTAGAATAACAAAGATATATTACAACAGAAATATAGTACAAGAAGTTGAAGTTGTTAGTAATGACTGTCCGTCTGGTTTAGAGTGAACTAATATTATCTCGACTCGTTACACCATTCATTCGGTATCTAGCCACCCCCACGAGGGTTGCATGTGGAACAAGGCCGAGTTTAACGTGGGTTTCCCAAACCCGTAGGCTCGGCCAAAAATATACCCTTTGAACCCGCCTAGACGGGTTCAGGGCCTGTCTACGTCCCCGGACGAAACCTTGCCCTTCGGCAAAGCTTCGTCCGGGTTCCTCTCTGCCAAAGCATAGAGTTCAGCAGTCATGACCTGGTGCTCGTTACACCATTCATTCATTATACCTCTTGAAAGGCACAGTATTTATAGTGTCAGGAAGAGTCCATTATCGTTATAGGTAAGTTCCCATAACAATGAGACATTCTCTTTTTTTATTGTAAATGGTATTTAATTGTTATTATACTTGAGCCTATAGGTAAAAATTAAACCTTGATAATACACGAGCCTACAAGTAAACCTTGTGCTAATAGTTTGTGTCTATACATAACCATTAATCTTGTTGATGCCTATAGTTAAAACTTGAGCAGGTATATTCCTGAGTATATAGGTAAAAATTGTTCGGATTTATACATGTGTCTATAGGTAAACATTGATTTACTTATATTTGAATTTATAGGCAAACATTGATAGTGTTTATACTTGGTCCTATAGGTTAAAAAATCGACTGGATTGTAATCTATAGTTATTATTAGCAGGGTTAATACTTGAATACATTCACCCGGAAAAAAGCATCTATTTTTTTGCGGGGGGGGGGTCATACATTTTAGCAGTGCATGTTGTCGACAAGTACGCGTAGTGATCATATATTAAAATTGTTTTGTATCGGATATTTCTTATTTCAAAAAGTGCATACATACCGTATTTAGCAAATACTTATGCTGAATTAAGTCCTTACTGACTGTGAAATTGCCTTTGTGCTAATCTATCCTAAGCTTAGGAAATATCTATAATAGGATTTTTGCCACTCACCTTAACAAAACTATGTTTAACCAGCCATCAAAACTACATAGAGGCCACAATGGAGGCTGGTCACAGACGCCTAGGTTACGCTAATTTCTCGTCTCAATGAGATTTTGCTTCCTTAAATTTCTGAAAAAATATGCTTCTTGATTTCTCTATGGGGTACTATGATATATCGCTGCGTTCCAATAATTTTGATTGGAGTCTTTCTTGTTTGCCACCGATTAAAGGTGCAACTGTCGAAGCGACAATTGTTACTGATAATCCACCATATTTATGCTGATAACTTGAAGGAAAATGGCTGACTTATCGGCAGTGTTTTTCTGGTAATTCAGAGGAAAGTTCTCGAGATTGGAGCTAAATCATGAACGGAATAAAACGTTTTGATGGCGGGGGGGACTAAGCAATGCTTTGATATTCCACAACCGGTCACTTATTTCCAAGGTTTTGTTATTTGTTTTTCCCCTGAGGAATAACGTTTTGATTCGTCACTTTCTTTCTTTTATTTTCCTCGTAGCATCGCCTTTCTCTATCACGTCCTCAGGCGTCACACATTTTTTTTGTATTTTTTGTTATCTTTTTTTCAGAATTTGCTCTTGATGCTTTTATTTTTTGTCTTCATCTTTCACCTCCACCATATTGTTTTTTCTTTTCGCATTTATTTTATGTTTATTCTTTTTGTAAAGAAGTTTTCTTTCTTTCATTCTTTTACGTTTCTCTTCTTTTTTTTTTTTTACTTCTTCTTTTCTTTTCCTCTCTCTCTTTTATACTCTCTCCTTCTCTCTAGTAACACTTTCCTATTGATTCTTTTCCTCTCTCTCTTTTATACTCTCTCCTTCTCTCTAATAATACTTTTCTATTGATTCTTTTCTTCTCTCTCTTTTATACTCTCTCCTTCTCTCTAACACTTTTCTATTGATTCATTTCCTCTCTCTCTTTTATACTCTCTCCTTCTCTCTAACACTTTTCTATTGATTCTTTTCCTCTCTCTCTCTTTTATACTCTCTCCTTCTCTCTAACACTTTTCTATTGATTCTTTTCCTCTCTCTCTTTTATACTCTCTCCTTCTCTCTAGTAACACTTTCCTATTGATTCTTTTCCTCTCTCTCTTTTATACTCTCTCCTTCTCTCTAACACTTTTCTATTGATTCTTTTCCTCTCTCTCTTTTATACTCTCTCCTTCTCTCTAATAATACTTTTCTATTGATTCTTTTCCTCTCTCGATTTTATACTCTCTCCTTCTCTCAAATAATACTTTTCTATTGATTCTTTTCCTCTCTCGATTTTATACTCTCTCCTTCTCTCTAATAATACTTTTCTATTGATTCTTTTCCTCTCTCTCTTTTATACTCTCTCCTTCTCTCTAACACTTTTCTATTGATTCTTTTCCTCTCTCTCTTTTATACTCTCTCCTTCTCTCTAGTAACACTTTCCTATTGATTCTTTTCCTCTCTCTCTTTTATACTCTCTCCTTCTCTCTAACACTTTTCTATTGATTCTTTTCCTCTCTCTCTTTTATACTCTCTCCTTCTCTCTAATAATACTTTTCTATTGATTCTTTTCCTCTCTCGATTTTATACTCTCTCCTTCTCTCTAACACTTTTCTATTGATTCTTTTCCTCTCTCTCTTTTATACTCTCTCCTTCTCTCTAACACTTTTCTATTGATTATTTTCCTCTCTCTCTTTTATACTCTCTCCTTCTCTCTAGTAACACTTTCCTATTGATTCTTTTCCTCTCTCTCTTTTATACTCTCTCCTTCTCTCTAACACTTTTCTATTGATTCTTTTCCTCTCTCTCTTTTATACTCTCTCCTTCTCTCTAATAATACTTTTCTATTGATTCTTTTCCTCTCTCGATTTTATACTCTCTCCTTCTCTCTAACACTTTTCTATTGATTCTTTTCCTCTCTCTCTTTTATACTCTCTCCTTCTCTCTAACACTTTTCTATTGATTCTTTTCCTCTCTCTCTTTTATACTCTCTCCTTCTCTCTAGTAACACTTTCCTATTGATTCTTTTCCTCTCTCTCTTTTATACTCTCTCCTTCTCTCTAATAATACTTTTCTATTGATTCTTTTCCTCTCTCTCTTTTATACTCTCTCCTTCTCTCTAACACTTTTCTATTGATTCTTTTCCTCTCTCTCTTTTATACTCTCTCCTTCTCTCTAACACTTTTCTATTGATTCTTTTCCTCTCTCTCTTTTATACTCTCTCCTTCTCTCTAACACTTTTCTATTGATTCTTTTCCTCTCTCTCTTTTATACTCTCTCCTTCTCTCTAATAATACTTTTCTATTGATTCTTTTCCTCTCTCGATTTTATACTCTCTCCTTCTCTCTAACACTTTTCTATTGATTCTTTTCCTCTCTCTCTTTTATACTCTCTCCTTCTCTCTAACACTTTTCTATTGATTCTTTTCCTCTCTCTCTTTTATACTCTCTCCTTCTCTCTAACACTTTTCTATTGATTCTTTTCCTCTCTCTCTTTTATACTCTCTCCTTCTCTCTAATAATACTTTTCTATTGATTCTTTTCCTCTCTCGATTTTATACTCTCTCCTTCTCTCTAACACTTTTCTATTGATTCTTTTCCTCTCTCTCTTTTATACTCTCTCCTTCTCTCTAATAACACTTTTCTATTGATTCTTTTCCTCTCTCTCTTTTATACTCTCTCCTTCTCTCTAACACTTTTCTATTGATTCTTTTCCTCTCTCTCTTTTATACTCTCTCCTTCTCTCTAACACTTTTCTATTGATTCTTTTCCTCTCTCTCTTTTATACTCTCTCCTTCTCTCTAATAACACTTTTCTATTGATTCTTTTCCTCTCTCTCTTTTATACTCTCTCCTTCTCTCTAACACTTTTCTATTGATTCTTTTCCTCTCTCTCTTTTATACTCTCTCCTTCTCTCTAACACTTTTCTATTGATTCTTTTCCTCTCTCTCTTTTATACTCTCTCCTTCTCTCTAATAACACTTTTCTATTGATTCTTTTCCTCTCTCTCTTTTATACTCTCTCCTTCTCTCTAACACTTTTCTATTGATTCTTTTCCTCTCTCTCTTTTATACTCTCTCCTTCTCTCTAACACTTTTCTATTGATTCTTTTCCTCTCTCTCTTTTATACTCTCTCCTTCTCTCTAATAATACTTTTCTATTGATTCTTTTCCTCTCTCGATTTTATACTCTCTCCTTCTCTCTAACACTTTTCTATTGATTCTTTTCCTCTCTCTCTTTTATACTCTCTCCTTCTCTCTAATAACACTTTTCTATTGATTCTTTTCCTCTCTCTCTTTTATACTCTCTCCTTCTCTCTAACACTTTTCTATTGATTCTTTTCCTCTCTCTCTTTTATACTCTCTCCTTCTCTCTAATAACACTTTTCTATTGATTCTTTTCCTCTCTCTCTTTTATACTCTCTCCTTCTCTCTAACACTTTTCTATTGATTCTTTTCCTCTCTCTCTTTTATACTCTCTCCTTCTCTCTAACACTTTTCTATTGATTCTTTTCCTCTCTCTCTCTTTTACACTCTCCTTTTCTCTAATAACACTTTTCTATAGATTCTTTTCTCTTTATTTCTTCCTTAACGACATTCTCTTTTTTAAAACCTTCTTTCGAATTTCCTTCATCTTATTTCATCACCGTTTCTTTTACTTTCTTTTGTCTTTCACTCCTTAACTCGGCTTTTATCTTTTATTTTTTTAGTTTTTTCACTTCTTTCCTTCAGTCATTCGTTATTCACGTTTTATTTTTATTTTCATTTCTTTCATTCTCGTCCCATTCATCCATTTTCTTTTTCTGTCCGTCTGTCTTAAGATTTACTTGATTTTTCGTAACTTAGCCTCGTTCTAATGAAGCCCACATTAGGTAGACACCCAAAAAAAGATTGAATTCATTACACCAACGGGTTGATCGTCTAGGCGCTCTTTCCATTTTGTTCGTTTTCACTCTAGCTAGCCATGTAAGTAACAATATTCACAGATATTGGAGGGTAAATCTAAACACACGTACGCAAACGCATGCATATACACTACACACACACACACACATATATATATATATATATATATATATATATATATATATATATATGTATGTATGAATATATGCAAGACTCTTCGGTAAAGCGAATTGAGTTCTCTCAGTCACTATGTGTTTATCTAAAAATAAATACGCTTAAATTCATACTAATTCCTGCCGTGTGCCAACGGCTTAGTGGTAGAATCTCCGAGTGATCCCAATTCAGACGGGTTTCGATCCTAAATAGAGCCAAGCGGACGTCTAGCCACATTCATGAGCTGTGATACAGCGAAACAGTCTGTTTGTGGATGACAATATATATATATATATATATATATATATATATAAAAGTGAACATAGAAGTCAACACTTAGAGGCGACAGTCTGTTTCATGCTATATGCAATCGTCAGGCCTGACGATTGCATATAGCATGAAACAGACTGTCGCCTCTAAGTGTTGACTTCTATGTTCACTTTTATATTTACAGACGCTCTATCTCTGATATTGAGCACTTTATTCCATAAATATAGCACACCTTAAAACTATATATATATATATATATATATATATATATATATATATATATATATATATATATATTCAAATGTAACGAGAGGGAAAAGAATATAAATTCAAACGTTCATGCCATTAATTTAAAAGAGGGCTCAATACAAGAGTAGAGCAATAGTTATTTATTATAAAGATGTTACAAGCGCAATTTGACTTCACTTTCTAAATATTTATGGAAACTGAAAGAAAAAAAAACAAAGCATCTAAAGTTAAATGGAAGATCCTCAAACAAGCCAGAACTTGTAGATCTTTGCAGGAACCTTGCTTTTTATGTCTACAAGAAAAAATGTGTATTATTAAGCTTTTAAATAATAGTCAATTGTTAAATCAAAGATTTGAAACTGCCATTTCTTGATGGCACGTTAAAGATCTTATATACGTGTCACGGTCATATTTCCTAATCTATCTTAAATTATAGTTTTAAATTGATTGGTACATGTATACTAAAAGTAATAATATTCGATAAAAAGTATTGTATCTATACTTTAATTACAAATTATATCTTTTGGTAAAAGTTTTTTTTTTTTTTTTTAATCTATACTACTATTCTATAATTTATATGTCTTTATATTTATATTTTAATTTTTGAATTTAAATTTTTAACGTAATTTTTTAAATTGTTTATTTTTCATGTCTAATATTTTTAGTTCTTAAAATCGTCTTTTATTTACACACTACGTTTAATTATATTAAATAATACTTCTGCTTTTTTTGAATAACGTCAAACTTTGATCGTTGCATAATATCAAGAGTGTTTCAATGTAGCAAACATTTCCGGTTGAGTTCAAATCTTTCAGGATAGTTATTTTTTTTATCTTGCTTTTAACGTTCTTTTGTTGGCTGAATTGTTATCAACAACTCATATTGTCTTCCTTTGTTCCTTCTTTCTTTATCTTTCTCCTTTTTTACATATTCATGTATATCTTTCTCCTATTTTCTTTTCTATTCTATTCTTTTTTTTCTTCTTTTTCTTTGGAATTATGACGTTGACTTTTCATTTTTCTTAACTCATATTTCTCTTTCTTCTTTCCTTTTATTGTCTTATCCTCTTCTATTTGCTTTTGCCTGTTTTTCTTCTTCTTCTTCTTCTTTCTTTCTTTTTCTTTTATGTAAACCCTTATTATATTTATTTTCCTTTGATAGTATTTCATGAGTAGCATTTTTAAATAGAATCGTTTATAACCATCTTTTTTTATCTGTCGGGATGAATTCACATCGAAACAAAAATGCATCTTTTTCGTGAGTACTTTTCGTCCGCATGTAACAACTTCATAATATATATATATATATATATATATATATATATATATATATATATATATATATATATATATATATATATATATATTCTTAAAGACACACACACACACATATATATATATGAAGAAATATATTCTTATGGTGTGCTATATTTATGGGTTAAAGTGCTCAATATCAGAGATTGAGCGTCTGTAAATATAAAAGTAAACATTGAAGTCAGCACTAAGAAGCGGCACACTGTTTCATGCTAAATACAATCAGCAGGCCATATATATATATATATATATATGTGTGTGTGTGTGTGTGTGTGTGTGTGTGTGTGTGTGTGTGTGTGTGTGTGTGTGTGTGTGATGCCACGGATTGGCGCTATAGAATCACAAATAAAGAATGAATAAAAATACATTATTTGAAAACTTCCAAAAGCAGCAACATCTAAAATGGTTAGCATCTGTAACTCCTAGAGAAAATAATGAGTTAAGGAAGATACTGACTTTCTACACTAACTGAGACAAAACGTTCGGGCGGAAACTACCATCAATACTAGAAATATCGATAAGTTACTAAGTTTTTGTTATTTTTTTTTTTTTTTCAATGAAGCATTTCACCGCAAATGCTGCGGGGGTGCGACTAGTACACAAAGGGCTATAGAGTGAAAGCAAGAGGAAACACTGAGTATAGAAGGCGAGGGAAAGACAAAAAGAAGAAAGGAGATCAAGGCATCCCAAAATGTCGACTGACATTACATTTAAATTTTTATAGATTATAGGGAAGCAAGTAAGAAGAAGGGAGTTCCACTGTCGGGAAGTGCAAGAGAATAAGCTGTTGGGGTAGAAGAAGTGGTTACATTTAACTGTTTTGGCAGTAAAAGAGTGGGAGTAGCACGTTTACATTCATGCAGTCGGGGCACCAGTGAAAATAATTCGTCAGATCAGATGCCATGAAAATATTTCTTTGAGAAACCTATTTGACAGAAAATCTGTTTTAAAAGAAAAATTTGATAAATTTCAGACTACAATGAAGTTAAAACTTTCAATGCGGAATAACGTCAAAAATTGAATGCCGAATGTTTCTTGCACGAAAACTGCTATTCAGTTGGAGCCAAATATCTGAGAATAAATTTAGCGGAGCGTACATATGTAATGCAAGTAATGGATGGCCGTTTTTATCCGAGAATGTCTCTCTACTACTACGGCAAACCAATATCTATTGTAGGCGCCAGTGCAGCATATTTTTACTTAAGGTTACTAAGGTTTATTCTGCAACTATGTGGAGCTTACATTAGTCACAGTTTCTGGGAGAGAGCGTATTATCTGGCGTGATATATATATATATATATATATATATATATATATATATATATATATATATATATATATATATATATAATTTATATTAGAATTAATGAAATACTTGTTTTTATATCAATTTTTGGAAGATAATAATAGTTTTGTTAGTTACCTCCCCTGAATTGGTCGTCGTCAAGCGATCGCGTACTCAGTCAGCGTTCTTTACCTCAAAAATAAAAATTTCAGATGAACGCAATAAATTTTGCCTTTGAAAATGATGAATACTACAATATTCGTCTTGAAATAAACAACACTCTGATGATGAGATTGTCCTATGTCGAAAGTACTCGGAATAAAATAATATCTATCAACACGGCGATTTTTTCTCTTCCTTTAATAATGAAACCAAAAATCTTATCCGTGAATATGAAAGGATCCAAATGAAAATAAGTAAACAAAACTTATCTAAATTATTCAAAGAATCATGTCTCAATATATATATATATATATATATATATATATATATATATATATATATTATTCCCATATGCACTCATTTTCTAACCCTAAGCTAAAACACCTGGCAGCTTTTTCAAAGAAATTTTGGGTATTGAAGGAGAAAGCCCACAATTAGTTTAGAATTTATAGGTTCCGTACCTACTCTAATTGTGTTAGAGATAAGTGTAACTTTTATTTAGAAGAAAAAATTAGAATAATAAAATAAAATAATCAAAGCCAATTATTAAATCAAAGCAATGAATTAATGTTAAACTGTCGGTATAAAAACAAATTCATTTTTTGAATTTTGACCAGCACAGCAGACACGAATCTCCGATTCCAGACCAACATACACTATTTACTACTGACTTTATGTGAAAGGGGATATACCCATTATCGTCAGTAGGTATGCTACAACAGAAACTATCTTACTAACTGTTGTTTTACGACGAAATAGCTAACTATTTACTTTATACTCGACTAGCTTACATTGGTAAGAGAAGACTAAAAGTATCAGAGATAGTTGCTAAATTGGAGTACTTATGAACAGCTACTGACTTTGGGGACTAATTTTAAAATAAATCTAGACAAACTGAGCTAAATTGGTAATCAGGGTGCTTAGAAAATGTGAAGAAATATTTTCTCCACTCTCCAAGGCCCAAATGAGGCATTAATTTATCCGTGATATACTAACATATTAACACCATGGAACGACGGACTAGATTAACGTAATTAATACTAAAACACGACGAGCCCAGAGGTGGTCTTTTATTTACAGGAGGAATATTTTGCCTAAATTTGTTGTTTTAACGACATTCCGGTTTGTGCTTGAACGATCTGAGAATTTCGCTGCAGAGTGCTCCCATTTCTACAGGGCCAGTTCTCATCTTTATGGCTTAGTTATGGCATCTTCCGTTTCCAGAGCCCACACTGCCCAGCCCAGATGGAATTATGCCACCAAATCCACGAACCAACGCTTTAATTCACTAGACTATTGTTGTTTGGTACAATTGCTGGTGAAGAACATGGAACCCAAACCTAACCTTCCTGCTGGTTAATGTTGCTACTGGTACTTGTCTCTCTTGACTGCGCTCATCGAGGCTTCACATTTTACTCACAACTTGTTATTTATATTTTTATTTCATAATGACTCCCATATCGTATTTGTTTCTATGCTAGACCTACTAAGTAGGCTCTCGTAGCCAAGCATGTGTGTTGATTCAGACGTCTGGCAATCCATTGTTCCTCTCTGTCTGGTATTTTTACTTAATTACACAATAGATGATGGCTACCCTTTTCCTCTATACCTGATCAGCCAGACCTGATTTCATGGACTTAATTACATTGGTTGATTTTGTTTAGCAGCATACCCACCTCTATAGGTTATTTAATGCCTAAATCTATACATTTTTTATACAAAACTGTATTTTATTTTTGGAGAAAATAATGATTTAGTGGCACAGTTCTTACTAATTAACCCATAGCTGGAGAGGAGAAAAGGTGGATGCATGCCTTTCCCAAGAGTATTTGCGCGTAAGGGAATATAGCGAACACGACGGGAATAGTAACTCAGTTCCCTGATTAATAATTCCGTTAGACAGCCGACACATCCAAGCTTATAGCACCTAGTATTCTCATGCGGCCAACCATCTGGGTACTGACCAGATGCGACGTTGCTTAACTTCGGTTATTTTACGAGAATCAGTGGCTGTAGGTCCCTTAATTACAGCTTTTCGATATTTTTCGAGCTTCAACCTTAATGGACAGTTTATTTTATCTCTATATTCTTTGCCCAAACTACAAGGAATAAAGTACACAAAATCTTGTTCACCTATTTGTTAGGCTTGACTCGACAGATCTTCTGAATATTTTTCGATAAGCCCTTGATATTTTTATGATTTTATTTAGCACTGGAATTTTTTGAAACACCCTGACGTGAGTGCCCTCCTCACTGTATCTGTTATTGTTGAAGATATTGCTACCATTTTTTTTGGATTTAGAAACTCTATGTTTCGTTAAATTTCGCAAACTGCAATGAAATTTAAATAAATTGATTTGTTTAGAAAAATACTTTCATTTAAGAATTTCTTTAATTTAATTTAGTTCTATAGGACTTCATTGTAAACAATACTTTTTAGAAAATTTCTTTTTTCCTTTCACCAGTTAAGAGCGAAGAATAAATTCTTAGTATTTCTTACCCTTGAGCATGCAACTGGCAATAAATATTTCTTTCTGGAGCCAAATTCCAACTTTTTGAAGCATTTCGTCTTGGACTTGTTTATACTTCTTGAAAACGAACTGGCCAAACTGGAAACTGGATTCTTTTATATCTATCAGTTATGTGCCATGCGTGATACACGCTTAGGCGATCATATATCTTTCAATGACGATGCAGCTTTTTTCTCGTCATAACTTGCCATGTATTTCTGCGGTAGACCAATTGCCATCCAATGCTAATTACTCATAGCTTTTACAAAACGACGATTCATTCCTTTCACAAATGAATTCGACTGGAATTCGAACTCGGCTTTCTGATTCCTCAATCCGAGCCACTATCCATTACTCCACCGTGCCTCCTCCTTCTTGTGTATTGTTATGGTCCAGGTTAGGACCAAGGAAGAACAAAACGAACACAAGAGTAGAAATAACGAAGGTATATTACACGAAATAATAATACAAGATGTGGAAGGTGTTAGTATGACTGTCAGTCTGGTTTGGAGTGAAAGACTATCGGCTCGACTCGGATTCGTCCCTCTCGCTTGAGAGGCGTACTATACATAGTGTTAGAAAGAGTTCATTCTGTAGTTATAGGTAAGGACCCATGACATGTATATAAACATTTAAAGAAAAGATATACAAAAACATTATTGTAATTTTATTAAATAAGTATTTGTTATTATAATCTATAAATTGCTTTATTACGGGAGCGTTTTCTATGTTAAATAATAAAACTTTTAATTTTTCCCGAAAAATAAGGAAAATTTATTAAGCTACGCACCTTATTAAAGCCTACTGTATTTTGTACACCCTTACCTGTTCGCACTTCTCCCCAAAATTTGTTTTCGATCGCTCAATAAATTGCCATTTTAAAGGATGTGACGGACGGACTAACGGAAATTGCAGAATTATATATATAGATAGATGCATGACAGTCATTCTTTCGCTGAGTTGCCGCTGGCTGCTACATTTGCCTCGATTGGAATCTCATCCGTAATGGTCTATAC
Organism: Acanthosepion lycidas; assembly: GCA_963932145.1. Lineage (NCBI taxonomy): Eukaryota > Metazoa > Mollusca > Cephalopoda > Sepiida > Sepiidae > Acanthosepion > Acanthosepion lycidas. The sequence continues at coordinate 6,830,425 of OZ010574.1, read as the reverse complement.
TCACCTACGGGCTGCCATCGGTTTCTGGGCCCTTCAGGGCGTTAGTAAATTCGTCCCAGAAAAAGAGAAATAATCACAATCTGTATCCCTAAATAATTGATCTGTTAATGAGAATAAAGTATTTTTTTTTTACAATTTAATCGCGCTGGACTATCAAATGATAAGAAAATTAATAATTGTAGTCTAATCTATCAATGCTAGAGTTTGATACACCTTGATGATCAAACTTACAAATCATTTAATATTCTTTAAGAATAACTATTATTACACCATCATATATTGCCCCTTTTGTCTACTTTTTGTTTCCCTATTTATGAATTAATAGGTGTGTGTGTGTGTGTGTATGATATACACACACACACACACTATATATATATATATATATATATATATATATATATATATAATATAAAAGGCTCAAGGACTAATATTCCATGGTTGTATTTTATTACATTGGAATCGTAATCACGATCCAATTCATCAGACCTACAAATTCAAAAAGAAATCGGAAAATATAACCCCGGGTATAAAAAACACAATTTTAGTGAAAGTGTATGTGCGGGAGTGGGAAACAAGTGTGAGAGGGAAATGTATGAAAGTTCTAGAGAGAGGGTGTAATAGAAGAAAGGAGAACAGGAAAGCTGAAAGGTGAAGGAGGGGATTAAAATTTAACAGAGAGAAATTTTAAAGAGAGGAGTTAAATAACGGTTTCAATGAGTGAGATACAGATAAATATGAATTATTTTCAGATGCATAAATCACTACCGATTCGCTGACATAAAATTAAAATTAAAAACAGACACCGGAAATGTGTGGATACATTTGTGGTGACACTATGCACAATAAAAAACGATATGATCTAAACTTAAAAACCAGAAGATGAGAGAGAGGAAAAAGAGGGAAAAAAAGATTGAGGAGAGCAACCTAAAAACGAATTATCAATATCTATCTATCTATTAGGTTGGTGCAAAAATAATGACGTAATAATGTCGTTTTTTGACGTTAAAAATACGTCAAAAAACGACATTATTACGTCATTATTTTTGCACCAACATAATATCTATCTATCTATCTCTCTCTCTCTCTCTCTCTTTCTGTATATATATATATATATATATATATATATATATATATATATATATATATATATATATATATATATATATATATATATATATAAGGTCGGTAGAGTAATTGGAATGAGCACGAATAGCAATTTCTTACATGACTTTACCGATGAGCGAATAATGCCTCTGCACTTCTTTGTATCTGTGACGAGAACAAAGCGTGCAAGTCGGCCATTGGTAAATGTCTACGCTACTTCCGGCCGGCTTCCATTTTTGACTCGTGACAGCGGCCATATTGATTCTGATTCTACTGTGTCGAATTAATCCTTCCTTCCGCGTTTTATTCTCGTTTTCTTTTTCTTCTTCGATGGGCGGAGAGACTTCTTTATTCCTATCGGATTTTCTTTTATTTTGGTACCATTCAAAAGTAGTCTGCATGAATCATCAAAAAAAAATATTGCTCAGAACAATGAAGGCAAAAAGAGGTACAGAAAGGAAGAAAAGAAAAACGTCGTCAGGAAGGAAAGCAGGGAAAGAATGATTTATAATGTGGGGAAAGTTTTTTTTTTATGAACGTGATTAAAAAAGAATAAAAAGTGAAGAAGGAACTGAATGTAAAAGAAATGAATAACAACGAAAAATAATGCATGATTAAAAACAAAGGCAGAAGTTGTAAACGTAAGAAAAATAAGAGGAGGGCGAATGAAAAAAAATGTAAGAACGAATGGAAGAGTGACATAACGAAAGAAAGAAAAAAAAATTGAAGAAAGAAATCCGCAAATGAAAAAAGACCCTGAAAAATGACAGACAAATTACTGAAAGAGTGAAACAAATGACAATGATGTGAATGAATGAAAGGTTGAGCGAATGAAAAAGGCACACCTAAAATAATTAAAGAAAAGTAGAATGAAATTAGAGAATTATTGGGTTGTTGCATAATTATCAGGCGTTTTTAAAACAATATTTATTATGAAAAAAGAAACATAATTCAGCAACAACATTTTTAAATGATTATACCGGGGCGTATGATTATCGATAAGTATTTTTATGACCTGAAAATAAAATAATATTTTTATTAAAAAAAAGTAAACAAAACAAATTTTTATTAACTCACCTACAAAAACGCTTGATAATTATGCACCAATCCAATAAGAAAAAGAACGAATGAACAAATAAATATATAAAATAAAGCGGTGAAACAATGAATTTTGAAAAGGAACGAAAAAAAAAATGATAAACTTAGATGGAAGTGATTGAAGAGCTCACTAAGAAAGAAAAGATAGCCGAAAAGAAGAAATAGCGTAGAATAGAAAAGAAAGTGAAGAACAAAGATATTAAAAATGGCGCCCAACGAAAGAAAAAGAACGAAGAAAAAGAACGAAGAAAAAAGAAAATTGGACGCTTAGACAAGAGAATAGAGAATGAAAATATGAATGAAAAATCTTGTAGAATCCCTTTCCCATTCAATTATACAAGTTGGCCTTTTCAATGCAATTTGAAAGTAAACTCTTGCATTTCTATCTGGCTTTCTACACAATAAGTAACCGTCAATTCTCAGCAATAGGCCATGAAGTCTCCACAATCACTAACGAGATATTTTCAACATTTCAATAGGCCAATGATTTCTCTAACCTATGATCATAAATAAGTCGACTAAAATGAAAGTTATATTTTATCTTGTTGCCTATACTATCTCGAAACTAATCTATTATTTTCAATATTTCTTTCAAACAAATTCCCATCGTTTGCAGTTATATAATTTGACATCTTCAAAATAAATTCGACTAAATCGTTTTATGCTTTTACCATAAATAAAGGTTCCCTGCTTCATATTTTTTACTGAAATGTTAAAATATTTCCAAACTATATTATATTTTTAAATTCTTCCTCACATTCTCAACCCATCCTACCTATGAAAAAATATTTGTTGATCATTTATTCAAGTTTTCATTTTCGGCAATAGCTGGGAGATAAAAAGAAAAGATAAAATCATTCAAAAAATGCACTAAAAATAACGTTACGAAACACTTCCATAAGGCACAAGAATATGAAAGAAACCAAACGACTGGATAAAAATATGGCGGCGACAGGAAAAGAAAATCGGAAATAATGAAATTAAACACAAAAATCTTGAAGAAAAAAGGAAGACTGTAAAGAAAAACTAAAAAAATGGCGGTTTTCATTCTTGTCAAATTAATAGCGACGTGTTTTTTTTTTTCTCGTGGCCATTTTAATTGGCCAAAAGGGACGAAAATCTAAACCAATCAAAATTCAATAAGAAACATCCAGAAGGTCGCAAAATCAACCATCCGGGATGTGAATTGATTTTACTATTTCTTCCAATATTTTTCACGTTTTATTTTTTTCAACTTTTTACCTTCTCTCAAAAACGGCACCTGATTTAATTGAATACAAGAGGCAACTTTTCTCTCAAGTAATTCTTTTCAGAATTCACAATATTGACCTATTGACAGGACAACTGAGCATCAAGTATTCAAAACATTATAAAAGGATTTTATAATTCCAGATCTGTCAAAAAAAGGATTAGCAAAAGGCAACTTTATTGATGATAATATTCAGATCTCTTCAAATCCCGTTTATTTTACGTTAACGATATCAACGCGAGATTTTACGATTCGGTCAAATTGTCCCGTTCCCTTCGTGAAATGGGAAAAAAAAAGAAATGAAAATGAAAAGGCTTAGCCACTTCCACAAATCAACGATTGCAGTATAAAGACGAGAAAAAAGAATATACCTGTCGAAAAGTAAAAAAAAAGAACAAGAATTATGACACTCGTTCGAAAAATATATATGAAACAATGAATATATTTCCTTCATAAATTTCACAATGTTAAAATAAAAAAGTGAAAATCTTGGAAAATATAACGTTATAAGAAATCCCCCCCAGAAAAGGAATATCAAAAATATAAAGGAACCCATCATTACAGGCAATCCTATATACCATATCTGTCTATATTTCTGATATGAGGTATTATGTACACTATTTACATTATTCGGACTATTGTCCTCATCTTTGTTGCCATATTTATTACAACGTTACGGCCCTTCAGCATATGTCTATATTTCTGAGATGACGTATTATATACACTATTTACATTATTCGGACTACTGTCCTCATCTTTGTCGCCATATTTATTACAACGTTTCGGCTGTTGTACGCTCCGACCTTCTTCAGGTGGTTGGAATGTCGAACTTAACCCTTTATTTCGCTCACTGGGTAGACTATTCTAGTTCCACGTGCCATGTTTAATGGATGTCAGTTGTCAGTTATCATTTTTAGCAGCAAACATTTTTAGCAGTGCTCATATTGCAATTTTTTGGTGTTATCATTGCATGTTATCATTGCATGTTTTGAAAATGTGTTTAGATCATAAAAATATTTTGGAGATAATAATGATTTTTACTGATGCAAGTTCTACTAATTAACACATAGCTGGGGAGAGATGAGGTGGCTTCATACATTTCCCAAGAGCATTTGCGCGTAACGGACCCGGCTGGTATTCAAACACGGAAGGCGGGTGGTGTGCTAGCGCAGCTCTTATCGACACAAAAAAGGCATTTGATGAGTTCAATGAGTTCAATGAGTTCAAGTTCCAGCCTATTCTTTTGCATGTCAATGCCTCGAGTCTGCTATGAAATTAACGAATATCAAACCAAAGATCACAGCCCTGAATCAACATCGGAAGGTCATCAGGGAGGCAGACTGCATCATAAGATAGCTGGTCAATAGAGGTGGTTGCTTGGCAACCAACCCATCTTGCTCGATGTCTAGGTGTCAAGAGCAATAGACCCACTCGCAAGCGGTGACCTGTAAAGGACGGTCTGCATTCTAAGAAAGATTGTAGAAATATCAGCGATGAGTCTATATAGCTGTGATTCAGTTGGATATTGTCTCCAAGAGATCTTAAGTTAGGTACCTCTACGAAATGTAAACAAAAAGAGCATAGCATGATGAAAAAGACGCCGAACTTGATGAAAACAACATTTTATCGTCTAATGTTCATATTATTATTAAAGGGGAAAGATCAAAGTATTTTTGGGGTATTTTTTTACATTTTTTAATCGTTCCTAGCACGTCCGAAATTTTCGTTTAAAAATCTTGCTTTTCTTTGTCAAAGAAAATGGACAGATAATCCATCATTTTCAATCATTTTTTTCAATTTTATAAAGAAGATGGAAATCTGACTTTGATATTCTTTTAAAAATCAATTATCATTTTTTCAAAACTGATTTTAATAAAATCAGAAATTATAATGTTTATTTAAAATATTTTGAACCAAGCTTAACTTAGCCTCTGCGCCGAAGAAATATAATTTAAAAATAAAACAAAGCAGGTCATAACCTTTCGCGTCATTTGACAGGTGACGAAAGACAGATTCATGACGTTTAGATAACTTACGGGAGGATAATTCTTTCTACGGATGGAAGGAAGTGAAATTATTTAGATTTAAGTGAACAAATTATTTACCTCGTTACATTTAAGGAAAACTTTCAGCGCTCTAATTTTTTAATTTTTTTTTTTTTTTTTTTTGTACTTAGCTTTCATCTTTACGTTTACGATGCTTTATGGAAGATATAAAGAAATTAAAAAATAAGACTGTTGTTAGTGAGATTAAATTTCATAAGAAAGGTATCTAATTAATTTATAGGTACCTTTCTTATGAAATTTTATCAGAAGTGTACATAAAATACTATAATTTTATGTACATTTATTACATTTTACTGTGTTATTTGTATTTCCATTCATTTTATTATTAATTTTGATATTTCATTTATGGAAAAATGTCATAACTGAGATTAATATAAAAATAAGATCATATAAATTAAAGTTTAGCAGTAGTTAAATTTCATAAGATGATACTGATACTTATAGGTTCCCTTCTCAGTTGAAATTGGGAAAATCAAATTAACTTCTCCATACGTGTTTCGCAAAAGTAAAGGCCTTAATAGCAGAGAACAATGCTGAACTCAAATAATGCAACTAAATTATATTCTGGTTGGTCTTCCGTACTTTATAATTACCGACCGATTATAAGCACAAAAATTACATTTTTTAATTACTGCGGATCTTCTGATTGGTCCAAACGATACAATTTTCAAAGCGCTAGACAATGACAATCTCATATGGACACTGAAAAGTTGACGTTGCTTTTAACTAATGTTATAATATTTTTTAAAAACTTAATAACTAACTTTGTAAAAATCTATTATAATTAAAGAAATAACAAATAATTGTATTAAAAATTCAATTTTCATTGAAAAAATTTTTTGCTCTCAGAAAATATTGTCCATATTCATAAAAACAACTAAAAACAAATAAAAGCATTTGAAATTAAATAATATATTTGTTTTATTGAGTTTTGTATGTTACAATTTAGAGCTGATTTTCAGGTATCGTGGAGCCAATTTAAAAAAAAACAAAAAACATGATTTTCATTCTTCAAAGCTTTTAACTATTGTAATAATCACGAAGGTTGATGCGCTCGAATTTCTAGAGTTTTTCATAAAATTAGTTATGGAGGTGTTAATAAATATAAAAAAAAATATTTCTGCCATGACTTTAATAAAAATAAAACATATTTATAATAATTTCGATCATCTGTGAATAGTTTCTGAAAGTTTCATTAACATCTGGCAATTATTTTTATTTTTGCAAGATTTTCCAAATTAATGTGTGTAATACATAAAAAACGTGCTAAAAATTATCTATGTTATTTACTAGCCCCTGTTGGTACAAAGAGAAACAAGGTTTTTTTAATCAAAATTTAGAATGTTCTAAAAAGAAGGAAAAATTTTTTAAAATAATTAAAAAAAACTTTGGTCTTTCCTCTTCATAAAAACATAAGCATTTAGATGATAAAATTTTGTTTTCATAAAGTTTGGCGTCTTTTTCATCAGACTATGCTCTTTTTTTAGCGATTTCGTGAAGGTACCTATCTTAAGTATAGCTCTCAGCATCCGAGCGTAGTTTCCAACTGTTGCAGCCTTGTTCGGGCCAGAAATAAAAACACAAAGAGAGGAATCGAATTAAACAAATATATTAACAGAAGCAGTAACGCAAACATTTACAAACAAGCGTGTTACAGCAAGAATGTTCGCTCCAACTGTGAGAGCTGACTCTGTCCAAAAGGCAGTACCTGCTCCTATTTATACTTAGGAGAGTCCATGCGTACGTGGGTAAATTACCATAACACCATCAAACTTAGGCAAGCCTTCAACACTTTTGAATGACTATCAACAGACCATCGTAATGCTTCTTTCACCATCCGACTGAGCTTTAGAGCCAATAAGAAAAAGCAGGACACCAATTCTGTCAGGAATAATTTTGAAATACTGCAAATAGATGCCGAGGAACCATCTCCTAATACAAACTAGAATAATTTTATCATTTACCATCAAAAGGCTGCCTCAGATTTCATACACTTAAAACCTAAAAAGATTCCTTGTGAATCAAATAGCATTGAATAACAAAGGGCTAGTGTGAAAGGAAAAACCGCCATATGACATTAAAATCCATTGCTTAAATCTATCCAAGACTTCAATGAAACGCTTGTTCAACTCAAGAAGATCAACAAGCTAAATACAATGCATTCAGGAAAAAGACATTCGGCTCTTCAATTCTGCTATTGCCAACAAACTATCTCCTCTTGTTTGGAAAACTGTCAACGAGATCAGCGGCAGAAAATCAATTAAAAATACTAAGTTAAATGCTAATTGAGAAGCTTAAAGACTGAATAAATTACAAGATCAACTTTGGAAAGTGTACCTGACATTTTAGACAATAAGTTCAAGCAAATCACTGAACTTACTCTCGACATTAAACCTGGAAACGTTACAGACGCAGAACATGAAACGGCGTTTTAAAACAAAAAACAAAAAACAAAAACAAAAAACAAAAAACAAAAATAAGAAAGCATGGAAACTTGATAACATTCCTACGGAAGTCTGAAAGATTCAGTATTTCAAAGATATTCTACTCCAAGTGAGAAGTGAAAGAAAGAAAGCCAGAAGACTGCATACTTCCTTTCCAAAAGATAGATCTAGAATCGGCCCAAAAATTTGTTATAAAAGAACCACATTTACCTCCACACTTGGAGCCTGATCACCTGTGAAATGAATGTAAGCTTACTTCCTTCTGATAATACTAGATAAATGTATTTATCAAAATAAGTGGGTGAATATTGTTGTGTCATTTTAGCAATATATATATATATATATATATATATATATATATATATATATATATATATATATATATATATATATATATATGTGTGTGTGTGTGTGTGTGTGTGTGTGGACAAATGACATTTATATTTTAGTCGTTAACGAGTTTATCGTCTGGTCTATTCATTGTCCGCAAGCCAAGTTTATTTATTTTATTATTATTATCATTATTTTCGTTATTGTTGGATGGTCGAAACGGAAAAAGCAAAACACGAGAAAGATACAATGGTGGAAGTCAAATAAAAAGAATAATGATCTCATGATAAGCGATGCCGACATCTAAACGGAAACCTTATTTTCAGACGTCACTTGCACCACATCCGACTCATCTTCTTCCTCGACCTTTTCTTTCTTTCTTTCTTTCTTTCTTTCTTTCTTTTTCGATTTGTTCTATTTACGGCAATTTTTTCCCTTTCTTTTTTTTCCAGTATTCTCTTCGTTTCTGCATTCACTTTTTTACCTTTTTCCTTTAACTTGCTTCTTTCTTTCTTTCTTTCTTTCTTTCTTTCTTTCTTTCTTTCTTTTTATTCATCGCCACTGTCTTCTTCTTCTTCTTCTTCTTCTTAAGATATATATTCTATGCTTCCTCTTCTTCATGCATCTTATTTTTCAGAAATGTTCCTCTGTTCTTCTTCCCCAAGCATCTGTTTTCTTCTTCTCAAGACATCTCCTATTCTTCTTCTTGTTCTTTTTCGTTTTCTTCGGGCATCATATTCTTCTCCTTAAGATATCTATTTATCTCGTTCTTAAGACATCCTATATTCTTGTCCTTGTTCTTTCAGGCATCTTTTTTCTTGTTTTTCTTAAGACATCTTCTATTCTTCTTCTTCTTCTTAAGAAATATCCTCTTCTCTTCTCCTCCTTGAGATATTTTCTTCTATCAGACAATCTTTTTCTTCTTCTTAAGGCATCTTCTATTCTTCTTATTCTTTTTCGTCTTCCTCGGGCATCTTATTTTTCTTCTTAAGATATCTATTTATATCATTCTTTTGATATTCTTGTTATTTTAGGCATCGTTTTGTCTTTTTCTTTTTCTTAAAACATCTTCTATTTTTCTTGTTCGGGTATCTTTATTTTCTCCTTCTTCTTCAGGCATCTTCTTAAGAATTCTCCTCTACTTCTCCTCTTCTTAAGATAATTTCTTACATCAGTCATCTTTTTGTCTTCAGGTATCCTCTCCCGGCATCATTTTCTTCTTAAGACATCTATTATTTTCAATCTTAAGTTATTTTATATTTTGGTTCCTGTTCTTTCAGCCATTTTTTTCTTCTTTTTAAGACACATTTTATTCGTCTTTTTATTCTTTTTACTTTTTCAGGCATCCTCTTCTTGAGAAATCTTTATGCTTCTTCTCTTCTTCTTCTTCAGATATTTCCTTCTATCAGATATCTTTTTTCTTTTTCTTTTTCTTTTTCAGGCATCCTCTTTTTAAGAAATCTTTATTCTTCTTCTCTTCTTCTTCTTCAGATATTTCCTTCTATCAGATATCTTTTTTCTTTTTCTTTTTCTTTTTCAGGCATCCTCTTTTTAAGAAATCTTTATTCTTCTTCTCTTCTTCTTCTTCAGATATTTCCTTCTATCAGATATCTTTTTTCTTTTTCTTTTTCTTTTTCAGGCATCCTCTTTTTAAGAAATCTTTATTCTTCTTCTCTTCTTCTTCTTCAGATATTTCCTTCTATCAGATATCTTTTTTCTTTTTCTTTTTCTTTTTCAGGCATCCTCTTTTTAAGAAATCTTTATTCTTCTTCTCTTCTTCTTCTTCAGATATTTCCTTCTATCAGATATCTTTTTTCTTTTTCTTTTTCTTTTTCAGGCATCCTCTTTTTAAGAAATCTTTATTCTTCTTCTCTTCTTCTTCTTCAGATATTTCCTTCTATCAGATATCTTTTTTCTTTTTCTTTTTCTTTTTCAGGCATCCTCTTTTTAAGAAATCTTTATTCTTCTTCAGATATTTCCTTCTACCAGATATCTTTTTTCTTTTTCTTTTTCAGGCATCCACTCTTAAGAAATCTTTATTCTTCTTCTATTCTTCTTCTTCAGATATTTCCTTCTATCGGATATCTTTTTCCTTTTTCATTTCCAGGCATCTTCTTCTTAAGAAAATTTCTATTCTTTTTCTTCTTGTCAAGACGTCTACTTCAAACTTTCTGCTGTTCTCTTTTATTTATTACTTGTCATATTCTTTTAAAGTCCTTTCTTCTTTTGGTTCGGATTTTTATTTTTTTATTTCTTTCATTCCACTTCCCTCTAAGAACATTACTCGTTTTTTCTTCTTTTAAGGTTTCTTTTCTTCTGTCACGTGTAATTATCTTCTCTTTCTTTTTCGTCGTCTTTCTTTCTTCTTTTTTTTTTGTCAAAACAACTTCTTCTGCTACTGCTTCTCACTCCATTAACTTTCTAATCTCACCATCTTACGTACTTCTGTTTCTCTTTCCCAAATGCTCTTCCCGTGTTTCCTTTACTTATTTTCATTTTTCCTTTCAGATTCATTCTTTTATTCTCTTATCCATTTCTTCTCTTTATCCAAGATTTTTTCTATCTTCAAATTCTTCTCTGCCATTATTTGTCTGTCTCATAGACATGGATGAGTCATTCAAATCCAAGAATACATAGTGTCCAGTTGAAGAGAGACCGTCTTGACTACAAGCAATTTTAAAATCGTTTTTGTTTGTTTCTTTGGTATTTTGGAGGGCGTGCTTTTTGTTTTGGTTATTCCTTATTTTGGTTATGTCGGTTCCAAGTTGGGAAGGAAACAAAGACAGAATTATTTTACGGTTATGTAGAAGATCTCGGATGAAATTTACTCCATTTACACATGCTGTAAATATCAATTGAGACTGAAAATAATTTATTGTTTATAAGACCACAAAAAAGCATATTTATGTCTTCACTATATCCTGTGAATGTTAAATTCTCTAAACCTTTTTTCCAACGTTATTTCCCAGAAATTTCAACTGTCTATTTCTGATTCGAAGTAAAGTATAATTTTTGCTTAAATTTTCTTAAAACTTCCCTGTTGCTCACATTCTCTATCCATGATATTCTCACAACAACATATCTGTTGCCTCAAGCATTTTCTTTATCTATAAGAAAATGTTCCAGCATTCACTGTTATGTAGGAGGACTGATATTAAATAACAGTTCCACACACTTTTTTCGTGGGTCTGCAATCTACAAACGTGAGGAAATCCTGGCCGTCATAATGGGTTATATCCATACCCAGTCTGCTCCAAGTGCTGCTTATCCCCAGCTTCCATTTTCGCGTTTTGACTGGTGCGGGGTCTGTTGACTGCTGCTTTTGGCACGCCTTGACTACGGCCCTTACGGCACTCGTGAACAATGACGGATTGGTCAACCGTACGAAATAGCACGTCCTTCTTACACCGGGGTGCCCGATGCCATGGTGCATTTTCATTATCTCGTCTGGCTCCTCTTCGATTTCTAGGGTAACTTTTCTATGTTCTGTTAGAACACTTCTCTCTTCGTGAAATTTATGTCTCCAATTTATATCTTGCATCTTGGCCTGTTCCTCTCGCTAACAACTTTGCATTTTGCCTTTCTCGTCCACACTTACCGATTTCTTTTACCGTCTTTGAAAATCTCTGCAGTGTTTTCTTTTCGCCTGTATCTGCTATCAATAGAGTATCATTTGCATATCTTAAATTGCTAAGATTGTGTCAATCAATAATAAATCCTGGTAGGACTTCTAGTTCTTGTCTATAGGGGTTCCATCATGGCTAGCTTAGATCGCACACGAAGTGGACAATGAATAATTGTATCTGATTATGAAATGTCTTGTGTTTAAGGAGATGCGGGGATCATGTTAGGCCATTTTTCCAAATCTAGAAGGCCTAATGACTTTTGTCATTCAACAATCAACTGTCTGACTTAAAAGCTAAATTGGTTTTGAAGCTAAATTTAAATTTAGGTTGAAAGGGTGCTTTTGAGCGCTCATTAAATCTCTTGATGTGAATACATTTCATCAATCCATAATTGAGAGCCAAGATAAAAATTTTCTCATCAAGAACTGAAATATGAAAAATCAACGTGAAAAATAATCTGCCTTCTCCATTAAATTTACAACCTTCTATTCGGACTATTATCCTTATCTTGTTATGACAACGTTTGGGTCGTTTGGCCATCCTGTATTCTTCACGACTAAGGTTAAAGCCTAAAAGTGAGATTTTTCAACGCGGCCACCTGCTGACCGAAAGGAAGATTAATAAATAAATAAATAAATGGATATTTTCGAGATCAAGTGGTAATTAACCGGAAGTTTATCCCGTGTTAACACACCAATTACCTTACATACGTCGTCAATATCATTAGGCTAGGTCAGATTATGTTATATTATAAAAGGTTTATTATATAAATTCATACTTTGACTATTGCAATAACAGCAGCAACAAATCCCTGATCAGACGATGGTCGATGGATTGTCATGTTATGAATTTAGAAGAGATTTTCATGTAACATTGGTAAAATTAATCCAAAGACATTTAAACAAATGCGCGCCTAGATTGCAACACAATTTTTCATGGTGGGTTGCCTTCTTTCATCTAAGGAGATTTCAGAATTTGTAATCATTTTTTGCAATTAGAACGGCAAAATACTATTGTATTACCGATTTGAATCTGACAGAAATTAGAAGGACTATCGTGAATGTGTTTTATATGTCTGCATATGCTCCTTTGCTTGGGAAGATGACTACTTAAAATTCACAAGAGAAATATTGTTGCATAATCAGTATACGTTGATACTCTTTTAAACTATCAAAGGGGACATAGCCTCAAAAATGAAAAGCGAATGAATATACCACATCAGTCCTTTGGGAAGTATTTATTTGAAAAAGTTAATGTCGTACACTAATTCTAAAGAGTCTTTCTCTGTTAATAAAATTTCTCGTTAAATCATTTTAGTTAAAATTGTTTTTTAAAAACTATTGCGAGATGTGGTCCGACATGCTGGTTAAAACTTTGGCCAAATCTTACATCACTTTTAATCTACTGTTCTGTTTTTCTATCATTATATTAAATCAAATTTAATATTTGTTGTCAAAAATGTATGTTTGAATCCAACACGATTTTATGAGGGAGAATTTGTCCTCTACTTACCATAGCCGAGTCTGATACAAGTTCATGGCACCCAGTAAGGATCTAACTCGTTTTAATTGTCCTGGGTGCGACGATAAACTACATCCGTGTCCTATGTAAGATGATAAACTACGTCCAACAGCAAGGCCTCTGATCAGGAGGTTTTGAGGAGCGTGGAACCACCTGGTGTTCTGAGGTCAACCCTGACCCGGGGTGGTAGCACCTGTTAGGGTCCAGCTATGGGAAAATAGGTAGCACCCAGACTACATCCACGTCCTGGGTATGACGATAAATTACATACAACAGCAAGGCCTCTGATAATACGCCTTTGAAAAAAAATAATGTTGCTAGCTGTACGTTTTTGAAAAAGTAATATTACCAGCGATACGTTTTTGAAAGAATGGTGTTGCCGTCTATACGTTGTTGAAAAACAATATTACCAGTATACGTTTTTGAAAAAAAATAATTGTTATGGTCCAGGTTAGGACCAAGGAAGAACAACACGAACACAAGAGTAGAAATAACGAAGGTATATTAAACGAAATAATAATACAATATGTGGAAGGTGTTAGTATAACTGTTAGTCTGGTTTGGAGTGAACTACTATCGGCTCGACTCGATTCCGTCCCTCTCTCTTGAGAGGCATACTATACATAGTGTTAGGAAGAGTTCATTCTGTTGTTATAGGTTATGACCCATGACAATAATATTACCAGCTATGCATTTTTGAGTAGAAAAATATTAACAGAAATAGATTTTTGACAAAACAAAAATATTACCAGGAAAAAAAAAGATGTCGGCAATAAATGACCCATTGATGTTGAAATACCGTAAAACAAACAAAACTCGTTTTAATAATACAAAAGCAGGTTGTCTCTCGGTGAGACTATTTGTAATATTTTCAATAATAGTTTTCTTAATAATGACCAATTGTTTCATCTTGCAATGGAATTAATCACGAAATTTAGTAATTCGATAAACTAAAACTTTCTAATTTCAAAATTCCGTTCACCATATAAATTCTTCGAATTTCATATTTCAAGAATCCTTCCCTGTGTGTTTCAATATATACTTTCACTTTTACTTTCACTCATTCTCTCATGAATCCGAAATTGGATTTTCCTTCTTTGAACCCCTAATCTTCTGGGGTCAGTTTAAATATTGACACATTTATATTCTTCATATATTCTTCATATATTCTTTCCATTTTTCTTGTAGTTCGTATTTTCGTGATTTCAGATGAAATCGTTATGATTTTCCATCACATTTCCGGGAAAAATTTCACTTTCCATGAGTAGAATATTGGTTATAAAACAGTCCGTAAAACCGTTGAGACTTTTACGATCAATTGTGAGTGATGACAACGCTTAGAGATACAGAGTTGCTTGAAAATATGTTGTTATTTTCTCAATAACTGCAATTTAATCCAGTTTTGCTATCAATATTCACGTCAAACTAGACCATATTCCAAACCCGCTAATTTCTTGAAATTAACCAAAAAAGTAAACAAGTTTGAGGAATTATTGTCGGCATATTAATTTGATTAAATCTGTGCCAGACAGAACGTGACTGTCTGGCAAGTTGCAAAATTATTAGAGTTCGACTTGAAGAAGAAACTTTCAAAGTGAAAACGGATAGTCAAAAAACTTGTGGAATTAAGTAAAGTCACTAGAGAAGACTCAGACGTTTAAAGGAATGAGGAAATATGTTATGTTATGAGGAACCCTTCAGTAGGACTAGCATGGAAATTCATACAATATTGGCAACATCAACAACAGCAAAAAAGAGAAGCTCCGGTTCTAGATTCATGATTGTCCCATAGAACAGTAACCTAACGGATTAGAGCATTGTTTCGTGAACTTGATCATATATTGATTTTGAGCTGAATCCCCGAGTCGGGTAGAGAAAGCTTACACTCAGTTGAGTCAGTGCTATGTTAGAACAAGACATGAAATCCCCAGAAATGGACAGAGGAACCAGAACACTCCATCCTCAAAGATTAAATAAAGGGTTTAATTCGAAATTCCCTGAAGGTTTCTTGGATCAGCAAGCACTGAAGAAGACCGAAACGTTGTCATAACAAGAAAGATAAGGATGATAATCCACATAGAAGATTATAAATTTAATGGAGAAGGCAGATGATTTTTCACATTGATTTTTCATATTTCAGTTCTTGATGGGAAAAGTATTTATCTTGACTATGAATTATAGATTGATGAAATGCATTCACATCAAGAGATTTAATGAACACTCAAAAGCACCCTTTTCAACCTAAACTTAAATTTGGCTTCAAACTTTAAATTTAGCTTCAAAACCTATCTAGCTTTTAGGTCAGATGGGCTTCTCGATTTGGAAAACTGGCCTAATATGATCTCGGCATCTTCTTAATTGGCTCTATGGTAAGGGTAATCAGTAATCTCTGAGTTCTTTGTTGATTGAGATGTCTAAGATTTCTATTTCCAGTTTATGCCATTGGTCGATGCTTGAGATCGGGTTAAAAGCAACTACTTTAGTGTAGATTTTCTAAGTTTTCATATCTAGATGAAAATTTCGCGCAATAAAGTCCTCCATAACCATTTACAAGAATAGTTTCCTTGCAACTTTAAAGGTGATTTTGATATTTTTTTTCTCGGTTTCTAAGTGAAAAATATGAAATATTCTACAGTTACTAACAAAGGATTTCGGAAATTTCTACTGTTATTTAAGGAGTTTGAAACTTGCTACGGTTGCTAAGTAAGGAACACCCACAATTCTACGGTTGCCAAGAAAGGAGTATAGAACTTTTATATATCTATAGAACTACTATATATCTCTCTCTATATATATATGTAATGAATATATATATATATATATATATATATATATATATATATATATATATATATATATATATATATACATATACATATATATGTATATATATAATAAAGTGTATATAATAATAAAGTATAAGTGTGTGTATATATATATATATAACAAGTGTATCTATATAAGTGTATATATATAATAAAGTATCTATAATAATAAAGTGTATATAAGTGTGCGGATATATATATATATATAACAAAGTGTATCTATATAAGTGTATATATATAATAAAGTCTACATATATAAAAGTATATATATATACATATAATAATGCGTATATATGTAATAAAGTGTATATATATAATGCCGTCTATACATATATAATAAAGCGTGTGTGTGTGTATATATATATATATATACATATATACACACACACGCTTTATTATATATGTATAGACGGAATTATATATATATATATATATATATATATATATATATATATATATATATAATATATAAAAGTGAACATAGAAGTCAACACTTAGAGGCGACAGTCTGTTTCATGCTAGACACAATCGATTGCGTCTAGCATGAAACGGACTGTCACCTCTAAGTGTTGACTTCAATGTTCACTTTATATATATATATATATATATATATATATATGTGTGTGTGTGTGTGTGTGTGTGTGTGTCTGTGTGTGTGTGTACGCAGCTATGTAGAAAAATAGGAAAGAACATGTTAGGTAAATAATCCAGGGTTCTTTAGTATTTTTGTTTTTATTTTTTTTTTTAAAGTACTCCATACAGAAGTAGACCTTAGATTATATTTATTTTTTAAAATATGATTTCTTCGCTACATAAGAGTTCTCATGTTTCAAAATCGAGAGCCGAAACCATCAATATAATTATTAAAATTAAATTGAATTTAAGTAACAAGCCCTGTTTCATCCTCAAGCGAAAATTTAGGAATAACCAATTTTACGTATCGTTATAAGCGTGTTCATCCGTTACTATGGAAACGGCTGGGGCTACCATTTTTATCCACATATCAGTCACTTTCAGGGAGAGGTCAAGCTGAGGTAGGGTGGGGTATCTATTTTAAAACGAATGATTTTTTGTACGCGCATCGTCTGTGCATTCACAGAGAAAGATAGATTTTGGCACCATAGTATGTTGTTAAGTGTCTGGATAATTTTGTTTATTTTATTTGTTTATTTATTTATTTTCAACGGGCTGTTGTTTCATGTATAAATGCGTCGCACAGAACTACAATTTGTTTTTTTGACGACTGTTTTTCCCTTTAATGATTGGGTTAAGCTTTTTAGTTCTTTATTAAACTATGACATTTGATGTTTTTATGCTAATTATTCAATGCGAAATTTTGTTGATATCGGCAAAAAGCCGTTAACTTATGTCTATGGTTTAATAAATTTTCGTTATTTAGAAACTTAATTATGTGTAGTTTTTCATGTAGGCATAAAGGCCATGGGTCATCCCAGGTTTTACAAGTTTTTGTTCTATTTATTATTTTCCATTTTACTTTTGGTGTTTTATTCATTTCTTTTAAATACCAAAAATATTTGGATAGAGATGTCTGATTTCTATTTCTAATATTATTGAAGGAGCTTTTATGTTGTCTCCATCTAATTTTAAATTCATTCTTCATTGAACCAAAGTATATCCTATCAGTGTTAGGACTCTCAATGGATGAGATAGTGCATTGGTATACCACAGATTTTGTGCGGCATTTATTTTCCAACGGGCAGTCTTCAGGGTTTCTACAATCACATAATTTTTCATTATTTTTATCTGATTTTAGTTTCGGATTTTTATTAATACTGTTTTGGCGCGCGTGTTTTTCCAGGATTTTATTATTATGTTTTTTTATGATTCTTTCTAGATTTTCAGTGCAACTGTAACTTAATTTTAAGGTATTTTTATTAAAGATCTTGCTAAGTCTGCTAATAGTAGGGAAGTGTTTTTCGAATAAAGCTAGGAACTTATGCCCTAGCTTAGTACTAACCATTTGGTTGAAGGGAGGGGTATACCAGATGATTTTTCTTTTCCTGTTTTTCTTTTGGTTAGTACTATTGTTTCTATAATTGATTTTAGCATTTTTGTATCCGCTATTTTTTAGGGATGTGTTATAAAAATTATTGTGTTGTAGGAATATTTCCTTATTAGCGGAGTTCATGCTGATTCTTTTCTCTATTGATGTGGGTAGATGCTAAATTATAGATGGAGGGTGGTTTGACTTAGGGTGTATATACAAGGGATTAGTATTAGGTTTTCAGTAAGGTAGGTATATGTTGTTCATGTTCTAGAGTTACGTCGAGGAAGTTTACCCTTTTAATTTAGTGTTAACTATAGCTTTAGTTTTCTGAATTCACTGTATATTAGCTTTCTAATTTTATCTATTTTAAAAATTCTGGAGCTCTTCACTACCACACACACACAAACACACACACACACACACACACACATATATATATATATACATATATATATATATATATATATATATATATATATATATATATATATGCATAATACACTACGCCGACAAAATTCAACTCAGTTCGTCATGAGCTGCGGTGCGATTTTCGCTTCCAGCGTCTTATATACACGTGTTTATCGTAGCTTGGAAATCTTCCATGTAAACAGAAACAGACTATCATCACATTCTTGTCCGTGTATTGTTTAATATATTGTACAGTAATTGTCATCTTTGATAATGGCTTATGTAAGCCGAAAGCTTAGATTGGATTAAAAAAATGTATCAATATTGTGATTTTCTTTCTTCGTTTAATGATAATGTTATTAAGCTTATCAGACAATATGAAAAGAATTTACATAAAATAAATAGACAACACTTGTCTATATTATTTAATTAAACATGTATGAATGAAAAAATGCTGCCTAAATATACAATATATATATATATATATATATATATATATATATATATATATATATGGAAACTCGTACTCGAGGATACCCGTCTACTGGGGGGGTCTAACCAATCCCTATTGCAGACACTTAGTCTCATCCGCTGAATCCACTTAGTTATAGTTTCTGAGAGAGTTATCTAGCGTGATAAGCACGCTCAAGCCCTCGGCCACGATGACTTGTGCATTCGTGCTAGCACATCTATCGATGCCCCCCCAATGATTCTGTCTACCCAATTTCTCTCACAAGGCTTGGGTCAACCCGTGGTATGGTTGTCATGCATTTTCCAAAGGTTCTGCACGCTCAAGACCTCGGCCACGATGACTTGTGACTTCGATAGCCCCCGAGGGTTTCGTCTATCCAATTTCAATCATAAGCCTCGGATCAACCAGAAGTATGGTTTTCAAGCACTTTCCAAAGATGCTGTACGCTGGGTTCGACACCTCTAGCCCTTCCTGGCAAATCGACTATGGTGAGATTCGAACCCGTGTCAGATTGCCAACGTTCTAACCACTCGGCCGCGTGCCCATATACACACATACACATATATATACACACATATACACATCTATATACACACACATACATATATATACACACACATACACATGTATATACACACATATACTCATCTAATATACACACATATATATGTATACACACATACACATATAAATATATATACACACATATATACACAAAATCACACACACACACATATATCTATATGCACACATGCATACACACATGCACGTACATGTATATAAGAGTAACTATTTAAAAATTGGCCTTTTACCAAACTGCATGAAATAGGTTCTTCATGGTGTTATTTCTATTCTAAGTTTGTTGAGTAGAGTCCTGATTTTTGGAGCTTGACTCTAATTTCAAATGTTAAGCTTTAGTGTCGACGGGAGAATTGTGTTTTCGTGAGAGAGCTGTTCGTTTAAAACCAGATAGACTTCCATTTTCCAGTCCTCCATAATGGGTCATCGAGTCTATGACGAAGCGAATTAAGATAGCTGAGCTGAAAGCCGGCGGCTGTGTGTACATTCTCGAGTGCCTTAAAGCACATCCACCCGAAAGAATGATGCTTGGAGATAAGTGATTAAATTCCATTACTACCAAAGGAAGGAATGGAAAAAAAGTAATGAAGAATTCATAATTCGAAGACCATTGCAATATCTTTTTAGTTTCTTCTGGAAAGAAATGATTCTTTGTACAAAGAGTTGCTCCAGGCCTTCATTCGATGTTTGATCGAATATCATCTGTTTGTGGCATTTCTAGTGTTTTTTTTTTTTTTTTTTTTTTGTTTATTTTTTTGGTGTAAGCTTTCGATCTCTGGGAAACATGGAACAGAAACGAGGACTATTTTGTTGGATTTCCAAAGTCCAAGACTTTATTTCCATTGTTCTGTGTCTTTTATTTAAATTTCCATGTTTCGGAAAAGAGAGTGGCTGGAATTGGGTTGACATCGATCAGAGTTAAAAGTGAATGAATGACTGAAGAATTGAACAAAGAAAAATAAAATGTAAAGAATGAAGCAAAAGTTAAAAAATGAAAGGAAAATCAAAGAAAGAATGGAAGGCGGGGGGTGTAAGGAAGAAAAAGAAAGAAAGGAACGAATGAAGAAAGGAAAGAGAAAAATGAGAAAAAATAAATGAATGAATAAATGCGAAAAGGCGACGAAAAGATAAAAAAAAACAGAGAGAGAGAGAACGAAAGAAAGATTGAGCGAATAAAGGCACAGTTAAAAAATAAAAAGAAAGAAACAAACAAAGAATGAATGAATGTAAAAAATAAATGGAAAAATAAGAAAAATAAAAGAAAGGAAAAAATGAAGCGTAAGAAATAAAAAAGAAAAGGAAGAAAGAAAAGAAAAATCTTTCTTTTCTTTTCTTTCTTCCTTTTCTTTTTTATTTATTACGCTTCATTTTTTCCTTTCTTTTATTTTTTTAAGAAAGAAAGAAAGGAAGAAAGAAAGAAAGAATGAGAGAATGTATTAGGTTGGTGCAAAAAATGACGTAATAATGTCGTTTTTTGACGTATTTTTAACGTCAAAAAACGACATTATTACGTCATTATTTTTGCACCAACCTAATATAAAGAGAAAGTAAGGAAGGAAATGAAAGAAAGAGAAAAGTAAAAAGAAAGAAGGAAGGAAAAATAGATGAATGAATTACCGTAATTCCCTATGTATAATACGTCTTCATCCATAATACTCACACCTGATATTGTGCTGAAAGTGTTGGAAAATTCTTCTACTCATGCATAATACGCACACCCTTGTTGGCTAATCAAAACCTATAAATTGGTCATCTCCAATTTCATTACGACCAGCGTTTCCTACTCTTATTAAAAAGTTGTTTTAAACATAGAATAATATTATTCTAATTTAGTTTTATGATAATTCTTATTTTATTTTACGGCAATTTTTTAAAGATCTTTTTTATAGCTGTGCATAATACGCAATCCTGATTTTGCTTATTAGTTCTTAGAAAAAAATGCGTATTATACATGAGGAATTACTGTAAGACAAGAAAAAATGGAAAAGAATAAATAAAAAAGAAAAATGTCGAAAGAAAAAGAATAAGGAATAAACGCAAAGAAAAAAACGGAAGGAAAGAATTTCTAAAGGAAGAAGAAATGAAGAAAAAAGAAGGGAGAAAAAGAAAAGAAAAAGAATGGAGAAAAAGAAAAGAAAAAGAAGGGAGAAAAAGAAAAGAAGAAGAAGGGAGAAAAAGAAAAGAAAAAGAAGGGAGAAAAAGAAAAGAAAAAGAAGGGAGAAAAAGAAAAGAAAAAGAAGGGAGAATTTAAAAAAGAATGAAAGTAAAATTAGGCGATAAATAAATAAGTAAATGAAGAAATAGAAAAAAGAAAGAAAAAAGAAAAATTAATCACAAGCTAAACTGAAAAAAAAAATAACGATTAATGACAGAGAAATAGAAAGAAGAAATTTGGAAAAGGAAAAGAAAGTATTAATGTGAAATAGGAGTGAGAAAGAAAGAAAGAAAGAAAGAAAGAAAGAAAGAAAGAAAGAAAGAAAGGAAGAAAAAAAGAAAGAAAAAAAGAAAGACAGTAAAAAACAGGAGTGACGAAAATAACAAGAAATAGAGAATATGAAAGTGAAGGAAAAAGAAAAAAAAAAAAAAAAAGAAAGAATGAAAATAAAAAGAATACGGGAAAGAAAGTAAAATTAACCAAGAAAGGAAAACGAAGATCAATAGAAAGAGTTTTTAAAAAAGAGATAAAAAATGAATTATAAATTAAAGGAGAAAGAATTTGAATGACTAAGAAAGAAAGAAATAAAGAAAGAAAGAAAGAAAGAAAGAAAGAAAGAAAGAAAGAAAGAATAAACAAGAAAGAAGGAAAAAAAAGAACGGGAACGGAAGCAACAGTTACCATTTCGACTCTCATCACAACCTCACCACATTTTAGTGTTTCTGCTATGTAGCAAGTTTGTTTTTATGTGAATGAATTTGACAACGGGTTGGAAAGGAAAAATCTTAAATCAAAACAGATTTTAAATTCAGTGTTCTTAAAAGGGAGAAACGAAAGAAAGAAAGAAAGAAAGAAGAATTCAAAAGAAAAAAGAGGGTGAATAAAACAGGAAAGAAGAGAAATTAAAAAAGAGGAGAGAAAAAGTAAGTAGAAAGACAAGAAAAATAAGTGAAAGAAAAACAGAAAAGAGGTGTAAAGAAAAGGAAGAAGAAAAAAGAAGAGAAAAGAAAGAAAAAGAAAAAAGAAAGAAAACAATAAAAAAGAGGGGAAGAAAGAAAGAAAGAAAAGAAGAAAACGTAAGGAAGAAAGAAAAAAGAAAAAGAAAGAAAAGAAAGAATGAAAAAGAAAGAAAGAAAGTAGGAAAACAATAAAAAGAAGGGAAGAAAGAAAGAAAGAAAGATAGAAAACAATAAAAAAGAAACAAACAAAACAATAAAAAGAAAGAAAGAAAGAAAGAAAGAAATTGAATTTAAGGAACGTTATATTTTCTTTTTAAATCATTTTTTTAAATCTTATTTCGACTGGAGAAAGAATAAAACAATAAATAAAAAAATAAAGAAGGAATCGACGTGAGTTAAGGAAGTGTAGGTAGATTTTTGTAGAAAAACAAAACAAAACTGTCATGGGTCCTTAAAAATGAGTGTCTAGAAAAAATACAGCACAAGAAATGGAAAAGATATAAGATAAAAAGAACAAGCAAAAAAGTCAAGGAGTGTTTTTAAAAAAAAGAAAATTGAACGTCAAACGAATTAAAATAAACAAACTAATTGGTGTGAGTTAAACTTCATCTTGTAAAAAACATTTTAAAATGGCATGAAAAACCGATAACAAAAGCTTCTAAAAAATATTTTGATAAATGAACGTTCGACTCATTGAAATTTCTTCCCTGTTGATTCGGATAAAATGATTAGTCCGTGCTTTTATTCATTATCATTGTTAGTTTGTTACAACATGAAATCCATAAAAATTCAACTTTATGTTTGATCGAAAAGTCTCTAGCATTTTCTTTTTTTTTAAAAAAAAACAAAAACAAAAACAATCTTCTCTTCATATGAATTCGTGCCAATGATTCTCAAAGTGGGGGTAATGCCTCACCGGTGGTGCATGGTAATATTTTGGTGAGGCATGCGCAAGATGTGCACCGTTTGGCTTACTATATCAACAGAATAAGGGAGCAATTCAAAAATGAGTTATTAACAGGGAATTGTTTTCTAGTGAAAACTCTAATTTCATTTTGCATTATTATTTCATGATTAAAATGATGAAAGTATATTACAGAATAAGCTTTCATTCAAATATTTTATATTTCTGCCTTTCATTTCTCTATTAAATGTTTTGAAACTATATATATATATATATATATATATATATATATATATATATTTAACTGTCTTTTTGTTGTTTTTTATTTTTCTCTTTCATGGACGCCATCAGCTTCGGGGACTTGTTTAGAGACTAAGTTAATGGCCTTTCAAGCTTCCTTCATGTGAATTGCAGTAAAATTTTGAATATGTAAGAATTAAATATTTCGGGGGTCACCAGAAATTTTATAAATACAAAAGTGGCGCATGGCCCAAAATCGGTTGGGAACAACTTTGATATTGAAATGATCTGTTCCCAGACAGGAAACATTCGGAATTCAATAACTGAACATTTAGTGTCATTGTTGATTGAATTTTTTTTTTTCAAGTGGTTTTTCAGGAAATTAAATTTCTCAAGTCCACTGACTACTATAACTCTTTCTAGAAATGACGGGAGTTTACTTCCAAACCTTTTGTTTTTAGTGATGTGGAAAGTTAGCAGCTTGATTATATTATTATTTTATTTTCAAGTTACATACTCCCTTTTGTTGGCAATGCTGCTGGAAGTGTTCAAAGAATGTTTCTTTTGTTATTTGGAAAAAAACGTTTTTGTGATTTTTTGACGCCATTCTATAGGATCTGTTGAAGGATTGTCTTCCCTAACAGGATTACGCACGTTATCATCGAGCCCAGAACTCATTTTATAAGCATTTTGGAAACGAGCGCCGAATGGTTGGGTTATCACGTTCTTTCTACAATGAGCCTAATCGAGCATTTATGAGTAAAGAGATTTATTCACACGTAAAATCTTGTAATTACAAACATCAGGGGGACTGTAGACAGCTCTCGAGACGGCATGGCACGGAATCTCTCCAGAGACTTTTCGACCACTTTGAGAATTTATTCGATGTTAAGCGGCTGGGGTTAGGGAAGATGTCCCAGAAGGAGTCAGAGGAATCAGAATGTAAAATAAAGATATACACTATTGACATCATTCGGACAGATGTCCTCAAGTTTACTGTCAGATACACGACGTTTCGGCCGTTGTACGCTCCAGCCTTCTTCAGGTGATATACGTTGGAATTTCGAACCGACCCCTTTATTTCGTCCACCAGGGTAGATAGTTTTAGTTCCACGTGCCATGCCTTAAATAAAAGAAAAAATAGGAAAATTATATCAGGCTAACATGTTTCAGTTTTATTAAAGCTTCCTCAAAGGTAAAAGTACGACATTTTAGATGGATATATGTTTTCCTTATCGTGTTGAATTCCGATCCATATTTGATCTATATTTATATAGATCAAATATATATATATATATATATATATGTTCAGAAATAAGTATATATATATATATATATATATATATATATATATATATATATATATATATATATATTTCAGAAATAAGTTATTCCAAAAAAAATTTCGCTTGAAGATGAAACAGAGCTCACTCTAACTCAATTTAATTCTAATAATTATATTGAAGTTTTCGGCTCTTGTTTTTGAAACATGAGACCTCTTATGTAGCGTGTTGGAATCATATTTTTAAATATATAATTATATTTATGCTCTACTTTTGTATCGAGCACTATTTTTTAAAAATAATAACTAAAATACTAAAGAACTTTGGATTACTAACCTAACCCGTTCTTTCCTATTTTCTATATATTTTCACACACACACACACACACACACACACACACACACACATATATATATATATATATATATATATATATATATATATTCAAACATGATTGATTAAATAATTTAAACATATGTCAATCAGTTTTCATTTTTATCTGAGACCGCCTTCAGGGGTTTTATTCATATGTGAGTATGTATATGTGCCTTGGCAAAATCAAAACATTTCAACTGTTCGTTTTTACGGCTTAGGCAGCGTTCTAGATTTCAAAGTTCAAAGTTCACGTGATTTTTTTACCAGTATGACGAAAGTAAGTTTTCCATTTTTGCCCTTACATATATTTGCTATGCTCAAAGTTTTAATTTTCTTATATAAAAGGCTTCAAGGATTTTTAGTTTTTGCTTGCTATTGTTTTTATATAATATAGATGTATTTTCTACTAATATCCGTTTAATCTATAAGTGCGGGCATGAGTGTTCATTTAAGTTCTGATGTATTGAGATATGTTCAGCCAAATGAACTGTAAACGTTTTTGTTAACATCGTCGTAGTAAAGTCAACGTACGTATTGACATTTTTAGCAGAGATACAATCTCCTAGAGGACATTTAAATTGATATACAATGTTGGCCTTTTGCAAGGTGCTAGTTGGCAAAGAAGAGTTGTTTTGGACAACTAGGTTGGTTGTATTAAATTTAGTATAGTATATGATTAATTCTATATTTTTACATGGATCAATGGGGGCTATATTAATATTTATGAGTTTTCCCCCTTGCGGAATGCATTTGATTACGATATAGGAATTTTATATGTTTAGAGTTGTTGGGTGATATATTGTATTCCTTTTTGTTTATCTTAATATTACTAATAGCTCGTCTAATTTGTTTATCAACAATGTAATTAGGGAAGTCATTGTTAACGAGGATCTTTTTAATACTTTTTAAATCAGTTAAGAAAATCTTTTTTGTTGAAGAATTTGATTTTGAACGGTTTATTAAGTTTCGTATAATAGCTATTTTGTAATATGACATTTATTTTTATATTTGAGAGTACGTGTTTATACTTGTTGTTTTTATAAGGAGAAGTTGTAAATGGATTATTATTATTATTATTATTATTATTATTATTATTATTTTTTATCAATACATCGAGAAACAGGATTTTTTTGTCTTTATTCCTTTTAGATGTGAAACTAAAACTTTTTGAAAAGTTTTCTTGTAGTTCATGTATTTCATTTATGTCTTTGACGAAAATGAGAATGTCATTTACATACCTTAGATAAACAGAGGTTTTCTTCTGTGGTATTAACTACGTTATTTTCTAAGTTAGTCATGTAGAAATTGGTAAATGTTGGTCTCAGAATGGAGCCCATAGAGACACCATCGCATTGGACGTTTATGTTATACTGATGATCATAAAAAACATACTGTTTATGATTATATCTATTTTTCCTGGTAAACAAGCGTTCAATGTCGAGTGAGTCTAAAGTTCCAATATTATTTTTAGAATTTAGAGTAGTTCGTGTGTTGATTTATACTGTATTTATTTGGAATGTAAGGTGTAATTAGTTAATTAAGAACTTTGGTTAGCTGGTAAACAGGGGTGGGGATTTGGGATATGAGAGGTCGGATAGGAATGTTAGGTTTGTGTATTTTTACATTTCTATACATGGTTCATTGGCTGTAATGAGTTTGTTGATTTTTTATTTTAATTGGTTAATCGAATTTTTTCCTACTCTTTAAAATTCGTTATGCTCGTCAAATATTTGTTGCATTTTTGAGTAATAGTCTAATTTATTTAATAAGACGAAGATATTCCTTTTATCCGTTTTTTTAACTAATGTTGTGGTTCCGTATTTCTTTAGTCGCAGTTCTTTGTTGTTTTGATAGAAATCTGGACATATTTTTCCTCTGCCCTGCCTTTCAACGCCTCAGCCTCGAGCAGGGTCCGGATTTTTGATTTTTGATTTATTAGTTGCTGCTCCTCAAATTGTGTTATGTTTTGGTACAGCATTTCTATTTCAATTTCTTTTATCCAGTCTACTATATATATATATATATATATATATATATATATATATATTGTTATGGTCCGGTTCCTTGTACCACGGTGATAGTCCAAGGTAGAACCAATAAAGAAGAACGCGAAGACAGGTATGGAATAACACATATATATTACAAACAGGAATATATACAGAGAAGTAAAAGTGTTAGTATGGACAATCAGGTTTAGTAGAGAGAACAATGTAGTCTCGACCAGTATCACTTTCCCAATGTCTTGCAGTAATTGTCTGAACGCGACTCTGTATCGAACTGCCTCTGCCTCGACTCTTGACTCGACTTGAACTACTGACTGACTTGAACTACTGACTGACAATATTTAGTCACCTCCCCCCACGTGAGCATCATGTGGCACAAGGCCAGTTTAACGTGGGATCTCCGAGCCCGTAGGCTCGGCTAAAAATATGCCCATTGAACCCGTATAAACAGGTTCAGGGTCGGTTTACCTCCCCAAAAGAGAATCCGCCCTTCGGTGTAGCCTCCTTCCGGTTCCTCCCCGCCCGAATCAGAGAGTTCAACCGAACAGTCGGTTCAGAAGTGAACGACTGACGATATTCAGTCACCACCCCCCTGGGTCATCATGTGACACAAGGTCGGTTGTTTATTGTGGGTTCTCCGAGCCCGTGGGCTCGGCCCCAAAATATGCCCATTGAACCCGTATGAACGGGCTCAGGGCCAGTTTACCTCCCCGGATGAGACTCCGCTTCTCGGCGTAGCCTCGTTCGGGTTCCTCTCCGCCCGAAGGCAGAGAGTTCAACCGAACAGTCGGTCAGAAAGTGAGCGACTGACGATATTCAGTCACCCCCACGAGGGTGTCATGTGGCACAAGGCCTTTTTAACGTAGGCTCTCCGAGCCCGTGGGCTCGGCCAAAAATATGCCCATTGAACCTGTATAAACGGGTTCAGGGTCGGTTTACCTCCCCGAAAGTGAATCCGCCCTTCGGCGTAGCCTCCTTCCGGTTCCTACCGCCCAGTTCAACCGATCTGTCGTTCAAGAGTTGAGCGATGGACAACTTGCCTACTCCTGAGGCGCAGTATTTATTAAGTATGGAATAGTCCATTATTATTATTATGGGTAAGATCCCATAACATGTATATATATATATATATATATATATAGACTACTCTATTTTTGACAATAAATTTCTCATTATTATCTGGAAGATGTATCATTCCTTTGTACAATAGTATTTATTCTATATTCAAATGATGTAATTCAGTTAGTAATTTCTGTAAGTCTTTATAAGATTTCCTTGACCTTTTCAGGAATAGTTTCCTGTGGATTTTTTATGTTGTCTTCGGATTTATCAGCTTGTCTTCTCACAAGGTTACGTTTGAATTTCAAAGTATTGGCGCTGTGATGAGCTGCGAGATCAGAGAGTTTAGATTGTGGGTGTATAGGCAGCATATTTTCATTCAAACAGGTTTGGTTAAATAATTTAGACATTTCATATCGATTACTTTTCATTACGATCCTTTCGAGTTCACGGATTCATTTCTTGGTAACCTTACAAAACTGATTAAGAAACTTACAAAAATTTTCTTTCAAGTAGTTTTATTTTCCCAAATACTTTTAATCTCATCTGAGGCCATCTTTAGAGCGTTAAGCAGTCAGTGAGTATATATACCTGTTTCCGGAAATTCAAAGCATTTCAACTGTTTGTTTTTACTGCTTATGCAGCATTCTAGATTTCAAAGTTCAAAGTTCTCGTGTTTTGTGTTTTCCCAGTATAAGGGAAGTAACTTTTCTATTTTTTCCCATATATATATATATATATATATATATATATATATATATATATATGCATTTAAGGACTTTGTTGCTATACTCCTAGTTGACTGTATTTATTGATTTTTAGATTTTCATATTATTGTTTTTATATAATATAGCTATATTTTCAACTAGTATCTGTCTAATCTTTGAGTGTGGGCATGAGTGACCCTTTAAACGCTGAGATATTGAACTATGCTCAACCAAATGAAATGCAAGCCTTTTTGTTAGCATCTTTTTGTTAGCATCGTTGTATTAACACTTAATCGATATGATATCTTTAAATTATCTAACCAAACCTGTTTGAATGAAAATATACTGCTTAAATATAAACTATATATATATATATATATATACAGGGTGAGGCTGGTATTTGAGGACACACAGATTTAAGATTAATACTGCTTCCAACTAACTTCTAATGATTTTATTTTTCGGAAATCAAGAATGGCAAACCCTATGATAACAAATGATATGAAAGTGATTGTGGCATTAAAGGCTGATCATAGCGATTTGGATATTGCACGTTTCCTCAGTTGCAAGATCGTTTGCCCAAAAGATACGAAAAGAGAAGACGCTGACCGTTCCTAATATCTGTATCAAAACGTAAAAGACATTCTGCACATTCTGATAAAGTGAGAACATCTGAATTTATTCAGAAAGTCAAGCAGACAATTGATGAAAACCGAGGTCAATCAATGAGGTCAATTGCCAAAATGTTGCATGTATCTGAAAAAACAATCAGAAGGAGTGTTCATGAAGAAGTACGATACAAGTCCTATGTGATGAAGAGAGGTTAATTTATGCCTGAAAAAAACAAAAACAAAGCAATCCTTCAGAAGCTGGTGTGATTTGGGTTTTCTCAGATGAGAAAAATTTTGATCAAGATCAAAAACTTAACAGAAGAAATGACAGATGGCTTTGTTCAGATCCTTCTAAGGTGCCAAAAATGATGCGCACAAAATTTCCTTCAAGTGTTATGGTATTGGGTGTTGTTAGCAAAAAGGACATGTTATGCCACCACACTTTTTTTCCACAATCTCTTAAAGTAAATGCTGTTGCTTACATTTAGGTTCTAGAAACAGTTGTCAAGCCCTGGAGTGATAACATATGCAACGGCTGGCCTTACATATTCCAACAAGACTCGGCTCCATCACACAAGGCTCTACGAACACAAAAATAGATGGCTGACCATTTGTACGACCACATCACACCCAACATTTGGCCTCCTAACTCTCCAGTTGTCAATCCACTAGACTATTATGTGTGAAGTGTTGTTGAGAAGGAGGTTAATAAACAGCCTCATAATACCAAAGACTCTCTTAAAGCTGCAATAGTTCAAGTAATGTCTGATATAAATAAGGACCAATTAATAAGAGCTTGCAGCCGATTTCAACCTCGTGTAGAAGCAATTATTGATGTTGGTGGTGGTTTTATTGAATAAAATTAAATAATAGGTAAATTTCATGTTTACTTGTTTATAAACAAATCTAATTATAGTCATTTGTTCAGCAAGTTTTTTTACTAATCCATAAAATCTGTCCTCAAATACCAGCCGCACCCTGTATACACACACACACACACACACACACACACATATATATATATATATATATATATATATATATATATATATATATATAGATATATACGCATTACATTTGTCTTTTCGAGAACAACAGTGTCTGGTGGGTGGGTTGGAGCAAGAATCAATAAGGAACATTGTTTGTAATATGTTCCCGTTTAAGTTTCTTATACATACATATGTCCATACATGCATGTATATGTATATTATTTTTTGCAGCAAAAAAAACAATATATATATATATATATATATATATATATATATATATATATATATATATATATATATATATGTATATATATATATATATATATATATATATATATATATATATATATATAAAACGAAGGATATGCGGGCATATGTTTATATGGACATTTTCCTTGTTTTGGTGTAAGGAATCCGACCACAATCACACACACATACATACATATATATATATATATATATATATATATATATGTATATATATATATATATATGTGTGTAATAAAAAGACTTAAAAAATAATATTCCATGGTTATAATTTATTACATTGGAATAGTAATTACGTTCCAATTCATCAGACCTACAAATTCAAAAAAATTCTATCCTCTTGGAATTTTTTTAGATATATATGTATGTGTATGTATTTATATGTATATATTTATATATTTTATGTATATAGACATATATGTATATATATATATATATATATATATGTGTGTGTGTGTAAATATTAGCCAATAATATTATCTATATATATACATACATACGTACATGCATATATATATATATATATATATATATA
Organism: Acanthosepion lycidas; assembly: GCA_963932145.1. Lineage (NCBI taxonomy): Eukaryota > Metazoa > Mollusca > Cephalopoda > Sepiida > Sepiidae > Acanthosepion > Acanthosepion lycidas. The sequence continues at coordinate 6,798,608 of OZ010574.1, read as the reverse complement.
TATATATATATATATATATATATATATATATATCCATGTAAAATGAGAATGAATAGTGTCCAATTTCAACAATCGTAACATTCAATTTAAAAGAGGTATCAATAGAAATGAGAGCAATATTCTTTATCTTAGGATTTTACAATGAAAACCTGTCAAAAAACGCTACACAAAAGCAGTCGTGTTTCGATGTGAATCAACACATCTCATCTGGCGTCTGATGAAATGCCTTGATTCGTATCGAAACACGACTGCATTTGTGCAGCATTTTTTGACGTATTTGTTGCAATATCCTAAAATAAAGTGCATATAAATATATATATATATATATGTATATATATATATATATATCCACATATAATATATATATATGTGTGTGTGTGTGCGTGTGTGTCTGTGTCTGTGTGTTTCCTAGGTATGTCAGCATAACTTTGTTGAAAAAATATCCTGAAGTTATCTTTTAAAATACGTGAACAATAACATTTTTCTAAAGTCTATGTAGCGCCATTGTTCAAGAAACTTACATAGTCGATATAAAATTCAGAGTTGCAATATTAGACGCTGTTCTGCTACTGCAGGGAATAAAGATATGGGTTTTTGACAAAAGGGCGCAAAATCCAAAGCTGAAAACGCGCAAATTTTTCTTTTTTTCAGCTTTCTTGAGGTAAAGACAAAATAAAGCCGTCTGTTGTTGTCTATTCACCCGACATGAATACGTATCGGCAGAAAGGGTATTATCTAGTCAAGCCTGAAATCTACCCATAGCGTGAAGACAATAAGGCCCGTTCAGTTAGCAACCCTACATCACGAAAGGAGTGGAATGTTCATCGTATCGTTCCTGAATATGTAAGCTGAAAAGAAAATAAGATTTTGTATTAGGAAGGCACTAGACCCGACTTTAGTGCACCGCGTCACAGAAAGTACGAACTTGAATGTCAGAGATGGGAATTTATTACAAACTTGTATATATGTCCAATCGCAAAAAAACACACACAAAAAAACTTAATCAAAGCCACTATTTACATTATTCGGACTATTGTCCTCATCTTTGTCACCATATTTATCACAACGTTTCGGCCTTTCAGTATCTGTCTATATTTCCGAGATGAGGTATTATGTACACTATTTACATTATTTGGACTATTGTCGTCATCTTTGTCGCCAAATTGATTACAACGTTTCGGCCTTTCAGTATCTGTCTATATTTCTGAGATGAGGTATTATGTACACTATTTACATTATGGAGAGAGAAGGGAGGTCACCGCCCTCTGTGGGATCATGTTGAGATCATAGACAAGGAACACCATTGGAAAATTCGTAAACTTAAGGAATCAGCACATATGCGAGGCCACAAAAATCTCCTGAGCTGACCAAGAATAGAAATAAATACAATATTGGAACCAGTAATAAGGAGTGCCGGAGAAAAGCGATAATAACAACAAAGTTGCAATATGAGCTCTGGTAAAAATATGAATTGATAACTGCAAATTTGCAATATGAGCACTGGTAAATATGGTTGCTGAACACATTAGGTTTATAATACCCAGAAATTCATACCAGATGCCCTCAAAGACACATGGCACAGTGGATAAAAATTAGATCCAGTGACAGAACCAAAGAGTGTGAGTTCAATACCCGGTTAAGGCAGTGGAGAACTTGGAGAGGGGAATTAACAGGAGATAACTGATAACTCACATGGACGTGGAACTATTACAGTCTACCCCAGTGAGCGAAATAAATGTTTCAGTTCGGCATTCCAACCAAGAACTGAAGAAGGCCGGAGAGTAAAACGGCCCAAACGCTGTGATAAATCTGGCGACAAAAATGAGTACAATAATCCGAATAATGTAAATAATACCTCGTCTATATTTCCAAGATGAGGTATTATGTACATTATTTACATTATTCTAACTATTGTCGCCATATTTATTACAGAGTTTCGGCCTATCAGTATCTGTCTATATTTCTGCGATGAGGTCTTATGTACATTATTCGGACTCTCCTGCTATTTCCCCATAAATATGGGGAGAAGAAGAAGATTTGTACCTTTCCCAAGGGTATTAGCACTTAAATGAATATAATGGATTCAACTGGAATTCGAACTCTGCTCTCTGATTCCTCAATCCAAGCCACTATCCATTACTCCACCGCGCTTCCTTCATCTAGAATAAGACCCGGATACATAACGATGGTAACGTGGTAATAACAGCAAAGATGAAGATATTAGTCAGAATATGAAGAATGGAAATAATTAATTTTATTTATGAACCTCGAGTCGTCGTGGACAAAATATCAAATGTCACGTGGAGGAATTACGCAGTATTGTACAATTCTCCTAACGTTATTCACAGACGAATCGTAATTAACATCAATTTTTAAAATGTTAAACAGAAAAAATATTTTGAATGAGAATAAAACCTTTTTAGTTAGATTTAAAGATGATCGGACTAGTGGACATTTACATGTATAATTCATTCATTAAAAAAATAACAGCTGATCTCAACAGTGTCCTAAAATCTGTTGTTTACTGGGGCAAGGAATGGCTTATTAGCAAATTATTATTAATTAATTTTTGTCTGGGATGAGGACTTATCATTATTAACACTATTTATACATGAAGTATTATCCTCATCCTTGTTGTTGTTATCACAACGATTCCGTCGTTGTGCCTCCAGCCTTTCCGAGGTGTATATAGATCTGGGTAACCTATAGGAAATTCTGAACTGGGGTACACTGTTCTCGTTTTACTGCTCATATCGTTTAGTACTTGTTTTATTTAGTACTGTTCAGTTAATGTTCGTCCGTTCCCATTGAGTGTAAGTGCACACCAGGGATTGAACTTGCAACGACTATGTCACCAAATTCACCCACTAGGCCATTGTCTAGTATATGTACGTAATTTGCTTTAAGAAACTTTTAGTCTTAAAGTTAACCTAGCTGCTGGTTAGGCTGCAACTGTTTGTCATGCTTGTACCAATGCTGCTGCTATTGATGCTGAAGATTGCTGTCATTTGTCTCTATTTCTTTATTAGCGGCCCCCATATTGTATTTATTTATTATTTATTCTACTAAAGAGAACCTTATAGCCTAGTATATTCACTGATTCTTTCAGTGTTATTTCTTGTTTAGAGGTTTCACTTCATTCAACGGGGGCTTATGACTATCAAATGAAGTGAAGGAAGAACACTGGTGAGTTAGACGTGTTAATTTTTACGCTTCCAAAAAAAAAAAAAACTGCTATCTATTAATCATATGAGAGACCCCTTTCTGCCTTCCATCAACAGGGCTGATGCTAATCCCCAGGAGAGTGACTCGGTGCCTCCTTTCGGGCTAACGTTCTCTGTTGACATGAAGTGGAAAGACTATATTGAATGAATTGCTGGGTATGCTACTAGGAAAGATGGTTCACTGTGTCGGTTTTCTTCTCTCTAGAATGTATCTTACGGCTTCAGTCCCTTTTATCACCGCCGCCGTAACATAGCTCCCCTGAAAGTTTTCTATAAATATTTTAAGGTTAATTGTCCAGATGAACTTATCTCTTTCGTACCTAGACTTTATGAATTTAAGATTACTATTAGACTGGCAATAAGCTTTCGCCATCTCCTGTTGAAATTGCTACATGAAACCGTAAGTTCTATGCCAACAGTTTCTTCTTTCGCTTACAGAACACGCTTCCGGCTTTTAGCTTTCCTTTGAAATATTAAAATGTAATGTCAATCGTTATCGTCTGTCTTCATAGTTCTTGTTCTTCTAGTGTTCTCTCACCTTAATATTTTGTTCTTTTTCTAATATCTTCCACAGTTAGTAATCCCTTGCCTCTTAGTGGTTTTATTGCCTTCCTTAGGGTGGAAAGATTAAAACAAATTATATCGCCTATATTTTTTCGATTTATGAATAAATGACAAAGTATTTTGCCCTTTATTTATCAACCAAAGTTTGATGATGATCATCACACACACACACACACACACACACACATACACCCTTACAAATTTAAATTTCAATAACAATCATTCATTGGATAGAAATGAACGCTGCTATCTGATGCGACAATTTTGAAATCGCTATATTTTCGTATAGTAGATTTTGTGCACTTTTGGGAGAATCGGATCCCAAGAGACTTCTTAGCTTAGTAAATATTATTTTCAGGAAATATCAGCTTCTAATTGGTCAATAAACTCACAAGTGGGCGTTGCAATCCACCCACGCACAATATATTTTTCCAGATCGTGACTAAGCCAAGTTTCCCGCAAAAGCGCTCTGAGCCTGTCACGTGATTAAGCAATCTATATAAAGAAACACGAGTTGGCGCCTCTCTCTCTCTCTCTCTCTTTCTCTTTCTTCTCTATTCTTGCTGCAAAATGTAGTCCCAGAGAATTATCGTCTTGATCTTGCGATCAGACGTTATAGAACATTCCAGCATACCCGTACGTACGAACTCTTACAAACTTCTCCAACATACGAACGTTCACACACAAACATACAAATGTTCACATACAAACACAATGTTAACTGTCTATATGCCTTGTAAATATTTTGTTAATATATATATCGGTCTTGTTTCTTAGTTATCCATATCTTCAGTTGGACTAAATCCAAGTCCGACATTCTATTGTAGCTAGACCTTCATTTAGCAGGAAATATAAACACACGAGTTTTCTTTACATCTACACCCCCGGTTCTCTACAAAAGGATAGATACTGTAAGCGGAAATTCAAAGAGTATATATATATATATATATATATATATATATATATATATATATATATATACCCAATATCTGTCTAGATTTCTGAGATGAGGTATTATGTACACTATTTACATTATTCGATCTATTGTCCTCATCTTTATCGCCATATTTCTTACAACGTTTCGTTGATAGCTAACTTCCATAAAACATGGCATGTGGAACTAGAACAGTCTACCCGAGTGAGGGAAATAAACGCTTCAGTTCGACATTCCAACCGTCTGAAGAAGGCCGGAGCGTACAACAGCCGAAACGTTGTAATAAATATGGCGACAAAGATGAGGACAATCGTCCGAATAATGTAAATAATATATATATATATATATATACCCAAGTATAGGATTGGTATATACGGAATGAATTCCAATAAACAACAAATACTGTTCTTAAAAGAGTGCTCAATACAGAGTGGAGCATATATAATCATTTATTCGAAAATTATAACATATGTTATAAAATCACTACAAAAATAGCCATTTGTTTTAACGCTTCTGGCGCCTTATCAAGTGATCGTGTTGAATGTAGAATAAAGGGTTTTAAAAGGTTCAAATCAATCAAACGTTTCTCGCTAGGGGAAACGCTGTTACATAAGCTGCAATGATCAATCAAAATACAAGTATATGAGAATTCAAAAAATTAGACAACGAACTTCGGTTATAATAATTGTTAGGGTTAGACTAAAATAAAATTCATTCTAATTAATATTAAATTATACTATAAAATTCAAAAATACCAATTTTAAATTTTAAATTTAACACACACACACACGCACACACACACAACTATATATATATATATATATATATATATATATATATATATATATATATATATATATATATTCTAGAATCTTACCAACACAACTTTTATTGGGAAAACATTGGCTTGCACAATGAAATTTGACCTTGCCTAACGCAACATATTTCTTCGCTACGATAAGGCTCTGTACTCCGTTTATAAATAAAACATGTCAATCTTTCACCATGTACTTGAAGAAGGCCATTTAATAGATGTCTCGAAAAGTTGTTGCAATAGACAATGAATATAAAATAGTATGATTAGAAATCCGCAAAATCTTTGTAATGATCCTGGATTTGTTTCAAATTCCCGGATGCTTTCTTAACCCATTCCCTGCCATGAGCCCCATTTGGGGATCTGTTAAAATGAAACTCACTACATATTATTCCTTGTATTTACATTGAATTGCTTACATACATTGCATTTGCAGAGGTATATTTTACAACACTTAGCCTTTAAAGTTTTTATTATTAGCCGTAAGAAGACACTTTCTTTCGTAATTTTACATTTCACAAGTAGAAAAATAATGACTATTTTGAAAAGTATTTTTTATTATTTCTAATCAATATTATTTTTTGATGTTTTATACACATATATATTTGATGTTCTAGTTTCTATAAAAACGACAATGGTAACTACTGAAATTGGACATAAGGAATAAATAAACTCCTAAGACACCTGTCTGGGACAAAAATGCGCATTACAAAATTTTGCAGTTAATGGATTAAACAATAAATAAATTTAGAAAACCAAAGAAATCGAGAAATGAGAATAATACATCTGAAAATAATAGAAGGCATCTTAATAAAAAGAAAAAAAAAAAAAAAAAGAATGGGTTCAGTAGTCCGGACAATTTTTATAATGATAATGATTCATCTCCAAACAACAGACGGTATCTCGAACAAAAAGTATGGGATCAGTAGTCCGGACAATTTTTATAATGATAATGATTCATCTCCAAACAACAGACGGTATCTCGAACAAAAAGAATGGGATTAATAGTCCGGACAATTGATGTAAATACATATAATAGGCATGGTCTTGTATATATATTTATTTGTATGTATTTAATTTCTATAGATATGAGTGCATTTTTTTAAGTTTGCAAACATTGACACTGTTGAAAAATCGAAAAAGAAATGAAAGAGTAACTCCTTCATTAATTCACTTTTAGCTGAATATTCAGGCTTTCTTACTTTTTTCATATAATTTTGCTTTGCTCACAAAAATACTTTCCATCGTTTATAATTTTCTTTCAAAATCTGATTTTCTTCTGCAAAGTATTTTACCCTCGAAGCCAACAAACATTCATTATCAATTCAACAGATTAAAAAAAAAAATTAATGAAACTGAAAAGATAAATTATTTGTTTCATTTTTCAATTATTTCCGTTCGTTCAGAGATTAAGTTTTCGCTCAAGGTTGTGCAATTTCTTTTTAAATGTAAACCATGACAAAAAAAAAAAAAAGTTTTCCCGTAAAAATTATTGAACATCAATCTTCCTAATTTCCGGTTTTGGAAATAAAACATTTTAATTTTCACACCGAATTCATCTTTCAGAAATGAAATTTAAAAAAAAAATTTTTCAATTATAATTTAATGAATCCTCTGTTGGCAATCAGTGGGCATCAAAGAACAACATGTCTTAATACTTGAACATTCGCCTAAGCATTTTATAATTATTTCCCAAGTTCTCTTCTCATATTGTACGCATTTGTGGGTTACACAAGAAATGAAGGGCCATCAATTTTGTATCAGCCTCCGTGATAGTTTAATTGTTATCCCGAGTGCTGTTCAATGGATAGCATTGGATTGCTTGTTCCCAAGTCCATTCGCTAGGTGTTTCGGATTCATCCTCAGTGTCCCACGGGGAGCTAGTGTAACTTTCTCCTTAATATTTCGGCAATTTCCTCAGTTCTGTATGCTTTCCGCATATACTCGCGATTCATGCGAGTTTTGAAGACCTAATTTTGAAGGTAATTTTAAGAGGGTTTCATCATGCACGAGATATAAGATTAGCGTGTGTGCTGCGCCGTTGACTAAAATATATATCCATTTATTGTAGTCAAAAAGTACAGCTGTATTTAAAATAAATGTCGCGCGTTACACGAAGATAGCTATGTAGCTAGATAGATAGGTAGCTAGCTAGATAGATAAATATTAGCCTACTGAGATAGATAGATAAATAGATAGATAGATATTATCCTACTGAGATAGATAGATAGATAGATAGATAGATAGATAGATAGATAGATAGATATTAGCCTAATGAGATAGATAGATAGATAGATAGATAGATAGATAGATAGATGAACAGACTGATATACATAGATAGATAGATAGATAGATAGATAGATAGATAGATAGATAGATATGGACATATAGGAAGAGTTAAATACTGTATAGATTCGCGTATCATGCGACTTTGAAGTCCTAATTTTGAAGCTAATTTTAAGAGGGTTGCATCATATATGAAGTAAGATTAGCGTATGTACTGCCGGCCCTTGCTACGCTGTTGACCAAAATATATATCCATTTACTGTAGTCAATAAGTACAGCTTTATTTAAAATAAACAGGATTTTGATAAGACTGATGTTTTACTTAACTCTGTCCAATAATAATGCAATTAAAATTCACATTAATACCGTCTTATAAAATACAAACACAGCGAATGTGCATCTTTTCCATTGTTTAAGTTTATAAGATGTTTACCTGTTTCTCGTTCAGTTGTTTATGGCTGTACGCGCTTACGGAACCAGTATAGCGTTACTAACGATACTTTTATCATTCTTTTTTACTTTTTTGACATATTTTATTAGAAGTTGGGATCAAGAGATGGAGGAAGAGAGCTTAGTCTATTGTAATTTGGTCTCTTGAAAAAGAAACTCGCGCGTTACGCGAGTATATACGGAATATCTTTTTTCTTCTTTCAATATTACACTACTACTATTACAACATCTCGTTTTTCCTGGATTGTGTAATCCGTTTTGAATGTCTGAAACGGATTCTTGTTCGATCATACAGCACTGAGTTATTTAATCAAAATAGCGTCATTTGCACAGTTTTCAGTGTAACACCATTCCTACCCAGCCATGGAAGTTCTTGAAATCCTGAGATAACTTCCTATATATGTTTTATATATGCTTGATTAACACCCATGTATTTTTCGTATCGTCTATATTGTACTAACAGTTGGTCCGTGAATACGTAACTGCATTCACTGCTGATGTTTTACACCCGACCTTCCGGATATTGAAGTACAAACTCGTTTCCTCCTTTTCCTTTTTTCTATCTGGCGTGTTCCTTCATGGCGATCCACAACTTCCTATGTTTTTATTTACATTATTCGGACTATTGTCCTCATCGTTGTCGCCATATTTATTACAACGTTTCGATCGTTGTACGCTCCGGCCTTCTTCAGGTGGTTGTAATGTCGAATTGAACCCTTTATTTCCCTCACTGGGGTAGACTGTTCTAGTTCTACGTGCCATGTTTAATGGGTGTCAGTTATCAGTTATCTCCTGCTAATTTCCCTCTGAAAGTTCTCCACTGCCTTAACCGGGTATTGAACTCACACTCTTTGGGTCCTGTCACTGGATCTAATCAACGACTTTATCCACTGTGCCATATGTCTTATGAAATTCTGGGTATTATAAACCTAATGTCTTCAGCAACCATTTTTACCAGTGCTCATATTGCAATTTTTTGTTGTTATCCACCATGTTTTTACCAGAGCTCACATTACAATTTTTGTTGTTCTTATTGCTGTTCTCTGGCACTCCTTATTACTGGTTCCCATTATATTCTCTTCTATGCTTGGTCGGCTCAGAAGATTTTTGTGGCCTAGCATATGTGCTGATTCCTTAAGTTTACGAATTTTCCAATGGCGTTCCTTGTCTATGATCTCAACATGATCCCACAGAGGGCGGTGATCTACCTTCTCTCTCCATATTTGCAATAAATATGGCGACAAAGATGAGGACAATAGTCTGAATAATGCAAATAATGTACATAATACATCATCTCAGAAATATAGACAGATACTGAAGGGCCGAAACGTTGTAATAAATATGGCGAGAAAGATGAGGACAATAGTCCGAATAATGTAAATAGTGTACATAATACCTCATCTCAGAAATATAGACAGTTACTGAAGGGCCGAAACGTTGTAATAAATATGGCAACAAAGATGAGGACAATAGTCCGAATAATGTAAATAGTGTACATAATACCTCATCTCAGAAATATAGACAGATTCCTGTAGTTTGTAGCTCTTAGTAAGTGCTGTCATTTTCTGCCAGCCATTTACGTAAGGCTGTTTGATGGGTTATTTTTTATGCCTCTCTTCCCTTCAGCGTATCTTGTGAGTGTCAAATTCTTCAAGTCTTCTTCACTAATTAAATGTTCAGTCAAAGGTATTATCAATATCCTTCCGTAGATAGTTTCCTCATGTCTCTTACCAATCCGAGACGAGATTGACTACCATTCGGACAAATATTACATAACACTACACCATAGTTTTCTTTGTTTCTAAGAAAATTTGACAGTTTCTTAATACTTTGCTTAACTTTCTGAAGGCACATTTCGGTTTATCAATGCATACTCGGGTTTCGATGTCACGTTTTCCGTTTTCTTTTAAAAAGCTTCTTAGCAATTCAAATTTTCGTACTTTTAGACTTTGTTCTTCTTTATCTGCATGCTTGTAAAGTCGTCTTGTTTTTTTCCGTCGCAATATTCTATTCTGTGTGAAAGTCTTTCTTTCCAAACTCTTGTTACACGAAATTATTCTTTAATTAAATGAATATCTTGTATTTTTCTGTTTTCCTTGGACAAAACGTTCTTTAGATTCAATCAGACGTCTGTTTGCTGATTCAAGGGAATCGCTATTGTTTTTGTTTTCGTTTAATTGGATCGTAAACATTTCAATTAGTGCATCATCTTCCAATCAAACAACGAGAATGTAATTTTAGTTTAAATTTATTTTATGCATTGACAAGAGACTCCATTTTGAAATACACTAACATCTCAAACCTAATCTCCGCTATAATATTTTGTTTCATTTTCTACTAGATATAATACACAAGGTCGTTTTTAAGGTGAGCTGTCATTTTTCTTTTTATGTGCTATGTCCTTTCAGGGCATAGGCGATTATGGCTCTCCACCTCCCTCTATCCTTTGCAGTTCTCAAGTTCCTTCCCTTTGCTTCCTCCCCCAGATCACGTTCTGTCATCCACTAGCTTAAGCCTGCCTGGTATGTCACGTGTGGTTTTCCCTTGTCTTATTTCCCCTCTATTCGACCCGTATCAGATTCTCTAGGCCCTTATTAATGTCACAGAGACTTCACCTGCCTCTTACTGATATTAAGTATAAGCCTCCTCCTTGTTTGCAAACTTTCTAAGATCTCATCGTTGCACACACGCTCGGTGCATGATATCCTTAGCATTCTTCTGTAAAAACATATCTCTGTTGCCTCGATTCTTTTTTCCATCTTTGAGAAAATCGTCCAAGATTCGCTGCCGTAAAGAAGGACAGATGTCAGGTAACAGCTCAGTATTCTTTTCTTTGTTACCAAAGAAATCTTCCTGTCTCAATAAAACTCTGCTCAGCTTTTGAAATGCGTCCTTTGGCCATCTCAATACGTCTACGGATCTCAGTGTTGCTTTTACCGTCCTCTGTCAGGACGCTTCCTTGATATTTAAACTTCCGCGTCTAGTGTTCTAGTGTTCCCGACCTCCAAATCGCATTTCGGACTCTGCCACTTAGCGATGACCATCCACTCCATCTTCTTGTAGTTCATGCTTAGTCCTTTCTTCACACTCTCTGTCACTACCTTCTCTAGGAAATTTTGTCATTTCTTTTCCGTGTCTGCTATTAGTCATCTGCGTATCTTATGCTGTTAAGATTTTGGCCGCCAATTCTAAATCCCGGTAGGCTTTCCAATTCTCTTAGAATTGCCTTCGAAAAATGACCCAACCCCCGGGAGCATTAACACACTGGCACCTATAGTCCACCGACTGTCCCGCTTTCAGCCCAGAGAGGAAATAGCTGCCGAAGGTCCGGAAATCCCCGGGATCAGGTTTCTTTTACGTTGATTAAAGACAAGTGCCATATGGCTGAGTAGCCATATTTCTATTCAGATGTTCTATCTTCTTTGAGTAGAGAATGTATAAAGTATGTTTATTCTATTTTCCTTCTACACTGTTGCCGAAAAAGCGATGACTGTTATCGGACACGCCTTCTTCATTTCACGACTTGATCTAATATCACTATCTGAATTCCGTAATTTGTTTGAGATATCAAATAATAAGATGATAGTGACTATCTATCTATCTATCTATCTATCTATATATATATATATATATATATATATATATATATATATATATATATATATATATATAAATTGAACATTGATGCCAACACTCGGAGGCGACAGGCTATTTCATGCTAGACACAATCGTCAGGCGTGAAACAGCCTGTCACCTCTGAGTGTTGACTTCAATGTTCACTTTTATATTTACATACGCTCTGTCTCTGATATTGAACACTTTATCCCATAAATATAGGACACTTTAAAACTATATTTCTCCTTATATATATATATATATATATATATATATATAAACGAAAACCGTTGATGGAACCAATGGACAACTTGCCAAAACCTAAAGCTCTTATCCAGATATAGTTTCGAGCAAAACTGACAATACTGAATAAAGAAAGATAAAAAGAACGCCTAAAAGCAAACTTGCCTACTCAGTAAAGTGCTCCAAGTCTAGATTGCTTTGCTTTGACCGAGCAAAACAAAAAAAAAACCGCTTACGAACGTTTGAGAAGTCTTACTCAAGAAAAATTGTGCCTCTGACAGTAATCGAACCTGCATCCTTTTTTTTTCTTTCGTATTACATAACGATTGTTGTTATTAATGTAAAAATAGTAATGTTAAAATAATAAAAGAATAGCAACTCAAAGACGTATACCAATTACAAATAACGTTTGTAGGTGTAAAAGCAGTGCCGGAGAAATAAAATCCTTTCAAATATATATAGCGATTCTCCAAGCAAAGCTTGGATCTGGCACAAGGCCGAACATATGGGGCATCCAGTGAGAATCGAACTCACTATTAAGCCGTGATTATTCTAGTGAGACAATCTCGCTAACCATAACACCACCTCGCGGTACCTAACCGATTTTCTAAGCGTACCTAAGATGAGGCACAAAGCCTAAAATATAGGGGACCCAGAGAGGATCGAACTCACTGTTCTGACGTAATTGACCTAGCGAGACAGACTTGCTAACCATTACACCACAGCGGAGTGCGCCCGCTCTTTTAAATATTTATATGCTAGTTGACGTACACGGTAATTTCCGGGAAAGTGGATGTTATCCCCAGTTCCCGTTCTCATATCCCTTTCTTCGATTATCCGAAAGTAACAATTCAAATAAGACTCAATCTGAAAAGAACTCTTGTAGGTTCATAATAGAATAATCAACCTCCACCTCTATGATTCTTTGTAACAGGCAAATCAGTTATCCGAAAAAAGCAATTCAAAGTAAGAGCCGATCTGAAAAGTGCTCTTGTGCGTTCACAGAGAATATAGATCTTAAGATGGCTACTTTTAAAAGAAATTTACAATAGATGTACAAATAGAATAACATATAGTTTCACAATAGATTTTCAATATATATAAATTTATAGATAGAATAACATATAGATTAACAAAATTTTTTACAACACTTACAGTATAGTTAAATCATAAACACCTGATGATTGGATGTTTCTTATCAAGTTTGCAGAGCCTCTTGACTAAAAAAAAATGTTTTTTCCGTGTGGAGAATAAATAAATGATTGGGAATGCCGACTCTTGAACATCCCACATGAACTTGGCCATGGAAGAAAACCAGTTTTATGGATTATGACCTACTCCATCAATGGTCTGCCCCTGAGCTTTGTCAATGCTGATTGCAAAAATCAATTTTACCTGGAATTGCAGCCGCTTGAACTGGAAAGACATATCCGAGGGTATAAATGGAATTTTAGGAATAAATACAGCCTCACTGCTTGCTTTGCCAATTAGAATTATCGCCTCCAACGACTGTTGGCATCATCTTAATTGCAAGTCGTGTGTCATTGCAAAGCTTCAGTGCATCCAGGTTTCTTAGCAGCATCAATGACGCACTAATCTTGAGGTGCAAATTGTAAGGTGGGAGGCCTGCTGGTTTTAGGCTATTCAAAAATTCCATTAGATAATTCATCGGCATTTAATACAGCGTCAATGGAATTTTAGCTGGGACGCTAACCTGGCAACTGTTCCAGAAGTTTGATGTTCGAATCATCAACTACCACATTCTTTGGGACTAAAATGGCATGGGTTATCATCTAGTTGTGGTCTGTAAACTGATTCTCCAGGTTAAGAAACGCCCTAGTTATTAGTTCTTTTAAATTAGATACCATATGTCCAAAAGGCAAGCTGACCCGCTCATCCTGCTCGCGAACCAAAGAGCCATTACCAACATCTAATACTTAGAAAAAGTATCAACACCCTCATCACCACTGAGCTGCACTATCATGTTGGTTGCGAGTCTCAGCTGTTTCACACTCCTTAAAAGGTAGAAAGACTTTACACTGTTGGTTATCTTGTCAGATTTTATCGCTATCCGAATCACTGGAATGGTTTCTCTAATGTTTCCTGCAAGTAAGACTGTTGCAACTCTCATGAGCCGTGTGTTGTGTCGCCTTATCCCAGATGATCAATTTACCTTTTATAGTAACACGACTGATGTTGCAGGTTGCCCTCTCTTTCTTGGACGGTTCCAAAGGGAATTTGAAGCAGGAATGAGCTGTGCAGACACCACCTAGCAGAGTTGCAGCTATACCACTTGACGCCACTGCTAGAGAATTATGTTTCATTTGGCGCAGTTTAGTAAGAAGTCATTTGATGATAAATATATTACCAGTTCCACCTGGGGCATTGAGGAAGAATAGAATTCCTCTTTCACCTTAAATGTAAGTCCTCCATCAGTTTGTGTTCGTTATTAGTTAAATATGGGTGTCATTTCCACGGTGCCATAACCGATTTCCAGCATGTACTCAATTGCGAGATTTCTGTCTGCTCAGGCTGAGATAGGCCAAATAAGGCAATTATTTGGCTTCCCATAGTTTGCACTTGGGTCTCCAGGTTAACTAATAACTTGTTGTAAATGGCATCATTGAATGTGACAATTTCCGGTTTGGCTTACCTTTTAATCTTTCCAAGGATGTCATATGCCAAATTCAGACAGACAGACGGAAAGTGACATTTATATATATTTAAATTATATATCCAGATTTCAATACTGAATAGAATGAAAAGTTTAAGAAAAAAATCTTTCTTAAATATTTTTTATTTCGTTTTCGCTTTTCTTCGCGATTCGCATTGACATAGTCTAATTAAGCAGCCTTAATTAAAAGTAAAACTTAATAGAGAAGGGTACGTGGCTCATGCCGATTAAGGACGTCTGGATATTTTTTAAGAAGGATGTCTATTGCCACAGCTAGATTTTTTTTACACACGATATACTGCATGAAAGTGTCCTTCAAACAGATTCTTATTTCACAGACAATAACAACCGCGTCTTTTTAAGGTTAGGCTGAAATATGAACTTAGGTAAAGTTTATATTCGCAAATATGCTCAATTTAAATGTTATTTCACGTTTAAATGACCTAATGGACCAGCCAATTTCTTTGTATTTAATAAATTCGATCCTGGCGAATTTAATGATGCGCATGCAAAATTTTGAAACGAATTAATTTTTTGCAATGTAAACGAATTAATTTTTTGCAATGTAAGCGAATTATTTTTTTTGCAATATAAACGAATTAATTTTTTGCAATGTAAGCGAATTAATTTTTTTTTGCAATATAAACGAATTAGATTTTTTGCAATGTAAACTAATTAGATTTTTGAAATGTAAACACACTACGGAGATCGTATTCAACGAGAGATTATGCTAAATTAAATGAATCTAAATAAAGATTTTATATAGAAAATAACCGACGATTCGCTCAGATGTTGTCCCCTAAATTTTTAAAATTGGACAAAGATCTGTCTGAAGTTTTAAATATTATAAGAAGTATTATTTCGTAACATGTGTATCTTTCTAAAATTTTGCGAGACCAAGTATCTCACTTGCTTAAACACAGTGATAAAGATGTAAACAGCGTTTAGCGTAAGACCCGATCTAAGGGCCTTAGCGGTCCCATTATAGATTTTTATATAAAAACAAAGGCAATTAATCTAGTGCCAACCTGAATGTTACATTAACATGTATGCAAAATTTCATCAATATTAGTTGACAACTTTAGGTGGAAACTTGAGTTCAGACAAACAGAAATTGACATATATATATATATATATATATATATATATATATATATACATACGTTCTGTCTCTGATATTGAACACCTTATCCCATAAATATGGCACACACTAAAACCATATTTCTTCATATATATATATATATATATATATATATATATATATATATATATATATATATATATATGTATATATATATATATATATATATATATATATATATATATAGCAAGGAAAAACGAAAGATGTTGCTGAAAGATCTAAATACCTAAATCTCGAACAGTATGTAATAATAATAATAATAATAATAATAATAATAATAATAATGGACTTTTCCGTCGGTTTCGACGTATGAGCATCTGACAGTTTATTGATTCAGTTATGAAAGTTTGTGCGATAATCTTAAGTGGCATTTAAGACCCGATAGTGATTTACAAAGGAGGCCACATTTGGAGCAAGAGTGAGGGTTGTGAAATGAGATCACTGTTAGATTGGCTGACCTTGAAGACGATTCAGACAAGCAAATTGAACACGTTGATCTCCATTCTACCCGCTCCAAGGCTAATCGCTCAAAGGTGTTATGTAGTATATTGACTCCTGACAAGTTGCTTTTCAGTTTGTCTTTGTATCTTAGCCATGAGCGTCATACATTCCTGTAGCCCTGATCTAACTGGCTGTACATTAGGATCTTGGGTATCCTGTCATCAGACATTCTCAAGACATGACCTGTCCACCGTAACTGAGACAGTATGATAAAAGTCTCGATTCCTCCAATATTACACCTGTTGAACAGGTCTACGTTAGATGTCCTATCTTGAAGCTTGACTCCACAGATTGCACGCGGACAGCTTTTATGGAAAACATCCAACTGGCGTATATATATAATTTTAAGGTATTGTATATTCATGGGTAAAAGTGCCCAATATCAGAGATACAACGTGTGTAGATATGAAAATATAAACGTGGACCCTGAGGTCATCACAGTCCATGTCCTGAAGTTTGTGTAGTCATTGAAGAACTGGGAATGATGTCGAAATATGTCAATTAGGTAAGCGTAATTATTTTTAGGCAGGTATCAAAATAAGTAAATTCCAAAAAAAAAAAAAAAAAACTACATCCGGCAGCAAGGTCTCTGATCAGAAGAATGCAGGTTCTGATTGGAGTGAAATCATTACTTATTGCGGTTGTTCCCAACTCCACCCTCACCTGGTGAGATAGCACTTGTTAGGGTCGCAGCTATGGGCAAAGAGTGAACCCCCAAACAAACACTATGAAATTTAGAATATATTTTATACTAGAAACACCATTATTATAGTACAAATAAATTTTTACATAAAAATGACCAAGATTTTATATTTATAGTAAGATGACCAACAATACCATTTATAGTAGAATTACTAACAATACCATTTTTAGTAGATTACCAACAATACATTTTTATAGTAGAATTACCAACAGTACATATTTATAGTAGAATTACTAACAATACAATTTTATATTGGAATTATCAACAATACATTTTATAGTAGAATTACCAAGAATAAATTTTATAGTTGAATTACTCACAATACATTTTTATCGTAGAATTACTAACAATACAATTTCATAGTAGAATTACTAACAATACATTTTTATAGTAGAATTACCAAGAATACATTTTTATAGTAGAATTACCAACAACAATTTTATAGTAGAATTAGCAACAATACATTTTTATAGTAGAATTACTAACAATACATTTTATAGCAGAATTATCAACAATACATTTTATAGAAGAATTACCAACAATACATTTTATAGCAGAATTACCAACAGTACATTTTTATAGTAGAATTACTAACAATACAATTTTATAGTAGAATTACCAACAATACATTTTATAGTAGAATTAGCAACAATACATTTTATCTGTAGTTCAAGGCATACAATAACGTTTAAAATATATTTAGTTGAAGCCATAAAATTGTGTCCAAAATATTTAGATTTTGGCATTAAGTACGCAAAGAAGATGATATACCGCCAAATAAAATCAAGCAACTAACAAAATATATTTATAGTAAAATGACCAACAATACATTTTTATAGTAGAATTAGCAACAATACATTTTTATAGTAGAATTAGCAACAATACATTTTTATAGTAGAATTAGCAACAGTACATTTTATAGTAGAATTAGCAACAGTACCTTTTATAGTCGACTTTTCAACAATACATTTTATCTGTAGTTGAAGGCATGCAATTGCATTTAAAATATCTTTAGTTGAATCCATAAAATTATTTTCAAAATATTTATATTTGTGCATTAAATAACCCATAAAGTTGTTGATATGCCGCTAAACAAAATTCAAACTCCAACCTATTATTGCCTCTTGCATCTTATGCAAATTTGTGTTCGTGTATATAAAAGAATTTTTACTATTTTATTAATTATTTTTCAATAGTTTGTTGGAAATATGAACTTTGAACATTTTACTAAAAATAAGGGTGAAATTCTTAATTTTCAAGCTTCTGTATAAATTTTTAATATTTTCCCAGTCACTAAAAACAGATTGCAAATCTCTTTTTAATACAAATACTTGTTTTCTGTTGGCTTCACTCCCTTCAGACTTCGACACAATGCTCGTTCAAATAGAAGCAAATGAAAATAGAGAAATGAATGAGGTTAAATATTACCATTTCCACTGTTTTAATGCTTACCTATGTACGAAAATACTTCAAAGTCTCGTTGGCATGAGATTTTGATCTTCGTCTCCTTGACCTTGTTAATTCTGTTGATCTTGATGAGATGATAAAGGAAAAAAAAGAAAAGGAAAAAAATTCCAAGCTATCTCGATGCAACATCGATACACAGAACTCCGAAGAACGTATAAATTAAAACGCTCCGTGAAACTCAATAAAAATTTAAAATACCGTATTTACTGTCCTATTGCATGTGGAGTTTTCACTGAAATTAACCTGCAGTATTGTGTATGAGAGGGACATGAAGATCACGAAAAAAATGGGGTTCACCTGGAATCAGTGAACCCATAGAGCTTAGCCCTTAAACTAAAACTCCTGGAAGTGAACGAACATAATATCAAGAAAAAACAAAATATCCCTGAAAAATTCACCCAGGAAAAAAGATGTTGAGAAATGTATGGAACAGCACAATATTTTGTTGTTTGTTTTCTAGAAATACCAGATTTTACAGATTATATACCAGAATTTAAATACCAGAATTAACTACCAGATTTTACAGAAATATTTGCCTTGACTGGTTTATTTCTGATTGCTTTATGCGTGTTTTTGTTGATATACGGGTATTGGAATTTGATTTTCTGCATATATGACGTGGGACTTCATTTACCAACAATTACCATACTTCTGCTTTTTGTTTTTTTTGCCTATTACCATACGTACCAGTGTTCATTGATACTAGTAGCTATTATGAATTTACTCTATGTCAGATGTTGCTTTCTAAGAAATAACTAAAATAAGTTTCAATAATGCATGATGAAATGTACTAAAAATCTTCTTTTCCAAAAACTGTATTTCTAAATTAAATCTTACCTATTAAAAAAATAGGACAACTTGTGCTAATACTATTAGTTTGGGAGGTTTTTTTATGGTGCGTGTCACATAAAAGTTAAGTTGATTTTTTCGTCGTTGGGTGTGCTCTTTTTTCCCTAAATATGCAAAAAACCTAAATCTGGATGCGTCCAATGCATCGTTGATGGAAACAGGGCGGCAAATACAGTATTTGCTTGAAAAAGTAAGGCTTAATTTCTAAACGCAGTCTTTAAAAGATAAATAACAGATATTTTGTAATAATTATATTCCTTGTACGTCTTTATTCGCGAAGCTTAGCTTAGTATTGACACATATAATAATGCTATATAATGCTTCATACTTAATACATATTATTACAATAGTATTAATACATTTCTATTAATATAGTGTATTAATATATTAATTAATATTAATTAATATAGACATACATAATGATAACGTATAATAATGCTATTCGTAAAAAAGAATAATCGTTTCCGTATAAGGTTATTCATTGACCGAACAGTCAGAGTTACAGTAAGTTGAACTTTATAAAATCTTTATAAAATTAAACATTTTTAATGAAATTAGACTTTTTAAGTTCACTAAATGTTATAGCTCTTTCTAGTATAGATAAGGGTTTCCTTTCTAACTTTTGTTTTTGTAGAGTGTAAAGTCAACATCTTTTTTTATATAATCGTCTTCTTTTCTAGTTACAAGGGCTATCACTTTTTTGTGTCTACTTTTAGAAGTGTCGTGATTTTCGTTATTTGGTAAAAGCCTTTGTTTGTGGTTCTGTTGTGTCAGTCTAAAACGTTGCGCCGAAAGAGTATAGCAGGTAGGGCAGAATGATTGAACGACAATCAAAGATTTAGAAACAGTTTCAAAAATTTCATATGCCAAAAATAAATATAATTTCAAAAACTTAAAATATTATTTGTTATTGCATACATGAGTTCCAGTATAAATAGTTATAAATAATTATTAAGCGGTTTTATCATTGTGATGCTTTTGTATTATATTAGGTATTAAGAATATAGTCACTAGGATCCGCAAATTGGAGGAGAGAGTTATCAATGATAATGTTTTAACTTCGAATCTGCAGTTATATCCTTTTAACCCTCTCTCCCTGTTTTTTTTTTATTATTATTTTTAAATGTACTTTTTATCACATAAAGTTTGGTGAGATGCGAGCAAATTTTCATGCGGTCCAGCGAAAAAAATGTTTGGGAAATACTGTCTTTTAGGCGGTAACAGATTCAGTCATTTGAACCAGATATTGTACATTTTTTGTACATCAAGACATGACTTCAGGTAAGTATAAATTTAACGTAAGCTTATTTGACGGCTGTGGTTACAGGAAAAATGTCAGTTAAACGAAGAAAATACGAAAAAAAGTACAATAAAATAAACAGAAAATAAATTTTTGGAAGCATTTTCATTTTTCATTTCCAAAGGATTTACGAGATACAGAAGATGTTTAAATGAATGAAATTTTCAAAAAATAATATTTTTCTTTAGAAAATCTTGGTAAAAATATTTTTTTATATCTCTTACCACCCCACCACCACCACTTATTAAATTTCATGAAATTTCGAAGAATTAAATTTTTAAAAAGTTTCCAAACCATCGGTAGATAATATTTAACAAGTCTGTTTTAAATACATCGTCCTTGTCGTCGACGAAACAGTTCCGTGGGATTCTGACATAAATTAAAAGTAAATATTTCTTAAAAAGTTTAAAAAAAAAAAAATTAAAATAATGATGTGCCCTAATTCCCCATGTATAATACGCCTTCATCCATAATACGCATCCCTAAAATTGTGCAGAAAGTGTGGGAAAATGCTTCTACTCACGCATAATACTCAACCCTTGTTTGGTGATCAAACCCTATAAATCGTACCTCTCCAGTTTCATCACGGCCAGCGTTTCCTACTCTTATTCAAACTGTAATTGAAAATATTTATGAAATTTTCCGATCATCACGATTCTAAAAGGAAACGGAAATACCTATATTGTGCCTACTGCGCAGACTCATTAATCTGTTTTTAATCGATAAAATGTGTAATCTACCGGATCTGTCTGTAGTTTTTCACAAATAAAAATGGTTTTAAATATAGAATAATATTATTTTAATTTAATTTTATGGTAATTCTTATTTTATTCTACATTTCTAAGTATTGTTAGGTACATATGATATCCTTATGGGGTCGCAATCGCCGAATGTTAGTGTCAAATTGTCGTATGTTTGTGGTGAGTAGTCATTTCGCTACTGAAATCGACCTATGAAACGGCAATTTTTTTTAAAGATTTTTTGTAGCTGTGCATAATACGCACTTTGCTTATTATTTTTTTTTTAGAAAAAATGCGTATTATTCGTGAGGAATTACGATGTCTATTTTTTGTATCCATACGCCTATTTGTATATCATTTGGGTTTGTTCTTTCTAAAAATCAGTTTCTATGTGTTTACGTTGACAAATAAAAACGGGATTGGTGTGTTGCGAAAATAAATTTTTCGCGGATGTATAGGCAAAAATATTCGAGTAGAAGAATTATTTTTGACAAATAGAAAAGTATAAACGGAGAATAAAGGATGGCGCTTAAAAGTTTTTGATGCGGGAAAGAGTTAAATTGATTCTGCTGTTCTGGGAGCGACAAGAAAGCAGTAAATCAATGGCCAGAAGATAATAGCCTTTCTCAAACTTTTTTTTCCGGAGAAATAATTTCGTCTCAATTTCGAGAACTGATAGTAATTTTCCCTGTGCGATTTGAAACGAAAAAGAAAGAAGGAGAGAGAGAAAAAAAAAGAGTAAATGGAAAAGATTCAAATAGAATTAGAAGGAAGAAGAAAGAGGGGAAAAAAAAGCAGAACTAAAGAGCAGGAGAAAATAAATAAATAAATAAATAAACAAACAAACAAACAAACAAAAGTAAAAGACGGGAAGAACGAAAGAGGGAAAATCAAGTTCGAAGGGGAGCTAAGAAAAGAAAGAAAACGAAAAGAAAGAAGGAAGCAAGAGAAATTAAAAGAGCAGTGAAAAGGTAAGAAGAAAGACAATAAGAAAGAAAGAAAGAAAGAAAGAAAGAACAAAAATAATAAGACAATAAAAAAGGTGAAAAAGCAAAAGAAAGAATATAGGAAAAAGCGGAGAAAAGAAAGAAATAAAACGAAAGAAAGAAAACGAAAGAAAGAAAGATAGAAAGGAAAAAAGACGGGAAGAACAAAAGCGGGAAAATCAAGATGAAAGGGGAGCGAAGAAAACAAGGCGGAACGAAGACATAAAAAGAGAGAGTGAAAAGAAAGAAGGAAATAAGAGAACAAGAAAAAAAGACGGGGAGTACAAAGAGGAGAAGAAAACAAAATGAAAGAGGAGAGAAAAGAAAAAAAAAGGGGAGAAAGCGGAAAGAGCGGGAGAAAAGAAAGAAAGAAGGAAGAAGTCAGGAAAAAAAAGACAGGCTGAGTAAAAACAGGAAAGAAGAGAAATTAATAGAGTGAAAAGTAAGAAAGAAGACAATAAGAAAAATAGGTGAAAGAAAGAAAGAAAGAAAGAAAGGCGACGAGAAAAAAGCGTGGAAAAAGAACAAAGGACGAAGACAAACAAAACAGAGAGGGAAACAGTAAAAGAAATGGTGAAAAAAGATGGAGGAAAAGGTAGAAAGAGGAGAGACAACATGAAGGCAAGAGAAATAGGGGAGAGAAAAAAAGTAAGAGATAAGACAATCAAAAAAGAGTGGGTACCAAAATAAGAGAGAAAACAAGAAAAATAATAGTGAAAAGGATGAACAAAAGGAAAAAAGACAATAAAAAGAGGAAGAAAGAAAGAAAGAAAGAATCATGCATACAGGACAATGATTGGGAAGAAGAAAAAGAAAAGAAGAGAGTGGAAAAACGATTACCAGAGAGAACCAATTGTGTTCAAATTGGTTAGACATCAGAGGTATTTATTAAGATGAGTTGATCTCCAAGAACGTGGGCACCCTGGGTGGATCTAATTCTCTACAGATATTTGCGAAAGTTTCCTGACCATTTTTCCAGGATTTCCTAAATTTAGATTAGCCTGGCCCCGAACTTGAAACATAAGAATCCTCTTTTAGAGTGTATCAGGAAGATGACAGTCTTTAATTTTCATGTTTCTTTGGAAGAATTTGAAAGATTACAACTCAAAAAACTGTTCTTTATTTCATGGTTACACATGGCGCAAACTGATCTTATCACACTGACAGATCTTATCGATAACTATAAACGAATTATATCTGTTTTTTAACGTTGGTCTAGTCGAAAATATAATAATGAAAAAGTCAAACAAAAAAGGCACCAAAAGAAGAAACGATGTAATATGAAAATAGCTGTCAGTCGTGGCGATCTCTCTTCAAATGGCTACTTGTTATGTACTTGCTATTGTGAGGAATAAGAATTCTTGGATTTGAATGATTCATTCTTGTCATTGAGACGGAAAGAATAAAGATGGCTAAATCGGTGGAGAAAGAGAAGTTAAAAGAGAAGAAATCGTAGAAGAAAAATTGATAAAGCAGAAAGGAAGAAATGTAGAAAATTTGGGAAAGGGAAAAACCGGATGGAGAATGGTTTAAAAATGGAAGAAGATAAAGAAGAAGAAAAAGAACTGATTGCGAGAAAAAGATAAAAGAGATTAAAATAGAAAAAGGCTAAAAACTAAAAAAAAAATTAAAGGTAATAAAAAAGGCTGAAAATGCAAGAAGGCTAAAAAGTAAAAAAAAATTAAAACTAATAAAAAAGGGAGAAAATGCAAGAAGAAGACTAAAATGTAAAAAAAATTTAAAGGAATAAAAAAAGGCTGAAAATGCAAGAAGGTTAAAAACTAAAAAAAATTAAAATTATAAAAGGCTGAAAATGCAAGAAGGAGGAGGAGAAGAAGAAGAGAAGAAGAAGAAGAAGAAGAAGAAGAAGAAGAAGAAGAAGGAAGGAATGAAGGAAGAGGAGGAGAAGAAGAAGAACTGATTGCGAGAAAATAAAATAAATTAAATAAAGATTAAAAGTAATAAAAAAAGGCTAAAAACTATAAGAAAAGCAGAAAAAAAAGAAGTAGAATGATAAGAACTATAGTAGTTTTTCTTCATTTTTTAATTATTAGGTTGGTGCAAAAATAATGACGTAATAATGTCATTTTTTGACGTTAAAAATACGTCAAAAAACGACATTATTACGTCATTATTTTTGCGCCAACCTAATACTATCTTTTATTAAAAACTATGTAAATGCCATTCTTCTGGATTGAAGCTTTGTTCTAACCATAGTATTCTCGCTTATTCTTGACGTCAGAAATTTTCTACCGTGGATGAGTTTAATTCATCAAGCTGAACATGATAAAACCTGGGATTTTAAAAGGCCGTACTGACTCTAACAAAGGTCAAACAAAATAAAATAATAAGATAGAATAAAATAAATAAATAAAAAATGAAAAATAGAAAAGCTAAGAATAACCGTATCATCGTCTGACTAGAACGCAACTAATTTGTTGACGGCATATTCGTTGGTTCGAAAGACTAACTTCAAAATTCCATCACATTTTTTCTTTCTTTTTACGCAGCTTCAACGAACGGTTTTCTTAAACCGAATGATTTTCTTCACCACTAAGAGTGTGGACTTAATCAAGGAAGTGTTCAAAAATAATGGAAGCAAGACATTTGGGAGAAAGAAGGAAAAATACAAACGGTGCTTAAAATCAGCCTTTTGGCTTGGAGTAAATAATTGTCACTTTCCTAATGAGATAACGATGATAGAAAATGGAAGATGCCAGCCGATACAAAGGACAGAAATGCTTACGAAGAAGACGAAAAACTTTTGCATTTCCATTAGTGGTGTATTGATTTATTCTTACATATTATGAACAGCAATTACCGATTATTTGGAATTGGTCGGGAAATATTGCAGTCTACGTACACGCACACACACACACACGCACACACACACACGCGCGCGCACACACACACACACATATATATATATATATATATATATATATATATATATATATATATATATATATATATATATTCTGTCTGTCAGTAAAGCTTACTTTCATTCCTGATCATTAACAATCCTTTCTTACTGAACTTTTGATGCAATGTTATTGTAAAATAATTAGCAATTTTTTTATATTTTCATATCTTTAATATATATATATATATATATATATATATACATATATATATATATATATATATATATATATATATATATATATATATATATACTCGGTATAGCAGGAAAATTTTACTAATCGTGTAACACCAAAATTGTACAATTATTAGATTAAGTTTTCAACCATGGCATCTTAGGAATGATTAAAGATATCTTACTGGAATTCTCAGAGTGTTTTATAACACTATTGGACTCTACTTTGAGTAATAAGAATCTATAATTACTCTCCAAGCTTAACAGAAGAATCGTGGTGAAACCTATTATAGACAAAAATGACATGTCCATCATTAATTAAACATAGCTAAGGATCGAAAGATCATGAAGTTCAAATATATATATATATATATATATATATATATATATATATATATATATATATATTATTCTAGGATCATATTCCAACTTATTCAAGATGATCTTCACCCCCTCTAACCTTTTAGCTTTCTGTTCTAATGTAAAAAGATGCCTCACAGTTTTCACATACAATTTCATTTTCAAATCTTTGTTCACTGCTCTTTGGACTGTCATAGCTGAAACTCCTCTCTCGCTTGCTAAACGTCTTATGGATTGAGTTGGATCTTTTCTAATTGATCTTTTTTAGCTCTAAGTTGAAGTGATGATCCCTCTTCCTGTTGTGACATCCTAATTCAGTTTTCCTCTCTATTTTTTTCTCTCTTTTAAACTTATTCTAAATGTCACCCATGAAATTCTTTACTCGTCCAAGCCATATATATTCGACAATGTCTTTCTGTTTAACCTTTTTTGGTGTTGTTTGAACCGATTCATGTTGCCATTTTTATTTAACGTTTCCTTAAATTTCTGTGTTAAGGTGGTGTCTATCCACTTTCCACGAAAAAATAGGTGGATACTGAGACTTATACTAGGTTAAAATTTTAAAACCCTTCTACCATTGGGTCTCTTCGTCCTCAAGTACCTGAGCGAGTTTGTCTCGGTGTTTTTAGGTTTCGGCTCGGTACGATGTTTCTGACCCAAGGATGAGTTCTGTCGCCTTGACTTCTGGGCCGTCGCGACAAGTCTACTCGGAGCATCACGCATGCATTTCCCATACTGGAAACCTTCATTAAGGGTGCTGCTGGTGGTAGACGTTTTCTAGGTTTTGGCGTTATCCGCCTGATAGTCAGGGATCCAAACATTCGATTAACTCCAAAAGAGGCTATCCTATTGCCAGGTGTATAATATCGGGGCTATTGTTCTGACATTTTGTGAATGGTTTCTGTACAGTGCATAATCTCCGGTGGGGCCTCTCGATGCCTTAATGAAGGGATATGCTACGGCTGTATCTCTGAACGAGTATCTCCAAGGAATATATACGTGAAACTCCTGCGAGTGAGTCTTTCTCTCTACCTACTAGTTTTCCACCAACCAATACATACATGAATCTAATCGGAATAAAAATTAACAAAAAGTATTAAACTCAACCTAAAAGAAAAAATGTAGATCCTACGTATACTATATTCTAAACTAACGTTAGGGGGTCTACGTTCCAACTTTACAAAATTAGAACACCATCTTGTCCAAACTAAACTAGACATCTTTCTACTTTCTGAAACCGGTATCAATACCTCATGCGCACTAAGAGAATTTTCCGTCCCGGGCTACTCACCCCTCATAGCCAAACATAGCCACCTAAATTGTCACGGACTCGGAGCCTACATCAATGACGAGTTTCCCCCCTGGCAGGGATGTAAATAATGAGGAAACCGTCCAGCCGTACATCTCTATCCTCCTCAGGTATTGCAGAGACTTCTCCATCTATGAGCTTACCATGACACTCGGAAAACCTCCTCGACCTCTTCCTAAATTCCTACCTTGATAAATGCATACCAAAATTTCAGACTCCCTAATCAGTGCCCAGATTGATGCCAAGCCTAAGACACCCTCTGATGTACTGTTTCATAGAAAGATTTTTCGCTATGCGAGCGCAGACTGGTATAGCTTTCAGTCTTATATGATGGAAGCTCCCCTCCCAACCTTCAAGCATACTGCCTCCAAAACTGCTGACCTTGTCACTGATTGGATCCTTTCTGGAATGGAGAGTTTTATATCCCAAATAAATAAATAAATATATAGATAGATAGAAACCGGTATCAACACCTCATGCGCACTAAGGGAGTTTTCTGTCCCAGGCTTCTCACCCCTCATAGCCAAACATAGCAACGTAAATTGTCACGGACTCGGTGTCTACAGCAAGGACGAGTTTCCCTCTGGCAGCGACGCAAACAAAGAGGAAACCGAACACCCGTACATCTTTGCTTCCGTGTGGCACTTATCCATTCGTTTTTTCTCTCTACCCTCCTCAGGATGAAGGGACGGTAATCTTCGACCGAATATCTGAGAAGATTGATAATATCTTCTCTCAGTTCCTCTCGGTCAGTTTTCATATCTACGTAGGCATCGACATCCACCATAAAGAATGGCTATTCCACTCCAGCAAAACCGATGTTGAAAGCAGATATTGCAGAGACTTCACCATCGCCTATGAGTTTACCATGATCATCGGAGAACCTACCCGGGTCCTGGACACGACGAGACATCAGGCGAACCTCCTCGACGTCTTCCTAAATTACTACCCTGACAAATGCTTATCAAAATTTTGCCACCACTAAACATGTCTGACCATTCCCTAAACAGTGTCTAGATTAATGCCAAACGTAAGGCATCCAGTAACGTACCGTTCCATATAATTATATTTCGCTAGGATGACTTCCGAACCTACATAATGGAAGCTCTCCTTCCAACCTTCGTCAAGCATTCCGTCTCTAAAAGGGCTGGAATAGATAGTTTTATATCCCAGATAGATAGATAGATAGATAGATAGATAGATAGATATGGACAGAATTAGATGGAGACAGAGAGAGATGGCAGAATTATATATATATATATATATATATATATATATATATATATATATATATATATAGATAGATAGATATAGATATGAACAGAATTACATGCATATGGACAGAAATAGATAGATAGATAGATAGATAGATATGGACAGAATTTTATATATATATATAGAGAGAGAGAAAGAGAGAGAGACAGAGACAGAGACAGAGAGAGAGACAGAGAAAGAGAGACAGAGACAGACAGACAGACAGACAGACAGAATTAGAGAGTCAGGGATAAATATATAGACAGAATAAGATAGATAGATAGATAGATAGATAGATAGATAGATAGATAACGAACAGAATGAGATAGATAGATAGATAGATAGATAGATAGATAGATAGATAGATAGAAGTTATATATTTAGGTCTTTCGGTGATATTTTCTCCCAAATTACTGTGGTATATGTGCTTCAAATATTACTTGAATGAATTTAAAGGTCAATACCCAGGACAAAACAGGTTAATTTAGGAAATATTCCAATTATATATATCTAAAAAAACAAACCCACCTATTAAATATTTTTCTTGGCTTCCCTTACACGAGAACTACACGGGGAAGAATTAATTTTGCCAAAGTGAAATATAATTTACACGTAAAATTTTAATTGCAATCTTCACATTCAAAGTTTTTTTCTCTCACTCTTTTTATTTTATGCTAAAATTTAAAATATAATCACCAAATTCGACAGATAAATTAACGTGATTATCTCGGGGATGTAACGAAAGGTCATTATAAAATGGCGGACATTGAAATACAAATGGAAAATCATGTGGAATATGACATTTTCCTCGTAGGAACCTTTCATATAAACTAAGAAAATTTAATTAGAAATTGAAGATTATGTGTGATAAGTGGTTTTCTTTATGGTAACCATTTAATAAAAATGTGAAGGCGTTTGAATACAAACAGAAGATCAGGTGGGATACTAGAATTTACAGGAAAGTGAATCATTTATGTACAAACGGAATATCTAACGAAATTTTAGGATTTAAAAAAAAGAAACGAAAAGATTCTGCTTAGCTTTAATAAAGCCGACCGTACAATCAAGCCATCCTAGCAAAAGCCCCGAAACATATGAAGGATGTCTGTTGTCAGTGTATCAATATTGAGATTAAGTCACTAATGTTTTCTACAAAACTGAAACGCTGGCAAACTATTTCAGACCAGAGATAAATATAAATCAGCCATTGATGATCTATATACTTTTAATAAGTGTTCTTCTAAAACTAATGTTTGGCCAGGAAAAATATGTTCGTCCGAGTACAAGTGAAATATGTGATATGTCTTTCTTTTGTGAATTCATTCGAATATATCAAGGAACCTGCAACCAGTCATACATGTAGTGATAAGAAAAGATTTTTCATATTGCTCAGTTACATTTCTGTACAATAAAACATGAATAGCGGATATGTTTCTGTACAGAAGACATTACCGTTTACATTAAAAAAAAAAAAAAAAAAGCTGAGGGCGTGCGACTGGTGATGCCATTGCTCCGCCCCATGATTCAAATAAAAACCGGGGGTAGATTTATCTCTTCGTTTAGAACAGAAAATGGTTGACGGAATAGTCCGGGTGTGCGACGTTACGGGGTTGATGGAATGACCTGGATATCCTGTCTACAGATTAGTGGCCTACAAATATAAAGTCAGTACCAGTAAACAAAGAACAAGCCGGTCAGGTGGAAGAGTGAATTTGCGGCTATTTGAACGGATGGCTGTGTGAATTGCTGACAGTTTAAACTTTGAATCGTAAAGAACAGTTTTTCTCAACCGGTGAGACCCGGACGCACTAACAAAGCCTGGAGGGTAGCCACGTGCCCCAAGCTAATAGAAGAGTAATTTATTAATTATGTTTATATTAAAAAAAATAATCTTTATCTGTAAAAACCTAGAGATAACAATTACATGACTTCCATATCTAAATCAAATCTTCGTTATTTGATATTTTAAACTCGATGATAAATTATTTCATCTTTAAAGAGTGGATAATCCTTTCCCTTTAAGTCAGTTATTAATATTTATTAATTAATATTATCCATTCAAATAGCCACAAATCCACTATTCCACCTGAGCGGCTATCTCTCCTTTCTTGTTCTCTGACACTGTAGAGAAACATATACGGTATTAACTACTGCCTTATATATCCCTTCAAATGAAAACTGTAAGGCTAATCTTCTTTGATTGTTTTTTTTTTTTTTTTTTTTTAGCGGTATAACAAACTCTGTAAGTTATTTAATGCCGAAATCTAAATATTTTGTACACAATTTTATTTTATTTTTGAAAATAACAAGGGTCTAGTGATAGAAGTTATTACTAATTAATGATACAATTCTTACTAATTAACCCATAACTGGGGGCAATGGTATGTGAGCGTAAGTGAAACCCAATTGGACCTCAGCTCTCCATTTAATAATTCAAGGATCCAAGTTAACAGCATCTAGTGTTCACAAGCGTTCACCTTTTTAATTACTGACCAGGCTCGTTGTTGCTTAACTTCGATGATCGTTTCAACCTGATGTAACCTGCTAATCTTTTTAGGGTATGACGATGAACTAAATCCGGCAGCACAGCTTATGTTTGGGAGATTGGAGTTTTCGAGGAGCGTCGAACCATTTCTTAATTACTGTTGTTCCCATGTCCACTCTGACCACGGCGTTGTTGGAATTATTAGGGTTCCAGCTATTGGAAAATAGTGACTATTTGGGAAAAGCAAAACCACTACGTTGCCTCCCAAACAAAATGACTATGAAGTATAAAAATACATTTTTATAGTAAAAATACTAGCAAAACAATTTTATATAAAAAAGACCAACAATAAATATCGTAAAATGACCAAACAATGTATTTTATCTGTAGTTGAAGCCATAAAATTGTATACAAAATATTTAGATTTCGGCATTAAATAACCCATAGAGGTGTTGATATGCCACTAAACAAACTCAGTCAAGCAAAATGGTAACAGTAACACTCGTAGAAAAACATGGTATAATCTGACTTTTAGGGTGGATAAATCAATCTACTCACAGTCTCTGTTGCATTTTGCAGAGATTGCTATCACGAAATTTTTATATATATATATATATATATATATATATATATATATATATATATAAAAAAGGAAAGAGACAAAATACGACAATTATTTTAAGACATTTTTATGTTTATACATTCGTTTTTATAGATACAAATATTTCAGTAAATGCTCTGTTTATAATAAACAGCATTTACAACATTTACCGGCCTGTATGTCCGAGAAATTTTCATAGAAGATATTCGTTCTCCGACAGGAATTGAACCTATATTCTATACGGAACAGTCATATAGCCTGATGTGCCTTTAACCGATTTAGCCACAGAGGAGCGTTCGGTTAGGGAGGTCGATTTTACTGTTTTTAAACTACAATCGTCTATGATTCTCTCACGTACATTCATAGCTGCTCGATGCGTATTCAAATGTAAACAAATGACGTCACATATGAAATGGACAAAATCCGACAATTATTTTAAGACATTTTTATGTTTATACATTCTTTTTATAGATACAAATATTTAAGTAAAATTAGAGACGTAAATATTTATTTATTATGCAGTGTTACATTGGAACATGCACATACCCACTACGAAACTGTACATATTGTTACAACGTTAAAAAAACGAAAAAAATTAACGTTTCTTCAGGTGGAGAATCACGATGCGCATCATGATGAGCATTGCATATGTATATATATACCTGCTGTAAGACTGCATAATATATATATATATATATATATATATATATATATATATATCAGAAAGTGCCATATATATATATATATATATATATATATATATATATATATATATATATATACATATGTGTGTGCATATATATATATATATATATATTGTTCATACGTTATTTTTATAGATAAAATATTTATGTAAATGCTGTGTTTATAATAAACAGTATTAACAACATTTACCGACGTGAATGTCCGATAAATCTCAAAGAAAAATTTGTGTTTTCCGATAGGAATCGAATCATTATCCTATACGGAAGCGCCTTGCTAATGCAAGACTCTTCTTTAAGAGTTCTCCAGTCACTAGCGTGTTTATCTGAAAAATAAATACGTCTAAATTCACCTTCATCCCTGCTGTGCGCTAATGGTTTAGGGGTAGAATCGGTCTCGGCTTGAGGCACTCAGATGTCTATCCACACTGATGAGCTGCGAAACAGTCTGTCTGTGGATGACAATATATATATAGGTACCATAGCTCTACTCTGTATTGAGCCGTCTTTTAAATTAAATATTACGAACCTTTTCTAAAATTCAAAGTTATGTATTCTATTCGTCCTCATCGTACCTTATTAGTGTTTAAGCCTTTTTATTATATCCTTACTCTGTCCTGGACATTGAGTTCTACCTGGATTCTATCCTCTTGGAATAATTTTTTATACATATATATATGTATGTGTATGCATGTATGTATATATATTTATATATTCTAGATATATGATTGCATATGTATGTGTATATTTACCACTAATATTAGCTATCTATCTATCTATCTATCTATCTATCTATCTATATATATATATATATATATATATATATATATATATATATGTATATATATATATATATATATATGTGTGTGTGTGTGTGTGTGTGTGTGTGTGTGTGTGTGTGTGTGTGTGTGATGTATAGAGTATTTTTCAGAGTATAATTTAGGGCGTTATACTTATAATCAGTTAGACATGAGGTCACATAATGAAGGAGGATGACTTGCAGAATTTGACTCTTATGTTGCATACTGAGGACAATTACTCGTATCTAACCTACCAAGTTTGTGTAAATCAATGTAAACATTCCCCAGGGCTACAACAGACAGGATGTTGTGGAATCATGATCGACCACATCCTGAAAAGTCACAGGACATAAAAGATTTGATCGGTCTGATTACCTATCCCATCCATTTCTTGAAAAAAATTTTATCTCATAAATCATTTTATATTCATCAGGTGATCGAATACCACCTTAAAATACCCAAATGGTATGGACGTCATAAAAAAAGCAACGTTTTAACCTTCACGACTTGAATCAGTTAGCCTTTCACATTAGACTTGAAGCAACCTTGTGGAAAGCAGTCATCATAGACTCCCATTTTTAACCTGTATCAGCATGGCTGATGCTAACCCCCATTAGAGTAACTTATTGCGCCTTCTTGGTTTCACGTTTTCTACTGATATATAGCGATGCGATTATATTGAATCAATTGCTAGATCTACTGCTAGAAAGTTAGTTCACTTTGGCGTTCCAAACAATTTTTCTAGTCAGAATCCATCTTTCACATTTATAAATCGACCGTCCTGTCGTGCATTGAATATGGCTGGCATATCTGGTCTCGTCCTCCAGATAGATATCTCGAGTCATTCGACAAAAATCCAAAGAATGGTTTGAAATGTTATCATTTGTGACCTGGAATCTCTCGACTTCACTTCCTTTCCCATCGCCGTGACGCGGCTTCCCTCTGCCTTTTCTATAAATATTTTCATAGCAGTTGTTCTTATGAGATCTCTTCATTGGTATCCCAGCCGCATGGATTTCAGCGTACTACTAGGTTGGCAACTAGGTCTCATCGCTTTACTGTTTAAATAACCGTAAGTTCTATTCTAATCGTTTCTTTTCTCGCACTTCTCACCTGTGAAACTCGATTGCTTCCCTGTCACCAACAATCTTCAAAACAACATCTTCTGCTTTTCTGAATCGTGTTCTTTTATTCTTCTCACTAAATTCTCATTTTCTTCCGAACGTATTCACCTCTTGCGTCTTAGTAGCGTTATCGCCTTGCTTGAAGTTAAAATGATTAAGCAAAAAATAAAGACATGAATATGAAAGATATATTCTTGGATAAATTAGATATATCTTTTTATATAGCAACGAGACAGCTAACAAATTTTGAAATCTCCTAAAATCGAAAACGAACTTCTCGCCACCAAGAGATAAAATTCTAAGCCTGTCTATATCTCTGAGATGAGGTAGTGTGATTACTTGCGTTATTTACATTATTACGACTGTTATCCTCATCTTCATTGTCATATTTAACTTGAAGTGTTGAGTTAAAGGGAAAATAACTAAGACGTCCAAAAGAGGCATGGCACGTGAAACTAGAACATCTACCCTAGTAGACGAAATAAAAAGTTCGTTTCGAAATTCCAATCGCGTGAAGAAGGCCGGGGCGTACAACGTCCGAAAAGTTGTGAATATGGTAATGAAGATGAGGATAACAGTCCGAATAATGTAAATAATTCAAGTAAAATTCTAAGTATTTGTTGACTTATTACAAAGCAATGTTATTTCACTTTTGATAATAATTTTTATACATAGGTTAACCGATGGGATCACCTCTTAGTCCTGTAATAATGTCTTTTA
The DNA here is from genome assembly GCA_963932145.1 of Acanthosepion lycidas. Lineage (NCBI taxonomy): Eukaryota > Metazoa > Mollusca > Cephalopoda > Sepiida > Sepiidae > Acanthosepion > Acanthosepion lycidas. The sequence goes on along the minus strand of OZ010574.1, from coordinate 6,763,666 downwards.
AAATTTCAAAATACAGATCGTTTTCAAAACATGCCCTTATGTAACACTTCAACTCGATCCTGGTTCACAACATATGTAACCTTTCGTCGCGGTAAGCCCGGGGTGGATCCTGGTTTGAACAATGACCTTCGATCCTGACCTGCCTTACCTCACGTTGTGGTTGATTTGATTAGAAGGAGGCCAAGATCGATTCGTCGCAGGTATCTTCATGCTGGGCTGATCCAAGTCGAGCGAAGTCCTACAATAAAATTGGACAAAAAATAAGCCCTGGAAATATATATAAATAATAATTATTATTTTTATATCAATTCTGTGGTCAAGGGTTCATTAGTCGTTGTTTGCAACCCGTTCCTAAATCTGACGCAACACTTAGGTAAGCTTTGTACTGTCATAGCTGAATCTTCTCTCTCGAGTGCCAAATGTCTTATTAATTCAGTTGAATCTTGTCTAATTGATTAATTCATCTCTAAGTTGAAATGATGATTCCACTTCCTGTTGTGAACTTCTGATCCAGTTTTCCTCTCTGCTGTTTCCTCATTTTCAAACTTATTCACCGTTCTCTTGATGGGTCTTGAATGGACTTTGAAGATGAAATTTTGGTATTACTAAAGGTCTGAATCATCTTTGTTCTCTCGCCATTGCTCAATTGAGAAGACAGTAGAGCTGACACAAAACGATTTTAACCTGTTTCTTTCTAGTTGAATCAGTCAAAATGTTTTTCAGTGATTCTTACGACAAATGCTATTAAAATAACTAAACATCTTATCAGAAAAGCCGGTAAAAAGAAACTCAGTTTAGTTTGTCCTTGCATACTAAACATTTTGTGGGATGGACAATTATGATATAACGTGATTTGGACAACGTTGATGTTACACCCTGTATAGATATGTTATATATATGGGTAGCAAACTTTCTTTCAAACAAGTTTCTTTGAATATGACAGACAAGGAATATTTGATCAATCTTGTATTGAGTTTTTCTGGTATCCTTAATTTTTTCCGTTTGTTGGGAATATAAAAAAGTTTTCCGCTGTATCTATTATCCCAAGCGCTTTCGGCCATTTCTTTAGTCATTTTCAAGGAGTTGATTGTTAATTATTATTCATTTCTTTAATACACAGGCAAAATGGTTATTAAATAAAGGATGTCCATAAGGTTCGTATGCACTTTAGTTTAAAAAAAATTTATAACTTTATTTGTATTTGCGTTAGAAATAATTTGTAAAAATGGATTAGAAAGAAGTAAATCTATATTTTTTAAGGTTTTATTGAAATTTTATTTAAGTTTCCACATGTCCTCCATCATTAGCAATACAAAGGGTAATACGATTTTGCAGTTCACGGAAAACATTTGCCAACTGATTTGCAGTAACGCCTGAAATCACATTAGTTATTTTAGCTATACTTAAAACTAGGTACATTAAACTTTATAACATTTTTTACAGATTATTTCTATTGCAAATAGAAATAAAGTTATGAATTTTTTGAAGTGCACACAACCTTCATGGACACCCTGCATAATGCGTAAATAAATGTAATTAGTTGGAGATCAGCGATGAAAATCAATTCCCTTTATTTTTTCCGTTTCGAATTTAGATTTTCTTATTTTTTTTTAGTGAGAAAAATTAACTTATTCGGAAAAAAATACAAAACAAAACAAAAAAAACACCATAAAATCTGATGAAAGAAAAAGAAAAAGAAATGTCTTCATTTTAATTATCTGAGTAGTATATGTCATTTATGAATCTTGTCTCGGAAGGTTTTTTCGCTGGGTATTATTTAAGTTATCACCGTGATGAATATTTGCCCTCTAACACTGTTCATTTCTCACTGTAAAATTAATTAGTTCTTTTGTATTTTCATACAAAAGACTTAATTATTTAAAACAGAAAGTAAACATTTTGTTTAATCTACATTATTTTGTATTTCCGAAGTACCTCGCATTTATTGATCTTTCTTTCTTAATAATTTTCTTATATTTCTTCAAATTTGTCTTTGAAATTTTATCAAAATAGGGTAATGTTTGCACTTGTCTCTTCACAAGAAGTTAATTTTAATTGTATGTTTTTTTTTTCAATTTGAACTAGTTCATGGCCTTATTTTCAAAATTTAAATTAATTGAAAAATATAAATTTACTTCTGATAATCTTTCCTCCCCTGATAAATCATATTGTGATATTTTTCTTCATATCTATCAGGTATGAGAGAATCTGTTTTTCAACTTATATGGACATTTTGAAATTTCAGGTTACCATTGAATATAGTGAATATTTAAAAGTTCAAAGAGAAAATAGGAGCAAAAGGCAGTTTCCAATTTGAAACTATTGACAAAGATGCCGTCAAAAATATTTAAAAGCGTATAGCTATAGAAGAGAAAATTAAACAGGCAAATTGAAAGTCAACAACAGGATTCTGCCCATGTTCCTTCTATATCATATATTTTGCCAAATTGTCTTCCAGGGAAGAAAAAAACGATGACAGTTTTGATCCAGGAAGACAGTTTAAGAAAATTTACAGCCTCTAGATATTCCATAGAACTTATTAAGGGTGATGTCTCTTCCAACCTTGGGGCATAGCTTGTTTTTATTAGACCTACAAGATATGGGCCTTCTACATTCTAGCATTAACTTAAAGGATATTATCAGTGATACATCAAAAATAGGCAAAAAGCAAGAGTAAAAGTAACCACTCATCAAAACCTTGTTCAGAACCATAAAAATATCTGCATTGGTGTTAATTACAGGCCGAATAAGGAGAGTTTGTTTCTTCGTTTTGTTTTACGGCATATCAAACTCAATGGGTTATTTAATGCCGAAAAAATTTTCATTGTTGGTAACATTTTTTCCTTCAAAAATGTATTCCTGGTAAGAATTTTCCTTCATTGGTAATATTTATTTTTCAAACAATTTATTGCTGGTAACAATTTTTTACAATGTATTTCTGATAATAAATCCTATTTTATACTTTCATAGTGTTTTGATCCTAGTTTGGGGGGTTAACTATTTGCCCATAGCTGGGACTCTAACAGGTGCTACACATCGGGTCAGGGTGGACCTAGGAACATCAGCAATTAAGAGGTGGTTCCATGTTCCTCAAAGCCTTGCTGTTGGACGTAGTTTATCGTCTTACCCTGGACGCGGATATAGTTTATCGTCATATCCAGGACAAATAAGTAGAGTTTACTGTTGCTTTAGAAGAATTCAACAACGTAAATTACATTGATGCAGTTCCTGTCTATATCTCTGAAATGAGGTATTATGATTACTTATATTACTTACATTATTCGGACTGTTATCCTCATCTTCATTGTCATGTTCGCAAGGTTTCGGCCGTTCTACGCTCCGGCCTTTATGTGTATGTCTCTCTATATATCTGTCTATATCTCTAAGATGAGGTATTATGATTACTTACATTATTTACATTATTCGGACTGTTATCCTCATCTTCATTGCCAATATTCGTAACGTTTCGGCCGTTCTACGCTCCGGCCTTTATGTGTATGTCTCTCTATATATCTGTCTATATCCCTGAAATGAGGTATTATGATTACTTACATTATTTACATTATTAGGACTGTTATCCTCATATTCATTGCCAATATTCGTAACGTTTCGGCCGTTCTACGCTCCGGCCTTTATGTGTATGTCTCTCTATATATCTGTCTATATCTCTGAGATGAGTTATTATGATTACTTACATTATTTACATTGTTCGGACTGTTGTCTTCATCTTCATTGCCATATTCACAACGTTTCGGCCGTTCTACGCTCCGGTCTTCTTCAAGTGACTGGAATTTAGAAATCCTTTATTACGTCCACTGGGGTAGATTTTTCTAGTTCCCCGAGCCATGCCTCTTCCGGATATCTCAGTTATTTCCCTTTAACTCAACTCTCCAAGTTGTTTTTGGTTCACCATTGTTGTAGCCTGGAGTTGAACTCACAACTCTTTTGGTCTAGTCACTGGATCTAACAATGTCTTTATCTGCTGTTTCATGTCGCCTTGAGACATCCATTTCAATACACTTAATTCAGTAGCGAATATTATTTACAAGGAATTAACATTATACAATGAAATTTTCAGATCAAAATTCAGCTAACAGATACATGGCAGTTTAGGCATACAATGATTTATCTTCGTTTATATAAAAGTACTAAATATTAGTAACTGAAGTTAGCAATATTTTACCCACTATCACTGTCTCCAAACAGTACGTCGTTTCACGACAATTTAGTACAGCATTCGTTAGACATCGGTGGGGGCGGGGGTCCGTCATTGCAGCGCAATCCACCAAAATGCCGGATACTATTTTTAAAATATAAAAAAAACTAATGACAAATGCACTTTTGGGGAAAAATATATATTGTAGGACGTCGATATCTGGACGCGAAGCAGTTTTTATAAAGATGATCTCAGGACGAGGAAAGCCTAAGTCAATATCCGTGTGATGGAAATAGATGGCTGAAAAGAAACTTCTTTCACAACAGCAATTGCAATATTAGAAATTGATCCGCTGACCTATACAGACATTATTTAAGCAACAGGACATAGACAAAATACTTAGGAACAGTCATTATTTGCGCAATGTCTTAACAGTTTTTATAACATTTTCTTACTGTATATATATATATATATATATATATATATATGTGTATATATAGATAGATAGATATATAAATATATATATATATATATATATATATATATATATATATACCGTTATTATTTAATGAAACATGCATTAATATATCTATATCTATATCTATCTATCTATCTATATATATATATATATATATATATATATATATATATTAATGCATGTTTCATTAAATAATATAGAAAAGTTTTGTCTATTTATTTTTAGTAAGTTCCTTTCATATTGTCTGATTAGCTTAACAACATTATCATTGAAGAACGAAAGGAAATCACCATATTGATACATGTTTAAATCCAATCTAAGCTTTCGGCTTACATAAGCCATTATCAAAAGTGACAATTACTTTTCAATATATCAAATATCACAATAACACCAGAATTTCGCGACTTGCTCAAAGCCGAGGCATTTTAGGATCGACCACTCAGAAGTAAAAACTTTTCACATTTGTGACTAAACCACTACAAATTGCCGCTAAGGAACTAGCGTTGTCATGCGGATATAATCGTCAAAACGCAGACAAAACTAAAATCTTTGTTGTCTTAAATAAATCGGACTACAAGACCAACCAAAAATACCAACCAAATGACAATACATCTGTACAAGATGTTGCTAATACTACTAGTAGATTAATACAAAATTATATTAAATCTAAATAAATCTTGTAAATAGAAAGATGAGCTATATATGGTTCAACTAAAATCGAAGAAAAGGGATTATCAAACTCCAAGTCTAACTGAATTGTAAGGTAAAAGGTAGTTTGTGTTTACAATTAATAGTTAACTCGGACCTTTGGTTTAATAAAGCATTCTTATCAAAGAACCTAATAATTTCCTATTTTTCATGTAAACAATATATATGGGATAACGATATATCAATTTTTACATAACAAGAAAAATTTTTGATTGAAGATGTATGACAAAGTGGAAAAGTATCTGTCTGTATTTCTGAGATGAGGTATTATGTACACTATTTACATTATTCGGACTATTGTCCTCATCTTTGTCGCCATATTTATTACAACGTTTCGGCCGTTCAGTATCTGTCTATATTTCTGAGATTAGGTATTATGTAGACTATTTACATTATTCGGACTATTGTCTTCATCTTTGTTGCCTTATTTATCACAACATTTCGGCTTTGTACGCTCCGGTCTTCTTCAGGTGGTTGGAATGTCGAACTGAACTGAAATAAAGGGTTCATGTCGACATTGCAACTACCTGCGGAAGGCCGGAGCGTACAACGGCCGAAACGTTGTAATAGTCCGAGGAAGTCTAAAAGGACCAATCGCCACACACACAAACCTTTTCCACTTTTTCGAAGAAACTGTGTGTGTCTCTGTGTCTCTCTCTCTGCGTGTGTGTTTATGTGTGTGTGTGTGTGCGTGTGTATGTAAATATTTAAAAGAAATCAGTTAAGAGTAATGGTTTGATTATATTTTAATAAACATTTTGAAGCAAATTTCAACTGATAAACTATAATTACCTAGTAGCCATTTTGAATTGATATTCAACTTTTCTAAAGACGACATACACATCTTAATATCATACAGATAGTATTATACAAGTAGAATTTTCCGATGCTACCCATCAAGGAAATGGCCACTTAAAAAAAAACAAAAAAAAAACAACACACACACACATCAGTATTCTAATGGGATGGGTTCAGCTACTTTGTGAAATTTATTATAAGATTATTATTGACACTCCTATTTCCAGGATTTAAATATCTTATGCTTCAAGTTACTTTAAATCATTTCACCCCTAGCAAGGTGATAATGCTACTAAGATGCAAAGGAGTTACTAGCAGTGAAAGAGATTTTAGTGAGGAAGAAGGACAATAAAAGAAAAGATATAAAACAGAACTCATGAAGACAGAAGATGACAATGAACATTGCATTTATTAAAGTAAGAAACTGGAAGAGAGGGCGTGTGTACTAATTTTGGGGGTTAATTCTCTTAACCTTTTTTCTCTACATAGACTTTAAGAAGTAAAATAAATTGCTAGTAAAAAGAGTAGTTTAGTTTTCTCCTCAAAGTTCTTCTGAATCTGTCTATAAACTTGCCGACATATATATATATATATATATATATATATATATATATATATATATATATATATGGTATATTTAGGCAGCATGTTTTCATTCAAACAGGTTTGGTTAAATAATTCAGTCATATCATGTCAATTAGTTTTCATTGTGATCCTTTCAAGTTCGTGGATTCATTTTGGTAGACTTAGAAAATTGATTAAGAAAAATACCAAAATTTTCTTTCAAATAGATTTTATTTTCCCAAGTACTTTCAATCTCATCTGAGACAATTTACAAACTTGTTTGAATATATATATATATATATATATGTGTGTGTGTGTGTGTGTGTGTGTGTGTTTGTGTGTGTGTGTGTGTGTGTTTGTGTGTTAGATTTAGGGTAGGCTGTATATTTTTAAGAAAAAAATTCCCCAATATCCTGGATAGAATGTAAGCAAATATAAGTTGTATACAGACTTTTAAGCACATTCTTCTCAGCCGGAGGTCGCATATTCTTTTACGATTTCTCGGATATTCAGGCCGGTAGACGAAAATAAAGTATTGTTTAAAAAATAAACGGATCGTCTACTCAAATATGGGCATCTACTAAAATTAAAATTAAAGTGATGCAAATATGTCGGATTAATAAATAAAAATAACCCATAACTTCTTTAGAAGGTTGTCTTTAGAAATGACAATTTTTTGTTTCCCTTGTCATAGGGATTTTTAGAAACACGCGTTCTGTTATTTGAAATTTATCCGTTCCAGTTATGGAATATTTTGCGTTTTACATTTCTATTAATTTCTGGTTTTGGTTTTACAAAAAAAAATAAAAATAAAAAAAATTAATACAATGTATAAATTTTAAAATTAAACCCTCAAGATAATCTTAGAAAATGTCGAAAGTACTTGGATTTAAAAAAAAAAAAATACTACACCGCCTTCCTTGATGAATTTCATCTTAACATCAAGAAATTGATTAGACAACTGGAAAGGATCAGTATAAAAATAAGTAGAAACATTATGTCTATATGGAGCTCATACATAATTTATCAAATACATGAGAAATAGATTCAAGCAGAAATAAGTTCAAGCACAATTTTGATCTATGGAATACAATAATTAATAATTTAATAAGACGGAAATTTCTTGAGAGTGCATCTAGCGATTCTTCCCAAAACGTTTACTTACAACCTGAATTTATTCAAATATCTTCTTATAGCGAAGAAAACGGCGACTTACCTCGTCAAACCAAGTGACAGTGTGTCGCGTGTATTCTACGACGGAAAAAGTGGCGAAAAAGAAAATTACTTACCAAACAGAGGGGCACGTATTCCGCATAACATGCTGAAAATGGAATAATTGAATTAAAGAAAAAACAAGTCAGTCGCAGGAGTCGCTATAAAAGTATTTTGATATGCAAATTTCGGAAAATCCTATCCCAGCTGTCGACGAATGGAAAAAATAGGTTCTGCCGATAAAAGCAGTTGGTTTTCTCAATTCGAGGAGAAAAAAAAATTCGGGCATTTTTGGTTTCGGCGTTTGTTAGTGAGCGAGTTATTTTTCTGACTGGTTACACGCATTGTGATTTGAAATAATACCGGCGAATCGAGTTTTCAGCATTTCTTTCTGCGCACGATATTCGAGTCTGGACTTACAGTGATTCTTCTTTGTCTTGTGGAAGTAATCTGCGACAAATACTTCCTTTGCTTTCAGAACGCTTACACTTCTTAAAAGAAATAATTTTCCCAACCCAACATACATAGTTATAGCAATTTTGAAACATTAAAACGGTTACTTCAAAACTTTCAGTTATTTAAAATAAATGCATGCATAAATAATTTATCAATTTAAAAAAAACTGTGCGTATGTGTATCTATATTTGAAAGAATATGTGATTTTGCGTCCACGTGTATATTCGTCTTTGTGTATTTTTTGTGAGAGAATAAATGTATGTGTAGGGAGTTGTATATCTCTGTTTAGGATTGGGATGAGTTTATCTATTCATGGGTATGCTTATTTTAAGACATTTTTATGTTTATACATTCTTTTTATAGATACAAATATTTAAGTAAACGTTCTGTTTATAATAAACAAGATTAAATAACATTTACCGGCCTGAATGTCCGAGAAATTCTCATAGAAAATATTCGTCCTCCGACAGGAATCGAACCTGTATCATATACGGAACTCGTCAATTAGCTTGACGTGCCTTAACCGATTGGGCCACAGGGGAGCAAGTGTGTATGATTATGCATGTGCTTTCCTGCGGACGCACATGATTAATATTGTGGGCATGGTTGTGTTCGTCTCTCAATGAGTGAGTCAGCATAAGAGAAAGCGAGTGAGTATGAAAGAAAGAGAGAGTGTCAGAGGTGTGTGTGTGTCATTCGATATGTCCAGCAATGCTGACCGCTTTGGGCAGAGGTCACCCATGAACATTTGCTGTCAGAGCATTTCCCCAACAGAAGCTTGTAAAATAAGACGCCATTGTTTAGTTACCACATCGTCTCATCTTACTTCATCACCTCCACCACGACAACGGCGGCAATAAAATATCTTGGTTTTTACTTCACCCAATTGTTCTTGCCTTTCCCTTTTTTTTCAACGTTCGCTTTAATCATTATTTATTTTCACACACACACACACACACACACACACACACACACACACACACACACACACATATATATATATATATATATATATATATATATATATATATATATATATTATACAATATAAATTAAGATTATATTGTGTTAATGCTCATTTTCTTCTTGGAAATTGAATTAGAATTTACAATGATTTTTGAAACAACTCAATAATTTATCATATATTGACTTGGTTTGAAAAATTCTTGTAAATTTTATTTTAATTTACAAGATGAAAATGATCATTAACCTAATGTAAACTTAATTCCTATTGTATAAAATATGTTGCTCCGTTTGATTAAAACGTTGAGCTCGATGTTTGATTCAGTTTTAATATTTAATATTGTATAAATAGTTAATTGTATTAATTTTTTCCTGTTCCTTTCTCTTTATATATAATCTGCAATTCCTTGTCCGATTTCATATTCTTCTTCTCAATATTATTATTAATTGCCTTTGAACTGAGTCTAAAAATATTTGTACTGTTTTTTTTTATTTACTTGAATATATGTCCCTCATTTTATATTTACACACACACACACACACACACACACACACATATATATATATATATATATATATATATATATATATATATATATATATATATATATATATATATATTCAAATAACGTATTCGGTAATTCGCCATGTATAATACGCATTTATTTCGAAAAATAATAAGCAAAATTAGGTGTTCATATTATGCACAGCTAAAAAAATCATTAAACATTTGCCGTTTCATAGGTCGATTTCAGTTGTGAAATGACCTCTCACCACAAACACGACATTCGGCAATTTGACCCCATAAGGATGTCAAATACAATCATATGTAATTAATAATAATTACAAATGTAAAATAAAATAAGAATTATCATAAAACTAAACAAGAATAATATTATTCCATGTCTAAAACCATTTTTAAATAAGAGTAGCAAACGCTGACCGTAATTATATTGCAGAGGTACAATTTATAGGGTTTGATGACCAAATAAGGGGTGCGTATTATGCGTAAGTAGAAACATTTTCCCACACTTTCAGCACAATTTTAGCGGTTGCGTATTATGGATGGAGGCGTATTATAAATTAGGAATTACGTTACATTGGTTAGAAAATCACTAAATTGTCGCGCCGGTTGGCTTACCATTTATCCAATAAGAGGTAAAATAAATGATTAGCGGTTTCGATTGAGGAATCGGAGAGCAGAGTTCGATATATGTGTGATCCAATTCCGAAGTATGTTGTTTGTGTACAGAAGGCCATCATCTCCATCAGATTATCTATTGGAATACTAGTCCGTTCTTCTAGGGAAGAGTCAGAGGCCAATCTGTCTCTGACTACTGAGAGTGCCTCCTCCATGGGTACCTTGGTGAACAAACTCACCACGTCCAAGCTCACCATCTGGTTGGATAGTATGGGGGCATCTTTGATTATTTCCACAAAGTGGGCAGAGTTTCTGACATATGAAGGAGACTTTCCGATCAATGGGTCAGTTATATCTACAAGGAAGCGACTCAGCCTTGGCAACTAACAATCGGCCTGAGTGGAATACTGTCTTTGTGAATCTTAGGGAGACCGTATATGTGAGGTAGCTTGGTGTAACTCTGCGATACCTGCCTATACGTCTTGGGTGCGAAGTGATCCTTGTTCTTGATTAGGATCTGTGACAGTTTGCGTTCCGTTTTCATAGTAGGATCCTTTTTCACTTTGCTGTAGCTACCATTGCTAATGAGGTCTTCCAGTTTTCTTGTATAATCTGATTTGTCCATCAATATTATTCATCATCTGTGTATATCCTTACTGAATTCATCCCAAAGAAGGTGATAATGCCACTAAGACAGAAAGGCGACTGGGAAAGATAGAGAACGAAAAAAACTTTAAAACGAATATTTAATCAAAATCCGAAACAGGAAATAAGGGATAAATCTCTACGCCTGTACAAAAAACCGGGAAGGAATGTAAACCGGACGGTAGGCAGACCTATCTATTCATATTATATATATATATATATATATATATATATATATATATATATATATATATATATATGTGTGTGTGTGTGTGTGTGTGTGTGTGTGTGTGTGTGTGTGTATGTGTGTGTGTTAATAACACAGTGATCGATGTAATACAAAAATATTTTTTACATATATATATATATAGAGAGAGAGAGATATAAATAGATAGATATATACACACAGAGATCCCGTTTACTTTAAATACCAAATATAATCTTTAAATTAAATGACTGCAACCCCACCATATCCCACTGCGATAACTAGATATTTTTTTTTAATTTATTAGGTTGGTGCAAAAATAATGACGTAATAATGTCGTTTTTTGACGTATTTTTAACGTCAAAAAACGACATTATTACGTCATTATTTTTGCACCAACCTAATAAATTGTGTAACGTTTAGTCTATACTCAACACGTGAAGATTGCGTTTGAGCAAGAGACTCCGTGTCGTGCTATCAATAAGGAATAAGTATATTTATTAATATATATATATATATATATATATATATATATATATTTATATATATTACATAGAATGAAAATTAAAATTTCTTTCATTCGAATAGCTATTTCAACCAACAGGAAGGCCTCTATTGGCATTGTCAACAATGTTTTCACGATGCCAATGAAGGTCTTCTTGTTGGTTGAATGATCGAATGAGATAAATTTGGATGTTTATTCCATGTAATTTATATGCTCTGTTATAATAAATACATTGAGCTCTTTTTGTGGATCAGTTTTAATATTTTTTATTATTAGGATTCACTTGGATTATATAACAACCGATTATTGCCTATATATATATATATATATATATATATATATATATATATATAGAGAGAGAGAGAGAGAGAGAGATAAATATATATCATATGGCCAAATAGTCCATAATGAAAAACACATACTGAGGTAACAATGAGTAATAAAATTTCGAGAGTTATAGCACGTATAATGAACAAAATAAACCACTTGAAATGTGTCCTCATTAGTGCTTCATTTCCACCTGAAGATTGCCATGGCAGCATGAAAAGCCGACTAGTGAATTAGATACTTAGCAAAAGAAACTATTTAATAATATAATAAACACCACTTTTCAGCATTGGACACTTGGGTTGTTTGTTTTGTAAGCGTTTGCGCGCTTTTTGTGTTTGTTTTTTATTCATATATATATATATATATATATATATATATATATATATATATATATATATATATATATATATATATATATGAATGATAGAATTATTCATGATACTATTAATGCTGAGTTTCAATTACGAATATAATATCTTCATTCCTTTCCAACAGGCATTATTTTTTTATCGTTTAATTGCGCTAAAAGACAGCACAGATTTAATAGACCGAGAATTGAAAATTTATAACTTATCTTTCTTTGAAAAGTTATTTCCTGAAACATGAATTGCCCAGAAGGAAAATATACGGATTTTCTATCGCGATAATTCTATCTTCATCAACGTGAGTTTAGCATAACGGTTATTGACGAGTAAGATGGAATACATAGGTCCAGAACAAATTCCCATCTAGTCAATTCATGAACTTCTGCCTATTTCCCTCTCTCTCTCTCTCTCTCTCTCTCTCTAAATATATATATATATATATATATATATATATATATATATATATATATATATATAATTATTTATTTTAAAAAAAAAATTTATAACATAAATATGTTATAAAATCACTACAAAAATAACCATTTTGTTTCAACACCCTCGGTGTCTTATCAAGCCTTGATAAGACACCGAGAGTGTTGAAACAAAATGGCTATTTTTGTAGTGATTTTATAACATATTTATGTTATAATTTTTTTTTTTTAAATAAATAAATATATCTGCTCTACTTTGTATTGAGCACTCTTTTAAGAATAGTAATTGTTGGTTATTGGAATTCATTCCATATACACCAATCATATACTTGTATATATATATATATATATATATATATATATATATATATATATATATATATATATATTATAATAATATTTTTTGTTTAAAAATATGATTCATAAACAAAAAATATTATTATAATATAAGCTCTACTTCTGTATGGAGCACTGTCTTCTTAAAAATAAAAACAAAAATACTAAGGAACCCCGGATTATGCACCCAACGTGTTCTTTTCTATTTTCTGCATACCTGCACAAGAATATATATATATATATATATATATATATATATCAAATATGTGGTACAGTTCAATTTATAATACATGAATCATTCATACAAAAAGTAGATTAGTAAAGTTAATGATATAAATGGCGAAAAACATCCTCGCAAACAAATTTATTAAAGTTACATTAACCCACGAACCTCTCGATGAATGTTATGATCCTTGTTTTTAATAACTTCGATGTTTTTTTTTTCAGTAAATGCAGGTAGTAGCCGGACACGAAAGATTAAATGTTAATCGAAATATGCTTTTTTAGAAATGTGTTATCATTAACGGATAAGAAATTTTTGGAGAGTGCAGTCGCAATGCTAAGGTTGATTTTTTTAAAAAAATTAAGAGAGTGATTTTTTTACTAATATGGATTTACTAAAAAATCAAATTAATTTCCATGCCTGAGGATGGCTGTAAGTACAGCTGAAAGTACTAGCAAAATAAAAAAGACCTAACACAACTTGAAGTTATTAAAAACAAGGATCATAACATTCATCGAGTGGTTCGTGGGTTAATGTAACTTGAATAATTTTAATAAAAATAAGAAGACGTAGAATTTAATTGTCCATTTTGTTTATAATTTTTATTTCGTGAACACCGAGATCTTCAACTCATCAGAACGAAATCTCCTTCGCAAATGGAGAAAGTACACGGGATGGACAAATTTGATTGGTAGTGGGGAGGGAAGTTGAGAGAGAAGGTAAAGACAGGGCTTAGAGATTAGTGGCTAGAAGTAGTCGGTTTATCTAACCAAGAATTTATTCTACACTTTTGAGATTTTAATATTGGGTTGTATTTTTCATTGATTGATACCGTTTGCTTTTTATAGGCAGGGCGGCAAATCAGGTCGATTCAAATTAATTTAATGAAAGAGAACTTAATCCAAATAAAGGTCGGTATTAATATAGTCATACTTAAGCATTTGTTTTTTTTTTATCATTCTAATGCTTAGTATTCTACATTGAGCTCTCCCTTGATTTATATCCTCCTCAGAATTACCCCTTCCAATCACAAATTGGTAAAACGCATAATTATATATATATATATATATATATATATATATAATGTGGATATATTTAATGTAGATATATAATGATTATATAGAGAGAAATTCTTAATTTTAGTTCGGGTACGTGAGTCATTATTGATTTTCACTGTTTAAGAAAAACTTAACAACTCACATATGTGAATTTTTAAACTTTTAAATGTCGGTTTTTAATTTACTATTCATTAAAATGATAGAAAATTAAAACAATTCTTTTCTCTCATTTTAATTAAAGGGACATGCACGCATGCGCACAGACGCAAATATATATATATATATGTGTGTGTATGTGTGTGTGTGTCTGTGTGTGTGTGTAAGTATATGAATATAAATATATATATATATATATATATATATATGCAATTTTTATATATATTATTTATATATTATATATGCGCGGTACTTATTGGAAAGCGCTCAATATCAGTGATTGAGCTGACATATTTAGTTAGATTGATGTGAGTTTGTGACCCTGGATTTCACGTTATTTGCGATCGTCAGACAAACTGATTAAGTTTTAAATTTTGGATTTATATATGGTTGCGTATATCGAAGTTTTTATGGAAGTGGGGAGGAAAAAATGTTGTCGGAACGTCACTCGTACTTACGCAAACATAAATACACGCACGTTCACGTATTGCAGCTCACACAAGCATAAAATTATATATAAACTGTGTGGGACTGGGCATATATGTGCAGCTATGAGTCGCTGCGTACAAACGTGCGCAATTGGTCGCTGTATTCAATGTTGGATTGTGCAGCGAACTTCTTTCGTAAGTCACAGAGTGAACTGTTAGTCTATTTTGTTCACGGAATCGTGGTTTTCGGACACTCATATATACGTATGTACGCGCGTTCACACAACTTCTATCCGTTTGTTTTTTTTCATTTATTTAAGATGGATTCTGTGTAAGACTATGGTAGGTAAAATTGTTATTATTTTTAATATTTGTAATGCTGTTTTGTTATTATTCTAAAGCCTGTTATTTGCTCGTCTTTGGCGATTGCGCATATGTAAATGGTAGAAACTTCAATTTATAATGCTTATTAGTATTTATGCGGTGGTATTAATTTTTTGTGGGGGAAAGAAGTATAATTGTGGATGGTGCGGTAATGGTAATTGTGGTGCGGTAGTAATGGTGGGGGAGTGGGTGAAGATAATAATAATTGTAGCAGCAAATAGTTATGATAAAATGCTAGAAGTGATTGTAGCAATTGTGGTGAAATGGTAATAACAATAATTGTAATTATTATGATGGTAGCTTGAACTAGAAAAATAATTGATGGCGTTAAGGTGTCAGTGGTTTCTCTTTTAGTGTTCATAGGGTCAATGGTGGTTTATGTAGTAGTATCGTCCGTTTGGTGTAAATTGTGATAATTTGGTATTTGTTTTCATGTCTGCATTTAGAAATTATTTCTGATTTTATGTTTGGTAATTTCTATTGTTGTGTATGAGAAATTATTGCTACCTTTTCGTGTAGGCAAAGTAGGCATTCCTTTGTAATGTTGATATAGGCAGATGCGTTTTTCAGTATTTCCCAGCTTGTTCTTGGTGTAATATTTCTGCCTTTTAGATGCTATACGTATGTTTGCCTGACTATCGCAAATAGCGTGAAACTCAGGGTCAGAAACATCAATCCAATTAATATATATATATATATATATATATATATATATATATATATATATATATATATATATATATTCAGGGTGCGATGGAACAATTGTCGTGCAAATGATGCAAAATTGAAAACAATACTGACATCTCATTTCAACAGAAATATTTACCAAAATGAAAAAAAATATCCTGAAATTCTAAAGAATCAATGCCCTTCAAATTTTCTGGACGGTCTCCTTGAGGTGAATGCTGCCATAATTCTTGCCTTCAGTTCATCTTTGTTTTTACAAAAGTTTCGTTGGTCTCTCGCTCAACTGCGCCCAGACATAGTAATCATGTGGAGGTGCAGTCTGGGGAGTTTGGTGGCTAGATGAAAGGGGTGATGTGGTCGTAGAAAATTTCTGATATGTATGACTGGGTTCTCCTGCTTGTGTGGTATGAGTTCTGTTGCCAGTCATAGGGTCTTCCATCAGCCACCCCCTTGACCAAGAGCAGCACTACCCCTTCAATGCACTTTTGATGTAGGCCTCCGTCTAGAGAACAAGGCTCTCACCATCAAATCTGTGAGTTCTTTTCTTATCCGAATGATCAGACTGAATTTTCCTAGCTGCAGTACCTTCGTAATCACCATTAGACTCATCTAACACTTTTCAAATCCTCTGAACTGTCCTCAGATTGACACCCAAACACTTTATATATATATATATATATATATATATATATATGTATGTGTGTGTGTGTGTGTGTGTGTGTGTGTGTGTGTGTGTGTGTGTGTGTGTGTATAATGGAATGGACTTAATACTTGTCGTTTTCACTCTCGCCTCATCATGTGTGACTTCCCGAGCTGGGAGGCGATTTTCGCTTCCACGTCTTGTATAAACGAGTTAGTCGTTACTTTGAAATTTTTCATGCAACTTATCAGACAATATGAAAGGAACTTACTTAAAATAAATAGACAAGTTTTGTCTATATTATTTAATGAAACATGCATCAATATATATATTTTTTATATTTACATAAGCTCTACCTCTGATATTGAGGACTTTATCCCATAAGTATAGCATAG